>ML685814.1:15861721-16021568 GCA_007922175.1 Pelusios castaneus | reverse complement strand
GTGTGTGTGTGTGTGTGTGTGTGTGTGTGTGTGTGTGTGTGTGTGTGAGAAGATGCTGCCTAATATTACAAATGCTGTAATCGATAGTCAGGTATAAACAGAGGTGGTTGAAAAATTTCCACTGAAACTGTGAAAATTGGGTTTTTGACTATTTTTTTTTTTTTTTTTTTTTTACAGAAAGCATCTGCTTTCAGTGAAATATTTTAATTATTTATTTATTTAAAAACAAGCAGGCAAAAAGTGAATACTTCAGCCAAAACCCAAAACATTTTGATTTGGAAATCCTGCCCTGGTGCCTTATGGGAGCGGTAATTTATTTTTTCTCATGCCCTCATTCTGCTCTATGGACTAGGCTCCCCATTTGGACTAGATCTCCCATGATGCAACCGTGATATTCTGTACCTCAAAGCAGCACCCTGGAACTCCCATATATACCACTGTCTTATAATTATGGTATGTTTTGTACAAAGTATACCTTGTGAGGTAATATTTTTAAGGTCTTGGTCTGTTGAACATTAATATCCTGCTGAATTGTATGTGTTATCATTGGTGAGGTTATGAAGATTTGATATATGCGTTATTGTAATATATTGTGAGATTGGGAATACCAACTACCAGCTTTTCACTTATGACGCAGAACTACCCGTCAAGAGCCAAATGGTGTAAATAGCTCATCACCACACAATCTACTATTTTAGAGCCTTCTCTGAGAAGGCACGTACGCTATGGATGCTGCTTCGCCAGTGGGAACTGTCTGACCTCCACATCACCACAAAAACCTTTTCAGCAAGCTTGAGGAAAGTATAGATGAGGGGAAATGGCTTGGCCTCTCTCTCATCACATGGCCTCTCCCCACCCCCAGTCTCAATACCTGGAAGTACATCTGGAAGACAAAGACTTCTAACTGGGGAAGGGTTGTCCCAGGCTGATGGGAAGCCTGCCTGTGTGCATTGAAGAGCAGAAATCTACTTGTACCATTTGTCAGGGTGAGACACTGCTTGATTCAAATACTGCTTACTGGTAGTTTATGGAACTTAAACAGCAATTTATTTCGGTTTCTTAAGTAACCAACTTTGATCTCTATCTTTCTGTAGGCAATAAATCTCTTTTGTATTTTACCTAAAACAGTGTGTTTGGTTAAAGTGCTTGGTAAATCTCAGCTCGGTTTACAAAGGTCAGTGTGTGTCCCGTCCACACTGAGGGAATAGGGAATTTATGAATTTGCATTGCCCACAGGAGCCTTGACCAGTGTAAGATGAAATTGGCTAGAGCCTCTCTAGTGATGGTTCATGAGTGATTGGGAAATCATCCATGTAACTCAGTTGGGTGTATCCTTCTCTGGGGGTGGTTGTGTAAGCGCAGTGCTTGTCAGATGCTTGTAGCTTGATACAGCATCACAGTGTTGGAGGCCACCCAGGTTTGTACATTTGATAGGCTCAGAGGTCCCACAACCCAGGTTGCACCCCGGGAATTCCATCACAGCAACACAACTAAAATCCCAGGATGCAACTGCATCCCCTTGCCCCTGTGGCCCACAACAGCATTTCCAAATCAAAATATTTTGGTTTGGAGCAGAAATAATTTCATTTTTGACTTTCTGTGGAAAATTTGATTTTTTTAAAAAACTTTGTGAGGAAAAATGAAAGCTATTCTCTGTAACCATAGTTCTTTGAGATAAGTCTCTGCATAATCACTTTTGTGCGGGTATCTAGGTGCCTGTGCCATAAGCTTCTGGAACCTTTTGGAAAGTGGTGTTCGTTGGGACCATACAATCCTCTCTCTGCCTCCCATCCTATAGAGTTCTAGGATATGAAAGGGAGAGTGGCTTCAACCACTAATTTGGGAATTCCTAATTTGAGACTCCAAATAAGTGGGGAAGGTGGGTGACGAGTGTGAATATGCACAGCCTCATCTCAAAGAACTCCACTTACCGGCAAATAAGCTTAATTTCTTCTTTGAGTGGCCTCTGCATATTCCTGCTTGCGGGAGTGTAGGAAGCAGTACAACTCCCAGGAAGGTGGACTGAGGAATTCTAGATGAACAAGTATAGCAGAACTGCCCAACACGCATCAGTTCTGGATACCAGATCAGGAGTGAACAGAACCAACTGATATGGCTCCCCCAAAACAAGTCTTAAGAGGGAGCATTTTTGCTAAAAACACGTATTACTGCAGTGTAAGTTGTGCAACATGATGCAATGAAGAGAGCATGAGGGGTTGCCATAGATGCTGCCTGTGTCTTGGCAGCAGCAGAAAGAGGGAGGGGCATGTGGCCCCCAGTGGACATTACTTTCCAAGAGGTTCCAGAAGCTCATGGATCAACATTTTGATCCCACAAGTAGGAATATGCAAAGGATTCCAAACAAATAAGATGTAGTCTCCTGAATCTGAGTGGAAGACAGATGGATATGGAGCAGAATTAAAGTTATTCAGAGCATTTTATCTCTGTATTTCTATACTTCTAATTGTTTTGTACGTTTGAAGAAAAATTTGCTTCCCTTCCACTTTTATTTATTTATTTATTTATTTATTCATTCATATTTTTCCTTAAGCAGTCGGATTCTTTTGGAAACTGCCACTAAGTTTCCCAAGACAGAGGCAATTGTTTTTCAACTGTTCAGTGGTAGAAAGTTTATCCATGTCATTGTTTAGTAGGGTTGTTGGGTTGTAGATACATTCTGAAGCCTCAAATTATATAGTAATGTTAAATGAAAAAAAAACCCCACATAGCATTGTCTGCAGTAACTGATGGTAGATGCCCTCTGCATCAGCTAATCAGTAACTTCCCATCTATATTACGTGTCTTAATTCAATTTAATATAAATTGATATTAAATGGGAACACTGGTAGTGAATTAGTGCGAAGTGCTCTGGTGTATGGAACCTTTTTTTAAAATGATGATCATTTCAGTTATATGAGCTGATAACATTTGTAAATTTTACCCAGCTGAAATTTTGCTATATCTACTTTCACAGAAATATGGATATATATAGACAGATTCTCATTCTTGGATTCGTGTGCAATTGCCTGAGGCAAATGTTTACCATTTTCACTTTGTGAGTTTTCCCATTCTTTTTTTCTCCCCCCCTCCCTCACGCCCATCAAAAACAGCTGCTCGTGGTAACTGTGGAAACTGCTACCCATTTTGTGAAAATTTGGAAAGAAGAACAATAATAATTTCACTTTCCAGCTGCAGGGTTGTCTAGGAGGTTCTAATATGCATCTATCTCTACCGTCAGATCTTTGAGTGGTATCTGGGTACAAGAGAGGAAACAACAGACAAGTAGAAGAGGCATTCTCTAAATCACTTCTCATATTGTTTTAATGTTCTTCAAAAAGAGCAAAGAAAGAGTTATATTGTACCTGATGATGTTGTTTATCTTCTATTGCTAAGTTTTACATCACTCCCCCCAACACATCTCTGACATTCCCACTGGCTTGTCAGACTTTTGAACAGTTGCCTCCAAGTCTTCTGCAAAGCAGCCCCATTCGAATGCTACAGCCCCCTTGAACTCATCCATAAGTGGCACCTATCCTCCTAACTTCTAAGGCCTTTTTAAAAGTCCTTTTATCGTGCTGTGTGTGGTGGATCTAGTTGATTTGTAGAGAGTAAATACCAAAAGTAATCTCTTTTGTTGTGCCCTTTCCCTGACCTTTGTCTACCTGTCTGTCTGTCTGTCCTTGGGCTGGGATCTCCTCAGAGCAAGTACCATCCCTTGTATGTCTAGAAAGCACATAGAATATAATGAGTGCTGCTGCAAACAAATAAATAATGCTTGAGTTAGGCACCCCTTGAAATTCAACTACCACGGGTTCCTTTGAGAACCTTAGTCACTATTCTGAATTAACATTTTCATATACTTCAGGGCTACTGTGTATGTCCAGCTTCTGCGGTTCAGTCTGTACCGGTATAGGTAATTTCAAATGACGGATTTGTATTTATTGAGTCACACAGTCAGGTAATCAGTGATATATAAACACACAGTGTTAGATGGAGAGAGGGGTGTGGGTACAAGCAAAAGCAAGATGCTGTAAATAAATTTACATAGGCATAAATATTCTAGATTTGGATACATAAAACCACATGATAAACAGCTCTCTAGAGAGACAGACTGGAGCTATGAGCAGTTGGCATTCCTGAAAGAGGGGGCTAAATGACTTGTGATTTTACAAAATGTAACCTGCCATATGAAAGCTCATCCTGACTGACACAAGGACAATACCCTGTTGAGAACTATCCACTACTACTACTTTCCATTTAACCGGTGGGATGGAAAGGTATCTGACTGGTTACAATGAGCAAACATGAATGTGGGTCCCTGGAGATGTGTCAGCTCTCTGCAGCATTTGAAGTTCATTGTCAGACCAAATTAGGAGAAGCCTGCCACGTATGAGCAGGCAGAACAGCCTGCAAGATGCTAAAATGTCTAAAGTGAAATAACCTCCCTCCACAGTACTCCCTCCTTCCCGATCACTTGCATATGATAGTCCCAGGGCTGGATTAGGGCAGGGATTTTAGAGACTGCAGCACCAGGCGCTAGCCTACAGGGGGCCCCACGGGACTAATATCTGCCCCTGGCTGAGCCACTCTAGGCCAGCTGCCTGGGCTAGCTGGTCTGCTTCAGACCAGCCAGCCCAGAAGCAGTGTAGGAGAGCCATGGACTCTGGCCTGAGGGCCCCCTGGCAACTGACCAAACCCTGGACTGTGCCCTCTTCCACAGCACCATCAGGCCACGGGTCCCACCCGGACCCTGCCCCCCACTCCTGCAGCACCACCAAGCTGTGGGCTCCCTCACAGTGCCCACCGGGGGGCTCCTTCAGCCCCGGACCCTGCCCCACAGGCTGGGCACCACTGCGGTGGGGGGATGGCCACAAGAGTGGGTGTCCCTGGGGCCTTGATGCAGTCCCAGTTAGTCCTGAAGCTATTATAATGTCAGCAGCTAATGGGTGCTACTGAAGAGTATTTCAATATGCAAATCTCATTGTTTATGTTAAGATCTGGTTTATTCCCCATTTTCTACCCTGCCTAATTTGTATCCCAGCAAATATGTGCTTGTGCCGTCTGGCTGTAAATAGCCCAGGGCAAGGAAAACACCTTTGGGGGATTTTTTTTTTTTTTTTTTTTTTTTTGGTCCATAGTCCTGTGAAGGCTGCATATAGGCCACTGAGCTGTGCTTTCTGCTCCAGGGGCTATGGCTGGAATCTGGAACAGCAGATGGAATCAATGTAAAATACCTACAGGCAGCTTTCAAGTGTGACTACTATATGTGGGGGAAGAAAAGCAATGAAAGGATAATGTGTATTCTTTGCTGGTCCTCAGAGATCTCCTTGTGAAACCTCTTTTTCATCTTTCCTGTGTACTAATGAACATATTGGTTTGGGTGCCTACATGTCTTCTTTTGTGCAGCATCCCGTCCAGTAATATTGAAATCATGTTCTAATATAATCGAACAGGTGGCTGATCTCTCTACAGTTAGCAGCTGGGCACTCCTTTGCAATTCCACCTATCCTGTAATCTCTTTCATCAAGGTGAACTTTCACCAAGGCACCTCTTTGCTGGGCTGTGCCACTTCCCAGTTTGACTCCTGCCTGTGCTAAGGAGCAGTGGAAGCTGGAACATTCCAGATCATGTGATCTGAAGCATCATCATCTCTACAGTGTAGCAATGTGTGCAACACTCCAACAGGGATGCTCCACCCAGGGGCCCAACACACACTCACCAGGGCCCTAAACTCATCTTAGAATGTAGTAAGGTGGAGTCAGGGGACAGTTCAGAGGGAGGAAGCATGATGGCTATGCTGAGTGGTAGAAAAGCTCCAGGTAGCCAGAAATGTGAGTGAGCATCTTCCTAGTGGCAAGCCACCCCCATCCTATGCTTTTGCTTCCAGAATTCTCCTGCACTCCTAGGCTATGTCTACATTTGCAAGTTAGTTCGAATTAAGGAAGCTTAATTCGAACTAACTTAAGCCTTGGCCACACTAGACTTTCATTAGTTCGAATTAAGGGCTTCCTTAATTCGAACTAATAAATTTGATTGCTTAGTTAATTCGAACTAAGTCAAATGTGACCATGTTAGGTCAAACTAACTGCTTAGTTCGAACTAATCGGCAGATTGACCTTCCTGCAACTGACTAATTCGAACTAAGCAAGTGCCCTGCATGGCCATGGCTAGTTCGAACTAGCATTCTAGTGAGGCCATGCTAGTTTGAATTAAGTTAATTCGAACTAACAAAAATTAGTTCAAATTAGTTAGTTCGAATTAACTAATTCAAACTAGCTTTTCTAAGTGTAGACATAGCCCTAGTGAAAAGCATCCCTAACTACCCTGGCTTTCCAGCTGCCAACATTATTTCCTTTCCTCAGTTAAAAGCCCAACAGATGCCAACAAACTGCCAAGCCTGCTCCACCATGTGGCAACACTTAAAGAGATGGCCCAGTTTCCTGTTTAAAATAATCTGGTCACCCTATAACTGGCTCCTACAGTTGTGTTTGCCTGAATGTGATAATGACCCAATGGGGGATCGGGGCATGTGAATATCTTTTCTGTAGGAACTCAAGGTAATTCCCTGCCTATGCCAGTAATACATTTATGCCCCGTGTATGCATATCATGTGTCTGGTAGATGATGTGGTGCCCTCTGCTGCCATATATATTCATAGGCCAAATCTCTCAGAGGGCACTTGACTTGTGGTCTCCATTCAGGAGCTTCCTCTAGGTAAGAACTCTTTGGGGAGATCTGGGTTAGATGGGAAGGTGAGTACTACATAAGGCTAACAGGTAATCTCAGGAGGCCTCTCTTTTGGGACACAACATACGAATGTGTGAAGCAGTGAAAGACAACGCCCTTCCCTCACCTCTGACCCATGCAAGAATTTGATGGTCCTCTTATTTATTTATTTCAGTTTTTCACTGTAAGGGGTATTTTCTTTCCCTCCCTGGCAGCAGAAACACTGAGAATGGCACTTTTGTGGTAATTCTGTCTGCACTGGGCTAAACAAATATATTTCCAAGAATGACCTTAGGAACTGTGGGTAGTCATAGGAGCCCCAATGATCTTATTTCTCCAGCTCTGATTCCTCTCCTTTCCCTATGCTACCAAAAATGCCTCCTGCCCATGTAAAGGCCCAATAATTCTCAGCCAAAGATACCACTCCCCCTATGCCAACACATACAAGTTGGCTAGCATTCAGAGAACCATTCTTCTCAGCAACATGCCTTGTTGGAGATCCTCAGGGAGGTAAGAATTAAATGAAATGTATGTTTAAAAGAAGCCCTTCTGCTGGAGGTGAGTAAAGTTGAGACAGCTCTGTCATCCACATGTCTCTGCTTTGCAGGGAGCTGTCACTAAGCTCTTTAAAGTTGGGGAGTTTATGTAGGCAAAACAATCGTGTGTGTCATTTGCAATCTACATGCACAAATTGCATTCTATCGAAAGCAGGGGAAATCAAAGTTATTTATATAAATATATCTTGTAGATTTCATTAAGATTAGGATGGGCTTTAGAGTTATCACATACAAGCTTGTTTGCAGTTTTGTTAATCTCCATTTGCAAATGCTGCTTAGTGCCATAAAACTCTCTTGCTATTTACAGCAAAATGATTTCCCTTTCCTCTTTTCTTCTTCTCAGGGAGACTCTGGAGGAGTAATGGAGGAGGGGAGGGAGGAAGGGGCTTCAGAGCTGGAGCCGAAACTGCAGGGAATGTGAAAGTAGATGTGCTCAAATCAGAAAAAAGATAGGTGGTATTTCAGAATGCCGTATGGAAAAGGCAAAAACTAATCTGGGTGGCTCTGTGGTGTGTGAGGATGGAATGCTGAGCTGAGACATGCTTCATGGGGCCAAATTTCTATTGAAATAGAAGGTTGTGAAGATTGGGGGTGTTTCTATTCTATTCTGTCTAGGTTCTTACCATGCTCATCAAATTAGTACCTGAGCACCTTCCAGCAGCGCTTTAAATGATATGATTAACCTCTGTCTTGAGTGGCTATTTCTTTCACTCATCCCCTTACAATTACTTGTAGGACACAGGGATACGTTCTATCACATAACGTTTGGGGGCTGTTGATACTGGATGCTGAGTGATCAGTGTGAACACCAGTGAGACATGGTATGCCTGGCAATGGCACACGAGGCACGAGCCCTGAGTCCTGCGGGGACCCAGACCCCGGCTACAGGGGGCCACCTGATCCGTTGCTGGCCCTGGCTAGAGATCCCAGGGCCTGGCCCACAGGCGCTGCCTGACCTGAGGCCTGGCTGTGGCTGCCCGATCCGGCGCCAGCCCTGAGCAATCTGGCCCGGCCCAGGACCCAGGGCCTGTTTGCTGGGTGCTGTGCAATACAGTCCAGGACCAGCCGGGGACCCAGGGCCTGGCCGCCGCATGATGTGGCCCAGGCCTGGCCGCCGAGGACCACACAATCCTGTGCCGGACCCGATCCCTGGCTGGGGACCTGATCCCTGGCCACCGGGAGCTGTCTGACCTGGGGCCTGACCAGCAGACGCACGATCTGGTGCTAGCCCTGACCTGGGCTGGACCGGTGGCGGTAGGAGTCTGATCCAGGCCCCAGCCATAGAGCTGGGGCTGAATTGGGCCCCAGGTCTCAGATCAGGCCCAGGAGACAGGGCCAGCGTGCAGAGGGTGCCCCGGTTCCAAACCAATTTCCGGGGCAGTGACACCCCTAATGCCCAGTTTCTAGATCAATAAGGTTTAATGTGCAAGGTTTTCACTATAAATATACTAATTACATACAAAGCCTAAAATTAACTACAATGTCTCATACTCGCTAAACCTGGAGAGCTAAGCAGTCATTCAGAAGGCTGTATACAGGAATGGCTTTCTCCAGGGCCCTGCCAGGAAGTCAGTGGCCTCTGGTCCAACTGGCAACACCTCACAGAATCAGGAGGTGCACTCCTTTGTCTAAATAATAACTTTTTATACCCTTCCATAAACATGTTTAACCTACTTACCTCTCTGCTCATTACCATATATGCTAATTACCTAAACTGGGTTCTTATCCTTGACTACATTCCATTCTCACCATGATAATTGAGGTCATCAAAACAATATCTGCTGATAGGCAGGGCAGTGTAAAATATGCCCCTTGGCAATGATAAATACACCCCTTGGCCATTCAAGATAACTTCTTGTTTCTATAATCATTATCTATGTGCAGCTGCAAGCATACACATTGTGTATTTTTTCTTCTTGTGTGCCATGGTATGCAGAAACGGAGATTCTCCAAGGTTCCTCTGTGATCCTATTCATCTCTGCCAACTGGAAGATGTAAGGTACAGGGGTCAGAAATGCCAAGGAAGCAACTGAAGCTATGCTAGGCTTGTAGGACAGTGGTCAGGCCACTCAAATTGCACTGGGCCTTCAGCACGGGGTTGTTTTTATTTTTAAATGGCAGATTGTTGGATGGCCTTTCTGACCTACAGTCCCATGGTCAAATCCTACACAGGTCATAACTTAAAATGAATTTGCTTGGTCTCAGACTAGTTCCTAATGGACATTTCTTCATCCTACAAAACCTCTGAATGTTGTAACACCACTGAGCGTCTCTGGACAGGAAAGGCCCTGAACTGGGATAGCAAAGAATAGTGCAAACGAAGACTCAGGGAAGGGTTGTGTTGGGAGCTCAAGACAAAAATAACGGCCGTGTTGTTGGTCAAAAATTATGGCATGGGCAAAACTCTGTGTGGGTCCAGGCATGAAACAGGGCTGAGCACTGCAGGTCAGGACTGAAGTGCATGTGCAGAAAACGGGGTGGGTCCAGGACTGAAGCATGTGGCTCTATCTACATTTGAAGCTGTGGGTCTGATTCCCAGCTTGACTAGTTTTACTGGCAGAAGCTCTCCTTGATGTAGCATGCAGTATAGTAGTGTAGCACCAGTAGCACGGGCAGTGGAAAACGATGGCATGGGCAGCCACTTCAAGTACTAACCCTACACACACCTTGTGGGTTGTTGTGCTATGCCACTATTCTTAAGCTTGCTTGAGCATGCCTTCTGGAGCTGGGATTCATGTCCCCAGCTTCCAGTGTAGACATAGCCTAAAAGTTTTGAACACTGGTACAGAGAAGCTGCCACATACCATCTTCTGGTATGGTTTGCTCTAGCCACTGCTCTTCAGCCACTTCTTTTATGATCACTCCTCCTCACTCACCCTTTTGCACCAAGTCCCTATGCAAATCAGGAGAGACAAAATCCCGTCTCCTTCCTCATTGCTTTCTAATACTTTCATATCTAATACATACAAGTGTCTTCCAGAGTGATTCCAAATGGCATCTGTTAACTGGGTTAGATTTTTAGCCTCTTATTGTATTGTCCAAGTACAATAAAATATGCCAGAGTATTTAGAGCACAGGAAAGGAATGGATTTGCCTAGTCAGCAATCAAATCCCCCATACTCCACTATAGAATAATAGGCTTGGATTGGTTTTGCTCTGACTGTGATATTATCTCAAGGAGGGGAAATAAAACTGCTTTGCAAAGATCCCAGAGGTTGGAGGAATAGGAGAAATGTGTACAAGGTTTTCCTCAAGAAAATATTAACAGTGCTTTTTTCTTTTGTGAGTAATATGCTAGTTGAACTTAAGTAAGAATATGAAATTAAATGTGGTGAATATGCTGAGGGATAGTCCTTGGAGACACCTTATCTATCTTGAATATTCAAACACATCAGCTTTGTGTGCATGACAGCAATTTCTGCACAACATATATTCTATTTGTCTGTATATCTACAATATTATCTTCCATAAGGAATGGTAAACGGCAGTACATATTTCAGCAAATACTATTCTGAAGCAGCAGAAATGCCTTTAGTGTGCAGTATGGCGCATTATAAGGCAGCAGTGGAATAATGCCGTGCACAGCTGTGGACTGGAGTAAAGATCCTATCCTCTTTGTGAGATGATCTAGGTCTGCTAGTTTGTCTCTGAAGACCATCAGGGAGAGTGGGAACTACTCTGTTGATTCTCAGGCTGGGAGACGTGATTGAAGATAAACAAGAAGGGCAGATAGTTTTATTTTCCTGCAGTGCTGAGTGAAGGGAGTGGGGGGTGATTTGGAAACCTACGATGAAATATCAGGAAAGAATGTGATACCCTTCTATTGGGAGAGGGGAGCCGAATAGCAGTGGCTAGAGAAAAGCATAGTGGAAAGATGGTATCTGCCAGCTTCTCTGTACTGATGTCTGAAACCTAAGGCTGTATCTACGCTGGAAGCTGGGGGCATGAGTCCTGGCTCCAGAAAGTATACTCAGACTAGTTTAAGAATAGTAGTGTAGTTAACCATAGAACAGGCAGTGGCCAGCAGCAGCATTCACTAGTCACCTTGAGCACATACCAGCACAAGAAACACCATATGGCACCAGAGTGACATTTGGACTGGATGGATCACTTGATGATTACTTGTTTTATTCATTCCCTTTGAGGAATTGGCCACTGTTGGAAGACAGGATACTGGATTAGATAGACCATTGTTCTGACCCATATGGCCGTTCTTATGGACTGAAAAAAATCACTGCCCCAATTACATTATATGCTTTTTGACTCCATTCCCTGCATAAACACTGTATATCACAGGGCAGAACTTTCCAGTCACGTTTTAAAGGCTTAACAATTTGGCCTGTGAATGTGCAACATATTTTTGTGCGAGTGAGAAGATATGTAGCGGTGGCATGCATATCAAGGATCTTTTTATGCATGTATGGCTTTCATTGGGCTCTTTTTCAACATGTTTAAAGTATGGTTGATTTTTCATTCTCGAGACCAAGTTCTCTGCTATAAGTGGGCAAAACTCCATTGCAGTAGGTGGTGTTGTGACTGTGAACACCAGGAGAGAATTTGGCTCTAGATAAGGGATTCCTAACCCCTGGCCTGTGGGCGAAAAGTGCCCCGTGGGGCTTTTTAAATTGGCCCATGCTCCTCTGCTGCTGGATGGGAACAGGGCTGCAGTCGCCCGGTCCCGGTTTGTGACTGGGAGCTGGGGTGCGGCTGCCTGCCTCCCTCCTCTGTTGCTGGGCTATCTGGCAAGGCAACAGCAGCAGGGGCCCCTGACGAGGAGGATGGGAAGAGCCAAGAGTGGAGCCCGCTAAAGAGAGCCAGGCCAGGGCCATGGTCGAGCGGGCTGCTGCCCAGATGAGGGCCTGGCAGGAGCACCCTGTCTGGGTCTCCAAGTGGGACAGAACACCCTGGGAGGAGGAAGCCGGACCATAGCCAGCCCACAGGGACCGCTGCGCTAGGGCCGGTTTGAGCTGAGCAGAGTGCTGCCCCCTGATATACCCAGAGAAGCAGAGCAGAGGGGGCTTACTTCTGCCTGGGCCCAAGCTTGCATGCAACCCGCAGCTTTGGTGCTGGGGGAGAGAACCTGGCTTGGTTCCTTGGAGGCCTGTCTGGGCCCAGCCCAGTGGCGGAGGAGGTTCTGGGTGTTCATGGGCATCCAGCCTTTTTTTAAAAAAAAACAAAACAAAAAAAAACAAAAAGAAAAACTTTTTAAAAATTGTAAAAAACCTTTCTAGCTTGACGGCCACAAATATAATTTTTACAAACCTGAAGGGCCACCAGTCTATATAATTAAAATTTTAATTTAAATATAATTAATTACATTGCAATTAATTAATTATTTTTAATTACAATTTAATTTTAATGAAATAGATTGGTGGTCCTTCAGGGTTGTAAAAATTATATTTGTGGCCCTAGAGCCAAAAGGTTGGGAACCACTGCTCTAGATCCCTCTTTCTACCACCTTGAGCTCTGTAGCAAAATACAGGGAAAGACTGTGGTAACATGATATTATGGTTGAGGTTTTTCATGCAAAATAATCTAGGAAATTTGAATGTATGATTCCTCCACAAACTACCTGGGACCTGTGCATATATATAATGTATATTTGTCTTTCATATATAAAATATAGTTCCTTAATATTTACATGTAATGTGGCTGAGTTATATTGAGTGTGAGAAACACAATTTGGAATTTTCTATCTTGGGTGTGTGCAAACACTTATCTATAACACCACAATAATTCCTATCCCCCACATTTATATTTATTTATTTTTTAAATGAGAGAGAACTGGGATTGATCACGCTTTTGTATCAGGGTGTGACAGGTTGTGCTTTCAGTTATACTCAACCACATCCAGTGGTAATACTGCTAAATGCAAAATGTTGCACACTGTGCCAGAGGCTGTGTGGTTCAGTGACAAGCACACTGGACTGGGACTCAAGAGGCTTGGGTTCTGTTCTGTCCCTGGTTCTGTCACTGACTTACAGGATGACCCTGGGCAAATCACTCTGGCTTTGTGTGCCTTAATTTCCCCTATTTGTAAAATCAGTATAATGATACTGACTTCCTCTGTAAAATACTTTCAGGTATATAAAAGAAATGTGCTATATAGGAGCTAGGTGTTTTTATTTAAATGACTGTGTTCCTTTTGACAATTATTTGCTCATTGTTGTATAAGACACACACACACACACTCACAAAAGTAGCCACTGCCTTAAAGATCTTACAGTCTCAACAGACAACTCCCTGAGGAGTGTTATCTTAGGCTACGTCTACACTTGCTAAAATTAGTTCGAATTAGTTAATTCGAACTAATTTTAGTTAGTTCGAATTAGCTTAATTCGAACTAGCATGACCGCATTGGAAAAGTTAGTTCGAACTAAGTTAGTTCGAATTAGCGATCCCCATTCACTTCAATGGCCGGTTAGTTCGAACTAAGCAATTAGTTCGAACTAACATGGCCACATTGGTTAATTCAAACTAGTTAGTTCGACTTAACCACTTAGTTCGAATACCCTATTCGAATTTATTAGTTCGAATTAAGGAAGCCCTTAATTGGAACTAACTAAAGCCTAGTGTAGCCATGGCTTTAGTTAGTTCGAATTAAGCCTCCTTAATTCCAACTAACTTGCCAGTGTAGACATAGCCTTACTGTTTTAAACAGTTATTACTGAATAGAGTGATTGTTTGCATTGACACAACTAAGGCCACAAGCTATATCCATTTAAACTGACTTAAGAGGATCTACACTAGAGGCTTGCATCACTTTAAATCAATTTCTAGATCAATTTATTTAAATTGTCGTGGTATTGGTGTGCAGACAAAACCTAAGTGTTGTGCTTTGTGAATACAATGAGTCTCACGGAGAGCACTGAAAGAAGAAAGGATCAGTTTTTGCACTCAATTATGTCCCGTTGGGATAGGGAAGAGAGTTCCATACATAAGAGCAGAATTTGGCTTTGGATGGCACTTTCATATTCAAGGTATCCCCAAAGCACTCTTCAGTAATAAGTTGGATGCTGATACTGCATAGACAAACACAGTGGCTGTTAATTCAGCAGCAATAGCTCCAACAGAGCCTTGGACAGAGGGAATGTTGGCAAAATGCCCTAGAATCTGCTTCTTCTAGACATCCCTGTTTTCGCCTTTTGTCATGATAAAGAATCATTTTGAACTGACATGACACTCCTACAATAGACATGTAGGAAGCTGCATAACTTCTTACCTGTATGGGACAGGTCCTACAAAATTGGAAAGTGACACAGGATAGGTACAGATTCTAGGACTGGCAATGGGTTAAGACACCTAGTATGTGTAGCTAGGATGGGATGAGCATACTACAGTAGATGCCAAGATCAAGCAGTGGTGAAGGACTTCATACTCTTTTGTAAGCGGTCTTGATGCTTGACAGTTGACAGGGGACTAAAGGCTGTTGCCAGAAAAACAAATAGACAGAACTAGAATGCAGCTGTAACCCACACAAAGACTTGAGCACCAGTGTATCACCTGAAGGCATCCCAATTAAATGGAATTACCTTCCTGCAGCAGCAGCTATAGCTATTAAATATCATTAAACTTAAATTAGATTGGTTCCAAGAGATGTCCCAATTAAACAGATTTCCTGATTAAGTACATGTAAAAACTTAAATATACTATGTTACAGAATACATTTTTTTTTTCTAATTATATTGTTTATTTTACTCCAAAACCCTTGTTGTCACAGAGTTAAGTTCTCAGTTAAACCCAAAAGTGCAAAAGCTTTACATACACATTTTCTTATCTCTGCAGCCATAACACTGTCTGTCATGGTGATCTCTTTCTAGAGCTAAGAGAACTGGTTGTAAAAGGCATGCAGGGAATATGGCGTATGCAGAGATAATGCTAGCTTCATCCATCTGGGGATATTGAAAAGATTTTTTTGCAGATAAACTGCTGAATAGGAGGTGCAAACGTGTCATGTGCCATGATTAAATATATATTCACGTAACATGAGAACTAAGGGTCATCCAATGAAATTAATAGGCAGTAGATGTAAAACAAACAAAAGGAAGTTCTTCTTCACTCAACACACAGTCAGCCTGTGGAACTCATTGTTGGGGAACGTTGTGAAGGCCAAAAGATATAAATTGGTTCAAATAGGAATTAGTTATATTCACAAGCGGTAGGTCCATCAATGGCTATTAGCCAAGGTGGTCAGGGATATAACCTCATGGTCTGAGTGCCCCATAACCTCTGACTGCCGGACAATGGGATGGATCACTCATTAACTACACTGTTCTGTTCATTCCTTCTGAAACATTGGGCACCAGTCATAGTCAGAGACATGGTACTGAGTACTGGACTAGCTGGACTGTTAGTCTGACCCAGGATGGCCATATTTATGTTTGTATGTGTGTTTAATTCTTTGTAACAATTCCTCTTTATATAAACTCCTACATCAAAGATGACATGCTACAAAAATGAAAGCCTCCATTCAGGGCACTACTTAAACCCATGCTTCATTTCAGGCATGTGCTTAGGTTCAACCAATGTCTTTGGTGCACAGCCAGAACTTTCTGGTCAGCTGGTCAATTTTTTTCCATTTTTGATTGTCAATACCCCCGTCCCCCAAAAAAGGTTTCATTTCCAACAGTCAACAGTAAACCATTTCCCGGTTTCTGGTGTTTTGATTAAAACTTGAAAAATCTGTAGAAAACTTCTGATGAAAGTGAACATTTTTTCTCTCAATTGAAATTTTCCAGGGAGAAACCTCCTCCATTTTCCCAGCCAGCTGCAATGTAGAAAGGCCACTAGTTGGGCTCAGAGAACAAGAGCTACATGGACCAAAGCTGGATTCAGATGAAAAAAATTTACAGGGCAATACTGATCACACCTGTCTTTAAATAGTCTAACAATATCTAAATATATTTCACACAGGCAAGTTCATCACAGTCTTCGCTCTGTGTCCTTCTACTTAAGAGTTAGTGGCTCCTAACACTCTAGGCATGCCATTTGGTGTCTGAGGAGCTTTTGTATGGAGCTGCTGAAATCATTTATTGGAATCTACTCCCATAGACTGATATTTGGGAATAGCAAGACTCTGATGTTCCCCTTCTGCAATCTGGACTGGTGTGCTGCTGTTCCTCCCAATTCTCCACTCCAGTGCCCTGATTTACCCCATCTTGCTGTCTCCAGTGTGTAATAAGTCTCCCAGGCAGTGAAAGCGCTCTCTCACAATCCACTCATGGGATGGTTCCCCAGCAAGCACCCCTGGTCCCCAGATGCACCTCTGGGAACTTCTGTCTTGCAAGCTCATTTACACTGGTCTGTCAGTTTAACAAATTCCATAGAGGAAGCCATGTTAGTCTGGTTCAGCAAAACAAATGAGTCCTCTAGCACTTTTAAAGACTAACGAATTTATTTAATGCATGAGCTTTCGTGGGAGAAATCCCATTTCATTAGATGCTTGAAGTGGAGAACTTACAGAATGGGAGGAAAAATAATTGCAGAGAACTGTAAGTCATAGGATCAGGTCAGACTATTTCAGCAAATCAAATCAGTTGTTTAGATTCAAACAGTGTGGAACAACATATTAGAAGGTGGCAAGGAAGAGAGAAAGGAAAGCCACTTATTTAATGAGAAAGAAATTTATATGCATTAGCTTTTATTTTCTGTCAAGCTTTCACGTTTACACCTCCAACATTTGACTGCTTTAGATAAAACAAACAAGTTTTCTGATTAAAACATGATTTTACAAGAGTATTTGTCAAATCAATATAAAACCAGAGAGCTAATCAGTCAAGGAGATAATCACAATGAAATAAAAGAGAACTCACATTCTAAACTAAGATCACTGTTGCAGTCATGTTCAGTTTCTGGCTGTGATGGTCTTTAGGCCATATGATGCTCTTTGGGTAGGTATCAGTCCTTGATGTTGCTTAGAAGATAGAATCCATGACAAAAGCTCAAACCAGATCAAAGCGTGTCTTTTTCTCTCTTCACCCCCTGCTTTTTGTAGTCAGGCTTCTTGCCCGCCCCGCCCCCATCTGAAAATTTGCATTGTTTTTGTATACATACCTTCACTGGGTGTGTGAGTGCAGCTCTGATTGCCTGCCCCCACTTGAGCCATGTGAAATACACTTGAGGACATGTTACATATCTGTACATATGTAGGATGTTGCAGGAAACATGCTACTATAACAGTAATGTAGAACATGCTATGAACAGTAAAAAAACACCTTAAATGACATACTTTGCATTAGACCATACAAACAAGGGGTGCGTCTACACTTGTAAATTAAGTCGACTTAAGCTTGCTGAAGTCAACTTAATTTACTCTGCGTCTACACTACATTTTCCTTAAGTTGACTTAAGCAGCTTGCTTAAGTCGACTTAAGGAAAATTAAGTCGACTTTATTAAACCTCCTTTAAAGTCGTCTTTAGGCTTAAGTTGACTTAGGGCTCTCTAGGACTCCCCCACTGCCCTCCCTGCCAGGGGTGGGGGCACAGGGGGAGCCTCGCATGCCCCCCCACAGGGCAGGGCAGAGCCCTGCCCACCCTGCCCCTATGCCCTGCCAGGGTCCCTGTCCTCCTTTGCCCCATTGTACCCAGGAACAATGGGGCAAAGGCTGAGCCCCCAGGCAATTGGCAAGAGGTGCCCCTCTTCCACCGTGGACCTCTCCCAGGTCCACCTAGCCCCTAGAAGTTGACCTAGGTATCCAGTGTGGATGATCTAGGTCAACTTTGTAAGTTCCCCCCTAAGTTGACTTAATTTTATAGTGTGGACATGCTAAGTCGACTTAGCTAAAGTCGACCTAAATTACCAAGTATAGACATAGCCAAGCAGTCTAGTGGCACTTTTAAAGACTAACAAATTTATTTATCACATGAACTTTTATGGGAGAAAATCCCTCTTTTTCAGATGCTTGAAGATGTAGAAGTACAGATGAATACGAAAAATAATTTGTTAGTCTTTAAAAGTGCCACTAGATTCCTTGTTTGTTTTGCTGAACTACTCTACCACGGCTGCCCCTTTGGAATTAGACCATACAGTTGCATTATAATGGTGAACAGGAAGGATACACAGATCACTTTACAGAGGTGTGCGGGGGTGGGTGGGTGCAGCATGTCACATAGACATTATTCTTTGAAATCTATATATGACTTCAACAGATATGATCTTCAAGTTTCTGACTTGCAAACATGCATTCTGCTTTCCCTCCTGGAAAGATGTACATACTGTTAAACCAATTCAGGCTGCAGAGATTTGTTATATCAAAGTAGGTCTGATTCTGTCCACCCTGGGGCACTGCTTCAACTAAACTGAACCAAGTCTGTTATTTATGCATCCTTCCTCTGCAGACAATTAGTGCATCTAGTGGACACCCACGGAGAGAGAGAGACATGCGTAAGCCACTTGCCTTTCCATGATACAGCCCACAACAGCACTGATCGAGTCATAGAAGTGCAGGACAGGAAGGGGCCTCAAGTGATCTAGTCCAGTGCCCTGCGCTCAAGGCAGCATTACATACTAATTAGATCATTCCTGGCAGGTGTTTGTGTACCTATTCTTAAAAATCTCCAATGACAGAGATTCCACAACCTCCCTAGGTAATTTGTGCCAATGCTTAACTACTCTGACATTTAGGAAGCTTTTCCTAATGTACAACCTAAACCGCTCTTGCTGAAATTTAAGCCCTTTGCTTCTTGTCCTATCCTCAGGGGTTAATAAGAACTCTTTTTCACTATCCTCCTTTTAAGTACTTGAAAACTATTATCATTTCTCCCCTCAGTCTTCTCTTCTCCAGACTAAACAAACTTTCAATCTTTCCTCATAAGTCATGTTTTCTAGATCTTTAATCATTTTTGTTGCTCTCCTCTGGACTTTTTCCAATTTGCCCAGCTTTCCTCAAATGAGGCACCCAGAACTGGACACAGTATTCCAGAGGAGCCCTTATGATTCAGTTTCTCTTTTCTTTTTGAATCCTGGTGACCTCTGAAGATGCAGTACAGAAAAAGAGTATTGTGTGATGCATTGTAAGAGCAAATAATAATGCCTGGCTTTTGTATAGTGTGCACCATCTGTCGATCTGTGGCTATGTCTACACTTCGAGAGAAGGGCGTGATTCCCAACTCAAGTAGACATACGAGCAATAGCTCTGTTAGAGCTAGCATGCTAAAAATAGTAGTGTAGCCATGATAGCATGGGCAGCAGTGAGTGGCAGCACAGATGCCTCAAGTTCAAATCTACCCACACACCATGGGTTTCTTCTTGAGACTGTGCCACAGCTTGCTGCTACTGGTGATGTCTGGATACAGTACTGCTTTAGCACATTAGCTAGATCAGGGCTAACAGAACAATGTTTACTCAAACTGGGAATCATACCACCAACTCCAAGTGTAGCTGTAAGCACTTTATAATGGAGATCATATCACTATTCCCATTTTAAAGATGGGAGAACTGAGGCACAAGGCCAGGAAGTGACTTGCTCAAGGTTATCCAATAGCAGAGCTGGGAATAGAACCCAGGTTTTCTTTGAGTCCTAGCCCAGTGCCCAATCTAAAGTGCATAAAACTAGTACAAGGAATTTGAGCAAAAGAATTCATCTTGTAATGGTTGCACAGAAGCTGAGAAGGGAGTCATTTGGGCTAACACTGCAAACAATTAGATGAAACATCTAATGTATCTCTGGTGGAAACATAAAATATGCTATATGTCACTTTGTTGTATGGAGGAATCATGCATAGCACATGTGCATGGTCCTAACCAGATCTATCAGTCAGTCACAGACCGCAACTAAAAATTCCAGTATCTCCTCTTGTCATTCTGCCTATATTATTACTTTCAGCATAGGCTTATTTATCACAAACTTTCCTTTTGTGTAAAAACATAAGCAGCCCTTATACTTCATAAAAACCTTCTTCCTTATGATTTTCCACAGTTGCCTCAGACACTTATTTAAATGGAAATAAACAATGATTAGAGAAAGATGAGGTTGTCTGTCAGGCACACACCCAGGAATACCACTCTTAAACTACCCCTTCCTTACCTTCATACCTACATACCACCCTTCTCAATAGGCACAATCTCTTATCTTGGATTAACATCCTCTCCCTTCTCCCTTATGCACATAAACATAAGTCATTCAGGAAATGACTTCAGTGAAAGCAGCTGGGTGCTTGGCATTTCTGAAACTCAGGCCATTTATTTCGGTGCCTAAAGATGGATTTAGGAGTCCAATTTGAAACACTCATTCTTTCCTAAATCCTGGCCAAGATAATGAGAATGTTTTTGGGGATAACATTACCACCATTAGGTCACCAAACTCTACCTCTCCTACAGCTGCCGGTGCTTATTTTAATCTTCCTCCTTCTCTCTCCTAACTACTACCTTTGTCTCCTTCGACCAGTTCCAGCTACACACCCTTGAAAAATCTGCCTTCATTCAAACGTCTCTTAAAGATTGCCTTCATTTAGAAAACTATCAGAATATAATCACTTTTCATTATGATGACTCCAGATCTCTTTGCATTTAGTGTGTTAATCCAGCTTCTGAGATAAAGTGGGGGAATATCTTTCTGTTGGTGAAAGAGACAAGCTTTCAAGCTTGTACAGAGCTATTCTTCATGTCTTTTATTTATTTTGGGTTTCTTGCCTGACGTCCAGGTAGGAATTCTGATTTTTTCTTTTAACATCCATTGTGTGGGAGTATGTGACAATTTCTTGGTTGAGGCTGTCCCTTCTGAAGTATGTGAGATGTAGCCAACGATTCTCTCAGTTCTTCAGAAATTATTCTGAAGAGCTTTTTAATGGATTTGGAATTGTATTTTGTGGTCAGAGGGTTATAGATGGTGAATGTTCTGGGGATAATGTTCTGTTATTTGTGTTTGCTCAGGAAATAGATGTTATGTTAAGTTTGGGTTCTTTTTGGTTCATGTTGTGTGGTTTCCATTTTAGACAGCAATGTTTGATACCATCTACTGCTGTTTGCTGTCTTGTTGTAGTTGTGTTGGTCCCAAGGTATTAAAAAGCCAGGGTGGGTGAGGTGATATCTTTTACTGGATCAACTTCTGTTGGTGAAAACAACAGCCTTTGAAACTTACACAGAGCTCTTCTGATTTGTGACATTTATCTGAATTCGATTAAAATAAGGTCTCTGTCCTGAGGTGAATACAAAGTGCTGTATCCAATTACAATATTCCAAATATAAGATGTCAAATGGTGTTTTCTGTGGGACTAATGCTGACCTGAAGTGTCCTTGTCAGGGTAGTTACCTGCATCAGTTAGGAGATCAACTCACACACCTAACCTCTAACAGAAATACACAGTAAAGCATGCTCAGAACCAGTCCTGCTTCATATAACTTAAGAATGTAACAAAATATTGCCGTTATGGAATGAGGGACATCCCACACTTACTACTATTGCTTTGCATGATGTTTGTACCATATCTTCAGTGGGCCACACAGACATCCACCACCACCCTTTTCTTAGGACACAATCAGCAGAGTTTCTTTACACTGCAGATTTGCTCTTAAAATATTCAGGTAGTGCCTACTGACTCCTACAACACAAACCAAATGCAGCAGAGGGCCTAATGGTGCTTTTCACAGATCTGCTTCACTCTCTTTTATATTCCCTGAGTCAAAAAGCATTAAAGCACTAAATGAGTCTCTTTCTCATCATCATTAGCTTTTTAAGGGACTCTCTTACCGTTGTTTTGTTTCCCGGTTCAGTGTGTGACCTTCCCAAAAGGGCAGTCAGCAGGAGAAAATGTGTGAGGGAACATCTTTCTTAGACAGAGAGGCTCCTGGTTTTTGTATCTTTCCATATTCAGCCTACTTTGTTTAATGAGCGTAGATTAATTATCTGGAGACGTATGGAAGGACAAGAAAAGACAACTTTGCATCCCTGGATATGTCAAGTGGAACAATGAACAGACGGCTGGGACAAAAACAGATCCCTCCCCTTATAATTGTATGCATAAAAGAAAGCTATAAAATAGGGTGATGTCTCATTATGGTGCTCAGGGGTCCCATTGCCTCAGAACACTACTCAGATAAGACAGATGCAATATCTTTATGATTTCTTGAAAGATTTTCCCAGTGAATGAATGAATGGCTGCTGACAAACTTTTTACATACACATAGCATATGCCCTTTTGTATATCTCCATTTCCCAAGTCAACAAGCTATAACCATTGCTGTTCTACAAGGCCACACTTTATCCACCATTGGGAGTACTTTGTAGCCTCTACTAGGTTTCCAGGCATGGACTAAGTTTGGACAGCACTGTGTATTGATTTGGAACATTTGGTTTTGGACTGCCAGCTGGTGACCCTATTCTTTATGTGGCCTATGGATATAGGATATGACAATGAGAATGTAGGACATGGGAATTGGCTAATAATTCTTATCCACATAAATGGTACAAAGTACTGTGATGGCCTAGACGTAGGAATAGTGTTTGGATTGCCAATAAAAATTAGATTTTTGGTATGCTTATCTCTACATCTCTCTTAATTCATGATTTTTGCATTGTTGAAAGTATACTTTCTAATATAACTTGAATGATAATGTAATATTTATGAGGAGACTTCAAGGGATCAGTCACAGAATTCCATTTCCAATTATAGTCACAGACACAGGGGAGAAGTAGAATCTTTGGAGAATACTAGGATCTTGTCAGATCTTTACTGCTCTAGCCAGTGTTTCTAGTTAATGTAGAATCCTGCCATGGGACCTGTGTTCACCCTGATGGGACATAAGGCAACTATCTCCTCATCCCTCCAACAAGTGAGGTGCACTAAGGGACTGTATTTCAGTGGCTCACCCAAGCATCATGTCTCAAGAGGACTTCCGCAGAACTTCCCCGTGTGATAGTGCTGTCCCAGCATGGCGCAGCAACAGCATTCCAGTAAAAATCCTACACAGTAGGCCAGAGCAGGATTCTTGAAGGAACACTGCTTCATGCTCAGATTAGAGTAATAGGGGTTTTTTTTAAGATAGATGAGACTACTATGATGTTCTGTTCTGACCTCTTACATAACACAGACCATACAATTTCACCCAGTAATTCCTGTAGTGGAGGGAATTCTCCTTCCTTACTAAATAAGTGAACACTATCAAACTCAGTAGTTTGTGATGTAATTTGAGAGTACTTGTAGGTGAACTAACAAGCTAGTATGTAGTGCCGTGTCACAAATATGGCAATCAGTTAAACCCTGAGCATGTTGGCAAGACTCACCAGCCAGACGCCCA
The DNA here is from genome assembly GCA_007922175.1 of Pelusios castaneus. Taxonomy (NCBI): domain Eukaryota; kingdom Metazoa; phylum Chordata; order Testudines; family Pelomedusidae; genus Pelusios; species Pelusios castaneus. The sequence continues at coordinate 15,998,051 of ML685814.1, read as the reverse complement.
ACAAAGAATTCTCTGTAATAACTCAGAATCCATCCCATCATACCCATCCCAGGCCATTGGCATATCTACCATTCATAGTCAAGATCAGTCAATAACCCAATTGGGCTGTCCCATCATACCATCTCTTCCATAAATTTATCAAGCTCAGTTTTGAAACCAGCTAGGTTTTTTGGTCCCCATTGTACCAGTTCCATTTTGAATTACTCTTTCTTAAATATGGGGGACCAAAATTGCACACACTATTTCAGTTGAGGTCTCAGCAGTGCCTTGTATAACAGTGATAACACCTCTCTATCTCTACTGGAAATATTTTGTCTGATGCATCCTAGGACTGCATTAGCTTTTTTTCACATCCACATCACATTGGAAGCTCATGGTCATCCTGGAGGTTCCCCTGTCCATGGAGTGCCAGGGAAGACAGCTGCCGGCAGCTCCTGGGACGGGGGAGCCCTGGGGAAGAGAACCCCTGGGGTTCCCTTCCCACAGCCCTAGGTTGACTTAAATAACCTAGGGCATCCGCACTGGTGTTAGGTTGACTTAATAAGGTCGACTTAGACCTTAAGTTGACCTAACAGGCGGTAGTTATTAAGTCAATTTAAGGACGCCCTTAAGTCAACTTAATGAAAGCCCTGTGTGAACATGGAGTAATTTAGGTTATTTTAAGCATTCTTAAGTCGACCTAAATTGCTAGTGTAGACATAGCCTATGAGTCTATACTATGGGGTCAAACTAACAGGCCTGTAGTTACCTGGATATATTTTCTTTCCCTTTCTTAAAAAGAGGAACTATGTTAGCAATTCTCCAGTCACAAGGAATAACCCCTGAGTTTACAAATTCATTCAGCAGCTCTGGCCAGGCCAAGGCGACCCGCCCTCTTGCCAGCCATGGCCGGGCTGGCTCTACCCTGCTGGCAGCGGCACGGCTCTGGGCGGGCGGGGCAACACGATGCAACCTGCTCCCCTCCACTCCTGCCATCCAGCAGTGGCCCTAAACCGCACACCACAGCTGCTGGCCGCATGGTTTGTGGGGCCAGCAGGGGAGTCTGAGCGGTGTCACGTATGCGTGCATGCTGGGGGTTGCCGACCCCTGCACTAATACTTCCATTTCTTGCTTGCCCAAACTGTATTCTATGGATCTTTCCTGTGGAAGTACGATGTGTTACCACAGAGCCACTATGATGGCCTGCCAGAAAATATTAAACTACTCTAAATCAACCTTTAATTGTGCCCTCATCTGTTCAAAATCTGAAAATGGAAAATCAGTTGATATGACTAAATGTGTATCATGCTTTTGTGAGAAGTGCCTTTGAGAAATTAGACTCTATCAGTTACACTAAAAGTCTATCTCCCCTTATTACTATCAAATGATTCTTAGCCCTGGCTTAGAAAAGAGACTTCTGAAGTGCAATAGTTTTGGCTTTTGGAATGCACCTTATCACAGTGCATGATGGGTTTTTTAAAACAATGTTCTGGGAGAGGTTATCCACCGGATCTTCCATCAAGAATTCTATCTCCACCTCTTTCAAATTGTTCATTATCTGAAATGAAGATAAATTGTGTGGGCATGGGAGAGAGGGAAATATAATATTCATATGGGCCAATCAAGTTGGCTACTGTCAATAAGCAAGAATGGAACACATTCCTTCTGGAACCTTTTCAGACATTCAGTGAACATTGACTTGATATCAGATAATTACAAGATTGCCTCAAGAGGTGCAGATGATAAGGTTGGAAAAGACCTCTTAGATCATTTGATCTATCCCCTTGTATTAGTGTAGGATTCTCCTTTACATCAAATCCTAATTGCCTGTCTAGTTTATTCTTGGACACTTCAAGTGATGCTGCCTCAACAACTTCCTCAGCATTGTCAAGAACAGTGTGTGTGCATGTTAAGATAAGAATACGTATCTGTTTGTTGGAGGGTGGGTGGGAGGGTGCGTGAATGTCAGAGCTGGTGTATATTTGTGTCTGCTTTTATGTGCGTGAGTGCAGTAGCAGGTGTATGTCATGTGTTAATGTAAAAGTGCATGCATGTTTGTGAGAGAATGAATGGGATAGTTGTGCGTGTCCATTAAGCCCTGCATTGTTTTTTACCCTACTTAAATAGCATTTTCATCACTGTTTAATGAATGAATTTAGCAGCCAGCATTGTAGAGAGGACATTTTTATATGCTGTGTGTCTATTTCAATCTTATTTATTGTGCTTATCTTCTCTTTTGTGCTGCAGTCATTATTCATGGTTGAGCGACTCCCTGCTGTTGGCAAAACTAGCGTCCATTAAGGCATGTGTGCCGTTCCTTTCAGCTGTTTCTTGCCTCTTCTGGTACCCACGGTATTGAAGGAATAAGAGTGTTCTGCATGCAGAGATCGAAATTGGGGAAACTGATCAATAGCCTTATCAGGGCACCCATGGTGTCCTTATCTAGTGAAGCAAATAGATGCCCATGTTGACATGATAGTTAGCAACGAGGGAGAAATAGGTCAAGGTTATCTGTGGCAAACAAGAGCAACAATTACAAAATATTGTTAAATTCAGTGCCCAGCTGTTGGAGCATTCTACCTTATGGGGACTTTGAAGTGATGAAGAGGGAAACATTGCAGAGATTAGAATTCTTTTTTTCCCCTGCCATTTTACTTCCCCCAAAAAGCTCACTTCAGATGCTGACTCCCACTTTCACTAAAGTTCCTGCTTTTTTGCTTCCCACATCGGTTCCCCCAGAGGCAGGGAACCCAATCAACTGTCTGTTTTGAAGGCAATATGCAAAAGGCTGTGCGGTCAAATGGGTGGAGCAGAGGACTACAAAACAAAAGGAAGGATAGCTAGAGGAGAATTATAACCTGAGTAAGGTCTTGACCCACTAGGCATCTGGATTCAACTCCCAGCTTTCCCAGGGATGTCTTGTGTAACTCTGTGCCTCAGTTCCCAATCTTTTACCTATATAATTGTATCCCTTTCTCTGTCTTTTCTATTGGTTTGTAAACTCTTTGGAGCAGGGACTGTCTCTTAGTATGTTTGAATGGCAGCCAGCATTTGAGGTCCAGACTTCAGCTGGAACCTCTTAGGCTTCATTGTAATAAATCCTGGCTATGGACCCTAGCTTTGGTCTCCAGAGCCTGCCGACAATACCATGCACTATATAAGACTTTTGTGATTACTCGAACATCTTCTACCTTACTCAAAACCACAAACTCATTCCACTTGTGAACGAAAGATCTAAGTTGAGATGTCCAGTAATGAAAGCCTTCCTGATCAATCTTTTTTTAAAAAATATAACACAGCTTTGTACCTCGTGAAAATTAATGGAGACATTTTAAGTAACTTGTGTTCCATACACTCTTAATTTTTCCCTAAACAAGGGGACAAATGTGCTCTCATGCTGCGTTTTCACTCATGTGATCTCTTCCACTTATTATTTTAAATAACCAAGCTTGTGTCTGTAAATCTTTTCATTCAGAATTGTCGTGGTTCAGCCTTGAACCACAAACTGAATATTTACTCCTGGAGTGTTTCCTTTCTAACATTTTAAAAGCTGTTACAAATGCTTCATTTCCTCCTGATCACAGTTCTGTGAGATTATCTGCTCTTTCAAAGGAAAGAGAAGCACTTGATGCAAACTCCAGCCCGCAGAACATCAGCTGATTTACAGTTTTTGTATCATACTGACTTAAGGGTCAACCCCTCTTGAGTTATTAAAGGTTGTATTAAGTTTGGGGAAGGAACGGCATCCATCAAGTTGAGATCTCTGTGAGCAAAACCAAGACTCACAATTTCCAAAGTACATCAGAAATAGACAGCCTGTGGGGAGAAAGTGGGTATTTTAAATCAAGGGGATGAAGGGGGAATCAAAGAGGGCAAACAGATTGCAGAGAATCTAAATTACTTCTTTGCTTTGCTCCTTACCCCTGGATGCAATGGGGAAAAAAATCTACCCTGAGGTTACTCCTTACAGATGTCAGAGGTGAAACTCTATCTGAGATGGAGATACCAAAAAAAAGTACTAGAAAAACTTAAGATTTTAAATTACTGCAGATCCCAAAAGCTGGATCATATTTGTCCAGAATTTTTGCTGAAGGGACTAAAGAATCATGCTGAGCTATTTGTGCTAATGAAAATAATCTTTCCTTAAAACAACTACCCTGCCACATTACTGGAAAGTGGCCCGAGCTGTACCACTGTTTTATCTAGCGAGGTGCAGATAGCTATAAAGTACCACAGGACTCCTTGTTTGTATAACTATATCAGTTTGCTTTTGTAAGTTTGTTCCTCAGTAGTTCCTTCAGTCCAGGAGCTACAATTTCCAGGATGTAACCGGGAGAGTAGAGGAGGTGGACTGGGAGAAGAAAGAAGGGATGACTATGAGGAATAAGAATGTGAACTCTCTGAAGGAGCAAGGAGAATGGACCTTACCTTTGCTGTTATCTAGCTTCCTAAATCTTCTTCACAGGGATTCAGGTACAAAACCCATGTTTTTAAATACAGTTAAGTGTGAGCCATGGAATTTCAGGTGAACATGCCTTAGTACCAGGGATAATAGCTGAGATAATTATTAAAGTTAAAATTACAAAGCTTGTTAGAGACAGACCAACATGATTTATGTCAAGGTAAATCATACCGGTCTAGCCTGCTGGACTCCTTTATAAGAATTAATGTCTTAGATGAGGGGAAATTGGTAAAAATCATCAGAGATGTTCAAAAGGTTTTGATAAAGCTATTTGCAGGTGAGTATTGAAGAAGTTTGATAACCATGCAGTGAGAGGCAAAGTGTTGCCATAGATTTTAAGACTAATTGAGAATAGGAAACAAAGAGTAGCAAAAAATAGATAACCCTCAGCACTGCTGTTGTTTCAATTGCAGTAGCACCCCACATGTGTGAAGTATTCTTGAAACAGAGTCCCTGCTCTGAAAAGCTCATAGTCTACAAAGACAGATGAAGGATGGAGGAAAGGGATGTAACTTACAAACAGAGGGTCAGATTCTACCAATCCTACTCATGATGAGAGGTAGTCCACTATATAAGAAGACTCATTGACTTCGGCAGAGAGGGAGGTGCTTCTCAGCAGTATAAATGTGGCAGGATCTGGCCCCAAGCTATTAGGATGAAGACAGGGACATGGGTTTATTAATTACAGGTTTGTTTGTTCTCTTTTTTAAAGCTTCATATACTAGGTTTGTTCCCACTATACTCTCTCCAAAGGGCCCTGATTTAGTGAAACACTCAAGCATGTGTTTAATTTTAAGCACATGAAAATTCCCATTGAAGTCAATGCAGTTACTCCTACTCAGCCACAAACCCTTATATGCTCTAGAAAAACCACAGCACTCAGGGTTCTTGAGGAGGAATAAGCTGGAGGGCTCATGTTGCCAGTTCTAAATCATCCTTGGAATTTCTAAATATTAGAGATGATTTCCTAATTCAAAAAGTGTTGCATCTAACATGGGAATTCTGTATTAGATAATGTCTTGCTGACAGGTATAGAGGAACTGATCTCAGAACTAAAAATTAATGGTAGGTGTGGTACAAATGATCATGATTTGATCACATTTTTAATGTGCAAAAAAAAAAAAAAAAAAGTCCAGACTAGTTAGGAAATGTTTTAAGAACAATTTACTAAATGCTCAAAATCCCACAGCTGAGGAAGAAAGTTGTACTGGTTTTTTAAAAAAGGATATGGTTTAGAGAGGAAGTGAAAGCACCTATAAAAAGAACATGTAATAAATGGAAGAAAGAAGCTGATAGTCATGACTATCCATCAGAAGCTAGGAACTGTAGAAAATTGATAAGGGAAACAAAGGGACACAAGGAAAACTTTATGGTCACCAGAGTTAAGGCCAATAAGCAGGAGTTTTTAAAGTATACTAGGAACAAAGTATTGTTCAATTGAACAATGGTATTGGTGCAGTACGAGATGGAAAAGGTAAAATTGTGAGTAATAATGCAGAAGAGTCAGAAGTTTTCAATTAATATTTCTGTTCTGTATTTTGGGGAAAAACAGATCATGTAGTCATATCACATGATAGCACTCTTTCCATTCCACTAGCATCTCAGAAGGATGTTAAACAGTAGTCACTAAAGTTAGACAGTTTTAAATAAGCAGGTCTGGATGCCTTCTAATGTGAGAGATGGGTCCCTCTCTTCCTCTGCTCACAATGACTTTTATTTAGGCCCTTTGCTTGTTTATGATTTATGAAGCTTTCACTCTGTCTATCACATTTAACAAGTGTTATGAAGAAAGGAGAAAGCTTCTAGCTGCAAGGCAGAAAGGGGAAAGCAACGGCTTTCTCTTGTTTGTTAATGCAGTTTAAAGGAAAGTTGAATTTAAGGCAGAAAATGGGGATGGGAGAATTGGGGAAGCTCCAGGCACTGCTAATTTGTCCCAGAGGAGGATGTTTGGAAAGACACAGATAGTTTTTCCCCTCCAGCCACAGAGCAGGAGTGCTTCTCAAACACTGAGATTGGATTTGCACCTTTACTAAATCCACTGATGGGACCTGCAGAGGTAAAAATACCAATTGCAATTCACTCCTTTTATTATTTCCCCTAAACTGAGTTAGGGGGTTATTTAAACCAAGAGAGCTGCTGAGCATTGGCCAAGCTGCTCAGGGAATAGCTTCTCAGTTACTGAGGCACTGCCAGGTTGTGGGGTTGGAAGAGAAGAAACAGACCACTTCAATAAATTGTCTGCTGCTCAGATATCTATCCTCCTGGGGAAAGTGTTCTGCAGTTCTGTTCACAGGATGGAGTCAAGAAGCCAGTACTGGGGGTAAGATCTGAGCAGGCTTTGGGCTGGGAGTCCCAGCGCACTCGGACATGGAGATGGAACCAGCTTTAGGGAAGTCCCAGAGACAAGGAATGGAAGCAGGGGCTGGAAAAGGTGGATAAAGACTGAGAAAGCTTCAGAAGAAAAAGCAGTGACTAACTGAAACCAGAGAGCACCTGCCATTTCTTTCTCCTCTCGACACATGGCACCTTCCGTTCCCCTCAGCATCAGAACTTTGAGCATACTCACCAATTTTCTCCCTTTTAGTTTCCCCACACACCCCTTAAAGGTCCATTTTCCATCATGATCAACTCCATTTCCTTCTGTTTTTTTCTGCAAGATGGACTCCCCTTAGTAGCCTTCCCCCAACTTTTCCATATCGCTTCAGAGAGAGGCCGCTATTGTTGTTATTGCACACATGTCTAAAGAGCCATTTAAGCATGGAATCTGGGGGCTGGTAGGAGAGAACAGGTTCACCCTTTCTATGCGCTGGGCTTGGATCAATATTCGCAAGCACTCCTGTCATCTTCTGATTCAAGGCACAAGGGAAAAAATAATCAAATACAAGGCTCAGAGCAGACTTCATTTTCTAGATGCACTGAGTCAATCCCTCAACTTGATGGTATGAAGTCTGTTTGGTTCCTGCTCTTTAGATATATACGTCCTGATGCTGAGGATCCTCAGCTCCCATTAAAAGGTAGAGAAGGTGATGGCACTCAGCATGTTGCAAGATCAGGGTGCTCAGAGGTCTATCCTGTGAGGTGCTGAGATCCTGACTCCTGTTTCTTTGTTGTTCACATTAGGAGAATCCATCCTTGATTTTCCTGTTTTTGCTGAATGAGTCCTTCAGAGGGCTGGAGAGGTGGTTAGACTGTGGCCTTGATTCTCCATTCTGACCCATTCAGGCTATTCACCGTAGCTTGTGTATCTCGTGTCAGCTGCACCCGAATTTTGCCATGATTGTAGACCAGTCTTTAGTGATTGAGAGGGGAAGCGTTTTTTAACCCTATTCCTTAAAATTTTACTTTTTATTGGTTATGGAGTTTTAAAATGCATATCTGACTCAAACTCCTGGCAGATACTTGGGAGAAAAGGTGTCTAAGTTAAAAATTCAAAAACAAAAATACTTTCAACTGTAGAATGTGTATGCACATTCTACAATTGAATATGCATAAAACCCAGGGCAGACCTGACTTAATAGTCCTGATATTTGTAGGGTAAAAAATAAGCAGAAGAAAATCCCTATTGCATTTCACATCTTTATTATATATCATAAAGAAGAAAAAAGGGCCCAAACACAATTGTTTTTCATTTGCAGATCAGCTTTGATCTTTATGAACATAACAGTTTTAAGCCCAAAGGGTGTTATTTTTTTCTAACAGTTCCATTGTATGTGCCTGAAAATAGCGATTTAGGATGAAAGTGCCTCCTCGACCATAATTCACTATAATTAGTTCATGAAAGTGGCCAAAATATTTAAATGAGGTTTAATTATAAAGATTGAAGTGATGACTTATGGAAAGTGAAACAGAATCTGCAGGAATTAAGAGAGCAATAAGAACCTAACCAGCAAGGAAAAAAGTAGTTGGAGTCATTAGTATGATGTTACGTTCTTCTCAGATGGATTGCCAAATGTACATTCAGTGGTCATTATCCACACATGTGGCATTTAGGATGTAATGTGGCAGCTGCTCTGCACAGATAACACTATATGACAAGGATTGACAGCCTGATCCAAAGCCAAATGAAGTGAGTGGAAAGACCCTCATTGACTTTAATGTTCTTTGGATCAGGCTGTACGTAAGGGGAAAGCAAGGAATAATGAAAACATATTACTTGAATTAAAAGTTCATCATACTCTGGACTAGTCCTAATCATATCATTTGGTTTATATGTAAGTTCCTGCTCCTGGTTTATGTTCTCTGGCTGATTTATTGCTTAGTCTGCCATCTGTGTCCTCCACAATGGTGGAATGCCCTTCCATATGTTCTTGCTAAGACTATGATTCTTTTAGCACTCTAAAAAAGTGGTTTTCAAACTTTTTTCCTCAGGACCCAGGTTAAAAAAAAATCAATTTATGCCTGTGACCCAACAATTACACCTTTCAGCAATGCATTCCCGTCTTTCGGTGGCGGCGGCGGCAGCAGGAGGCTCCGTGACCTAGTAGCTGAGGGTCTGCAACCAGTACTGGGTCCTGACCCGCGGTTTGAAAACCACCACTTTAAAACATGCTTAAACCAATCCTTTTTCTAGCTATTTGTTTAGTTTTGTAATTATATCATTCAAAGCCCTGTTACATGTGAAAGGTGCTTTGTAAATCAATATGTAATAGTAATATAATGACACTATCCAATTGAAAGTGCTGGGAGGATATTTAGACCATTCTGAACGTAATTATCCAAATTAAGAGACAGGATGGGTGAGGTAACGTCTTCTTTCGACTGACTTCTGCTAGTGAAAGAAACAAGCATTTGAGCTTATAAAGACCTGAAGAAGAGCTCTGTGTCAGCTCAAAAACTTCCCTCTAATACCCCGTGACCAAAATGGCTACAACTCTGCAAACAATTATCTAACTGAAACTCAAGCAGGACATCAGGGCTGACTAACACCAGCCTTGATAAACCTGCCCCAGTATCACTAAGGAGCGAACGCATTTTAAAGGCTAAAGCACAGGATGTGGCTTAATGTCATCTTGATTCTGTATCTGGAGCTGCCACTCACTTAGGCTATGTCTACACTTACTAAAGTTAGTTCGAAATAGTTAATTCGAACTAACTAATTCAAACTAATTTTAGTTAGTTCGAATTAACTTAATTCGAGCTAGCAAAATTTAGTTCCAAATGGCACTTGCTTAGTTCGAATTAGCAAACTGCATTGAGTTCAATGGGCCGGTTAGTTCGAACTAAGCAATTAGTTTGAACTAACATGGCCATATTGGTTAATTAGAACTAATTAGTTTGAATTAACCCTTAGTTTGAATAGCATATTTGAATTTATTAGTGTAAATTAAGGAAGCCCTTAATTTGAACTAATGAAAGCCTAGTGTAGCCATGGCTTAAGATAGTTCGAATTAAGCTTCCTTAATTCAAACTAACTTGCCAGTGTAGATATAGCCTTAATGTATACAGTATTGTTATAGCCATGTAGGTCTCAGGATGGGTGATTTTTTGGGGCAAGTCTCTTCATATAAGTGTGTAGGGCCATTAATCATCTCCTGGACTATGCGGGACTATGAGTATAGCAACATAGAGGGTGTTGTGAATGGATTTACAGCAATGGAGTTCCCAAATTGTGGCGGTGCAATAGATAGCATGCACATTTCTATTTTGGTACGAACCCAACTTGCCATCGAGTACATCAATAAAAGGGTTGATGCAGTTATGCAAATGGAAACATTGGTGGATTATGGAGGATGCTACATCAATATTCAGGTTGGGCTGGCTAGGGAGGGTGTAAGATGCGTGCTCTTAAAGATACAAACAACTGTTCAGGAAGCTGCAAGCAGGGACATTCTTTCCAGACCAGCAAGTTACCACTGGTCATGTTGAAATACAAATAGTGATTGTGGGGTACTGGGTATACCCCTGGCTCCCAGGCTTTGCACACTGGCTAGCTCGATAGCGCTGAGGAGAGAGTCCACCCCCAGCTCAGAAGGTGGAAAGTGACACTTGAATGAGCTTTTGGTAGACTGAAGTAACACTGGCCGTGTTTATTCACAAGATTGGTTCTCTGTCAGAAAAATATCCTAAAGGTCATAGCTGCCTGTTTTGTGCTGCATAATATTTATGAGACATAGGGGGAAACATTGCTGCCAGGGCAGAGGTGGAATGGCTATTTACTGAGTTTGAAAAGACAGACACAAGGGCCATTACAAGAACTCAGTGTTGAACTATATGGTTGAGGGTGGTTTTGAAAGCATAGTTTAATGGCCAGCCACATTGATGTGCTGTGCTGGACTGTATTCTGGCCCTCAAGGGTTGGAACTGTGTTATGCTTCGTGTAGATCTATAAATATTACAGTGCGTCTTTTACTAAGCCTATGATTTATACAGTGCTTGCTGTACATTTAGTCACAATTGGGTGTTTTCTTGAACCTATGAGTTCTGCGTTGTTTTACCCTTGCAGGTATTTTATGCTGTGAATACCATTGTGAATTCTGCTCTAAGAGTTGTGAATTAATAAAGGTGATTCTTTTTTTTTTTTAAGAAATTTATTGACAAAAACAATACAAATAACAATATGCAATAAAAAGTTGATACAACACAAACTTCTAACATAAATTAAGGAACGCAGCAAACATTTCCGCACTTTTCAGTGCACAAATGTAGTCCATTGTAGCTACACAGGCACCAACCGTGGCCCTCACAAGTCAGTGTATATGAAGCTGTGCTTGTCTTTACTGCCTCCTGGTGTGGTGTGATAGAGGTAGGGACATGGCCAATTATGTGATTGTAGCTCCCTACATTCGACATGTCATCATGGGCTAAGGACTGCAAAGGACAGTGAGTCTAAGACTGTTGGACCTATAAGTAAGCCAGAATCTGCAGCATTTGTGTTTGCTGCCTGAGAAGCTCAATTAGGGCCAGGTGCATCTCCTTATTGTTTCCCTGGTCTTTCTTCACTTTTCTTCTATTTTCCCTGTCCCTATGTGTGTTGTCTGCTATGTTAGCCCCTCGGGACCTTTGTTCATGGTCTGAGGCAACACTAGCTTGCAGGATCTCCCATAACATATCCTCCCTGGTCCTCTTCTTTCTCCTCCTCATAAGAGTCAGGCAGGGTCAGCTGTGAGGTAAGCATCCCACAAGGCTGTAATGGAGAAGCTGCCGGTAAAATAGACAGATATAGTATTCAATTTACAATTATAATGGAAACAAAGGTAAGTTTCAAACCTCTTTCCTTATTCCATTATTATTTTTTAATAAGAAATACTTATTGATGCTTCAGCTTCTGGAGTGTCTCCGCACAGCCCTGTTCTCCAGCCCCCGCCATGGTGCCGAGAGCAAGGCTGTGAGGAGAGGGGAAAAGGAGGGTTAGAAAGACTTTTGCCTGCTAGTTCCTTGTAAGACTGCCGGGTGACTACTGGTACGTTTAGTGTGTATCTAAGCCTGTTTGTTGTATTTTTGTTTTCTTTGTAGTGCTTTTTCCTGAAGAATAAGTGTACTTACTTAGCAGGAGCTGTGTGGTAATGTACAACTGCTGGCAATAGCCTGTTCATAGTTCTTGGAGAAAAAGGAGAATCTAGTTGCTGGCCTTTAGGCAGACTGGTTTTCTGCAGATATTACAGTATGTGGCTGGTCTGTGCAGCCTTAAAACCCTCTGGTTGGAAGGAAATGGGACAATGGTCTCTAAGCAGAGACAAGTTATGATAGGAAACCTGAGTCCTGACTGGGAACTCCTGGCGTGGATTATGTAGGTGGGAATACAGGTGCAGTTACCCCAATATGTCAATAATACGGAAGCAGCCTGTGGGAGACCTATGATAGTGTGAATTGCCATAAATGCCAACAGTAATGAAAGCAAGTACTATAGAAGGGAAAAGTGCCAAGTAAAAAAGAGCCTCAGTTTCTTTTGGGGGAAAAGAAAAGCAAAAAGACTGACAGAAGTAGGAACTAGGAGCCTATGAAGAAGCAGCCACTGTGTTTCTCTGCTGATGGTCTGAAGAAATTGGAGGTGCTGAGCCATACTGCACTGTGACGTCAGAGGAACTTGCATATTTTCTCTGGATAGGGGGCCAGCAGAGTGCCCTTTTCCTCCTGCAGGGCATACAGGGGGCTGTGGAGACGGTGCCACAGATGATTCAGCAGAGGTAATGGTGATGGAAAGCGGTCCAGAAACATGGAGGCTGAAGGGAAAAGACTTCTCAGGCAGGAGAGATGGATTGGTGCTGGAGTGACAGTAGCTTGCTGACCAGGATAAATGCAGCCAGCTCGAACAGGAGAAGAGAGTGAGTCAAGCCATGCCCATGAGACTGAGGAGAAAGAACATGAGAGTGTACCTATTCAGGGGTGGCAGGCAAACTGATGGGGGCGTGATCCATGCCACTGCTCTGCTTGTGACTTGAGTCCAAATGGACAGCAAAGAAGATTGTGGAACTAGAGGAGACTATGTCTTGCAGTGTTATTTTGGAAAATGAAAATGGGGCTTTAAACTCAAATCCAGCTTTTTCTCCAGGACTGGAAGAGTGAGTGACTCAAACTCCCTCCACATAGAGGGAGGTATCAGACACAGTGCCGGGAGGGAGAGGGTTGGATTCCCCTTGCAGGTAACACAGAAACTGATAGCTGATACAGTCAGGAAGAAGGGAGATTCATCCCTTATTTTTCACTGTGACTGCCTGATGGTCTGCAAAAATGTAAAGGACTCGGAGCTGGGGTAGAGGGGGGACCAGTTTCTCACCTAGACTCTATGTGGGGGCAAACAAAGGCCATTCCAGTGTGGGGTGGGGGGAGGGGGATCAGTTTACACTTAGCCGGGTGCAAGTTAGAACAGCCATCAGGGCTACATTAATTGTAACAGGGGGCTAAATCAGACTCTGGCATTGGAATTGGGGGCAGAGATGGGGACTCAAGAAGGTACACATACACATGCATTGTCCCTGTGTCAGGCTTCATTCTTCCCACTTGCTCTTACACGCCGCCTGCAGATAGGGTGACCAGATGTCCCAATTTTATAGGGACAATAACGACATTTGGGGCTTTGTCTTATAAAGACATTTATCACCATCCACCCTTTGTTCCATTTTTTCACATTTGCTGTCTGGTCACTCTACCTGCAAAAGGCCATTCTAGCCACACAGCACACCCTAGTCTCACACTGGCTCATAGCCTGGATGCTAACGGTTCCGTGGTGAACTACCAGAGTGTGTTTACATGAAGCTCTCTGACCCATGCACTGCCCAACAAGCCAATTTAACTATATGATCTGTAAGCCTTATTTAACTATGAGATCATCTGCTGGTGATATGGCTGCAGGCCATAATTGCTGCCAGTTATTATATTCATCTTTCTTTCACAGTCTTAAGGTGAATAAACCTAGAAAAGGTGAATGAATCCACACCCTCCCCCCCAATGACATTTAAATACTTCTTAAGACTTAAATGAGTTATTTCTCTGGAGCAGGGGGAAGGTGGAGTCCTTCAACACTACAGGAAAGGGACATGACTATAAAATTGTTACTTTCTTCTACCCTTTCACCTGGCTGCACACCTAGATCCCTCTGCTGCCACCTTCCATGACTGACACTGCATGCTCATCAACCTCCTTCCTGATTGGTGCTCACCAGCTCACTGTTCCACCTCAAGGAACTACCTGTAGAAGAGGTCCTTGTGGATGACCTTGTTAATGGCTTCTCTTCCCATCGCCATGGCTCTGGAAAAGCTCACTGTGAGATAAAGGTATGCGGGGAGGGGACTGTAAAGATGAGGACACAGCTGCAAGGGAAGGATGTGTCCCTATAATACTCTGTTCTAATACAGCATGTCCCTCTTATGGCTGGTTCCAGAGGCGATTCAGACTGCTACTTTTTCTACAGTTAAAGGAACTCTTTACACTTTACCCAGGAAACCTGTCTTTTCAGTGCTGAAGGTCTTGGATTCAATCCTTGCTAAAACTGTGAAGTTTGCATGTATGGAGTGGCAGGTAATTTATGTACATATCTGAGATGGAGGGGGAAAAAAGAAGCAAATTGCTTAGTTTACCAAATTAAGGCAGGGGTCTTGTGGGGAAAAATAGTATGTGATTAGGTAATTCAAGGCTGTCTCATAATGCAGACACACAAGGTAACTGAGGTGGCACAGGCAATTCTGCCATTTCCTAACTTTTGAGAGTGTGTTTATGTGTGTGTGTGTGAGTGAGAGAGAAAGAGAGGGTAGGTCTACACTGTCTGCCATTTTCGTCAGCAGTCGAAGAGAGAGACGCAAGTTTCTTAAAATAACTTGTGTATCTCCCTTTTAATTTGTTTTATCCATTTCACTGAGTTGAAGGGAGAGGCCTCCCTTCAACTCAGTGCTACTCCAGTTGCTGGGGTCGTGTTTAGGGATTGACTTCCCGATCTATCTGATGGTGGTGAATTTTCTGCTGTCAGGTAAGACAACCCCAGAGAGAGAGAGAGACAGACAGAGCCTTTGGCACTTAGGGCTTATCTACTCTTAAAATGCTGCAGTGGTGTTCTCCCATAAGTTTAGAACCCATCGGTTCTTCCATCCATCTCCTTCCTAAACCCGCAACAGGCGGTACAGTAGCTAAGTTGATAGGAGAATTCTCCCATCGGCTTAGTACTGTCTACACCAGGGGCAGGTCAGTTTAACTTCATTTCTCAGGTGTGTGGACATTTCACATCCCTGAACAGTATAGTTATGCCAATCTAATTTCCAAGACCTTAATCTCTAAATTCCCTTTTTGAATAATGGGGATATTAATTCTTCCTTTCTCCCATGCTGTGCCTTATTTGATTTTTAGATTGCAAGATATTCAGGACATGGACTATCTTTTAATATGTGCTTGTACAGCACTTAGCACAAAGGAGTGTGATCTTGGTTGGGGTCTCTAGGTGCTACTGCAATACAAATAATACTATGTAGCTCTTACCTAGCACTTTTTGGCTGTAGATTCATAGACTACTTTATGAAGGAGGTGGGTATTATTAGTCCCGTTTTACAGCTTGGGAAATTGAAGCACTGAGCAATAAAGTGACTTGCTCAAAGTCACCCAACAAACAAGTGAACCTATTGTATGGGGAAATTTTGATGGGGCAGTAAAAGGACCAGGGATCACTATCAATAGTGTAATATTGATTTTCATAATTGTTGCTACCAGCAGCCAAAATCAGCAGACCTTTCTGCAGGCTTGTGCAGCCTTAGCATGACTAAGCCAGGAAGAGACAGGAGGGGTTGCCTCTTGCTCCATCTATCTGACTCTATACCCATCTTGATGATGTATGTAATGGATATGCTGGGATCTGTGTTCAGGAGAAAAACAAGCAGCTTATCTGTATTTTCCCTCTGTGAGGTGTTTGTTAGTGCCTCAAATCATGAGGTTGCTGCACAAACACATCTCATTCATTAATGATCAGAAGCAACTTCTTGATTAGCTTTGGAAACTGCCTTCAAGTTTTTTTCATTGATGTGTTGTTACACTAACCAAATATAAATATGGGGTAGGTGGATTCTTCAGGGATCTCTTCTTGGACACAATTTGGGGTCCCCACTGGCAGCTGAAAGATGGGCGAATTAGAAGTCTACCCATGTACCACTCAAGATCCACTCCAAACGTTGGCAAGTATTGAAAATCAGGCATGTTTTACTAACCTGTTGTGGACGTGGTTAAGTGCTTGAGATCAAATAAAGAATAGCTTTTAAGTGAGAGCACTCTTGTGTTATACTGTTTATTATGGTCCATCTATTTGGCCAAATAGTCATGGCTCCATTGATTTATTTCCTGACAGCACCTCGCAGACAGTAAGGTATCAAGAGCTTTGGGTTGAAAGAACCCAGAGTAACAGTGGGTCTCCTGGCCTATCCACTAGGACACACAGCTTCCCTTTTAATAATGCCATGTAAGATGCTCACAGTTAGTGTGATAGATTTGTGATATGGGACAGCAGGACTAACACCAGTAAGCTATTTCACACAGACTACCTGACACCATCAAATTGTAACAACTTTCAGTGACTACCATCCTGGGTCTGGCTAGAGATGAAAGACTCCTTAGTCTGTTATCAAGCCCTTGAGCCATTCAGCTCTGTTGTAAAGAGCTGCAAAGAACAAATAAAAAGAAGAGAAAGCTTTGAGGTTATTTGCTCTTTACTACTGACAACCCCATCCACTCCTTTATTTCTTTTTTTTATTTTCATGTCCATCCACTAAGATTTTTATGATTCTCTTGAAGTGTCAGTAAAGAATTGAACAGCATTATGAATTGGTGCCAAGTTTTGGCTTGAAAAAACTTCCCCAAACTGTAATGAAGATGCACATCAAAGCCCATGAGATGGGACAGGACTTAAATAATCATCAGGAATGCAGATCAAGAGGCAATATTTGCGTTTGAAAAGCAAGGACTTGGGTCATGAATATTTTTCATCACTCTTTTTTCATTCGGTAGTTGATTTGTATGGAATGTTTGTGACTGAAAGCCATGCAGTTTTTAAGTGAGCTGTTATGCTTTCTGCATAATGGGCTAAGAGTTCAAATAGTAAATAGATCCAAGGGTGGGAACAATAGCAATGATATGAGATCAGATGGTATTGACCGCCGGTTAGAGCACAGACAGGTGTATGCAGGCAGTTGGTTAGATGTTATAACAAAGACATGCCGATATCGAAGTGGCCATTATAGGAAAGAGAAAAATGATTAAAGACATGCCAAGATTGAAGTGCCTAAATCAATTCTGAATCGTACAGCTGATACTAGCATTTGGGGGGAAGGGGAGTGGGAGAGTGCAAAGAAACAATAGCCCTCGAACACAGCCTACTCTGTCACTAGTCATAGGGCTGAGATTTAGATTTGTGTGTGTTCTGTGCCATCTCTCTCTTGTCCCAACCACTTGGTGGTACTCTGGCCATGCTGCAGTCCATGCATGCCTTTCCTAGAGACATTTGGTCAAAGAAGCTGGTCCATGATTCATATTTGAATTCATCACGAAATGCAGAATTCCATGAATTCTAGGCTGACTTTATATTTCATGTGTATTTCACACACTTCTTGTGTGGAGGAGCTGCAGCGGTGCACGTGAGTTATAGTAGATTCCTGAGTAAAAGAGAGTGCTCTGAGGGCGTTACTGTTATTATTCTTTGTGTTCCCCATGTGCCCCAGTTGCAGACCAGGACCCATTGAGCTAGGTGTTGCATAGACATAGAATAAAAAGATGCTCCTTGCCCACAAGAGCTTACACAGTCCACATGTGAGCCTTCTCTCAGGTTCTTAACGACAGCAGAGGGATGCTTCAATGTAGCTAGGGTCCCACCTGACTAATAACTAAGCTACCTTAAGCCCCTGTCCAGAAACCTGGGAAAATTAAATATCCCCTCCCTGGATGCCACTAACAGGCAGAAATTTGCCACTCCTAAGCACTCTGAGACTGTACAGACAGGGACATTTTTATGAGGGGAAGAAGAACACAGTCACAAGCCTGCAAAAACACAGCAAGAGAATGTATATGAAAATAAATCATAAGGCCTCCGCTGCCTTGATTCTTGGTAACTTGGAAAGAAGTCTGTGTAATCTCTTCCCATCCATCAGTGAGACCAACCCTTCACTGTATCACCTCACCCACCCAGCAAACCCCACACATAGTTTGCATCCGTGATTAGCAGCAGACAATGGGTATGTTTATGTTCCAGAAGGGAGTGAATCCTCGCAGCCTGGGTGGACAAACTTATGTTAACTTGGCTTCAGCTAGCATGATAAGAATTGCAGTCTGGATGTTGTTGCATGGCAGTGTCTTGGGCTAGCCATTCAAGCTCAGACCTAGAGGGCTGGAGAGGCTTTGACTTGGGCAGCTAGCCTGAGCCAGTGCCCTGCCACAGTGTCTACATTGCTATTTTTAGCATGCTTGCTTGAGCAAAGTTAGCACAGCTCTGTCTACCTGAACAAGGGGTCTATGCTGCCAGCGTCTCTTTGCTCGTCTGCCTTCAGTCTCAATGAAACTGCTTACCAAGATGCTTAGAAATGAGATTTTTGTCCTCCTGGAACCTTTCTGGGAGCCCTTACTATCGAAAATACGTTTTGTCATAGGGACTCTCCAACGGGATTGCAATTGATGCAGACAAGGACCAGTTGTATTTAATACCATGGTGGCTGGCTTTGGTAAATTGTGTTGGGTCAGATGATGTAAACATGACTCATCCCTGTCTAGACTGGCTGGAGAGTCAAATTTAACAACCTGTCAGTTAACAGGATTCATCGAGGTCATGTTCTACCTCAACCAAATTTTCTAGGGAAAAGGTGCCCAGAAACTATGGTGATGGGGTGCTTTAGGAATGTTAAACAGAAATACTCAGGACTTCAGTTTCCAGACTTATCAGTATGACACCTTTTCCTAGCTCCAAAATCTCACTTTAAGAAAGGAAAAGAAAAGATTTCTTTTCAGAACAACAATAAGGCACAGCAAGCTGTCATTGGGCTGAAGGCATTTCATCTTTAGTGTCCTGCCTGAAACACCCTAAGGCAGAGAGTGTGACAAAATAACATACATAACTCATCATACAGGTCGTGCTGCAGCAAATCCACCATCTCAATACACATTTTTTTTCCCGACTGGACACATTTAAGACTCCTCTAATCATCTCAAAAAACTTTGTGAAAGGAAGCACCTTTCCTGTAAAGATCAGTGTCTGCACTAACCAGGACAATCTCCAGCTATTTTCCTGCCCAGTCCCTGCATTCAGGAATGTCAATGGAGACTTACAGAAAGGCTGAACTTGGTCCTGATTTCAGCTAAGGCTTTTGCCCGGTCCTAGTGGCTATGGTATATTCAAATAAGGAATACAGAAGAGGAAATATTGTTTCTCAACTACTTTCCCCAGCACACATACACACGCTCACTCTCTCTTTCTCTGGTTACATCTACACTGCAATGAAAGACGTGTTCATAAACCACATCAGCTAACTCGAGCTAAAACAGTAGTGAAGATGCAACAAACTTGGCATTTAAACTCAGGTTAGTCACTTGCATTACAGCTTATAAAACAGCATGCAGTTGAACTCGAGCTGTTAACCCCAGGTAAAAGCTTTGTTGCTATGTCTTCACTGCTACTCTAACTTGTTATCTAACGCAAATTAGTTAACCCAGGTTAAAAATACCTCTTTCTTTCCAGTGTAGATTTACCCTCTGACACACACTCATGCTTTTTCTACTTCCTCACTGAAGTATTAATTTTAGCATAATGGTAACTTCTACCACTCAGAAATAACCATCTGTACACTCCCTTTTCTATGTTTCAGACTGCAGGTGACCCCAGAACTTGGCAAATAATGGACACCTCTCACAACAGGGGGTTTTCAGGCTTTTAATACAAGGCATATATTACATCCACAGAAGCATTAAGGACCTGATTCAAAGCCCACTGAAGTAAATGGGAATCTTTCTGTGGACTTCAAAGGGGTTTGGTCAGGCCCTAAGAGCAGTAATTAACCATCAGCTGCACCTTTAGCATCAAAAGAACAGAAACAAAGGCTGGTCATTGCATCACTCAGACTCACTGATGTGTTGCCATGTTTGGCAACACACTTTGAACTCTTGGTGCGTTTGATACACCGATGCACACAAATTTGGTCAGCACCATGATTTCATTGGTGGACAAATGTTCAGAGTATCAAACTGAACACACCTAAATACTGATTTCTGTTCTGTGGCTCTGCAAGGAGCAGAGACCTTCAGATGAAACCTTAAATAACCAAAAGCTGATTGGGTCTGACCCACAGTACCACTTGCTTGTTACTTTTATAATTACGATGGAAAGAGTGACGTGTTCTGATTACAGTGGAGATAAGGACATGCTTTCTCGTCAAACCCATTTTCTAATACAACTCTCAAACTTTATCAGAGAAGACAGTATTCAATAGATCTAACAAAAAAATCAGGCCAGCCCATCTGGGGTGGGAGTGGGAGAGAAATCTTAAGGTTCACCTCCCATAGTTTCCAAGAAATAATCCTTTTAGGTGAGAGGGACTTTAGGGAGGTGCTGTTGGCTGTGGTGAGATCTCTCAGTTCCGTAAGTTTGAGGGGACTGGGGGATAACTTGTGGATGGGTCTTCAGGAGGACTGGCTACCCTGTGCAGGGCTCATCTTTCTTGAAGGAGCAGTGTAAATCCCTCTACAAATAGCTCAGTGAAGCCACATTAGCTCCTTCTTAAGTTTGTAAATGGAAGTCTGAAAGAGTCACTCTGGGGACAAAAGACTAGTTCCCTGCTGTCCTCTCTTTCCCCTGGTGACAGTCCCCCAAAAACTATACAACGTCATCTCTATGAGATCAACATGAGGAGTATGTGAAGAATTCCAGGCAAGAGGTGACTGTCCTATAAAGCCATGTTTTCCCCTCTTCTTTGGGTGCCACAAGTAGGTTGTTTCCTCTCTATGGCCAGAAATGGAGGACTGCTCCCCATTACCCTCCAGGTTTTTTGAGAAGCCCAGCTATGCCCTGCAAACTGCCTGTTCAAGCAAGAATTTGACCCACTATAAGCAACAGAGGAAAAGGGGTGGAGAAGGTTTAAGAAAGGCCTCTTGTACTAAGCAATCCTCCCATCAGGAAATGTCCACACTGCATCCCTCTCAAACATTTATAATCACAACATTTACATTATGCTGGCATCTGGCATCCTCTATATTTAGGAAGGTTTTCCCTGCAGTGTTCACCTAGGGGAAGTTCATGGCTCCCTCAGGTTTCATTCAGCTAGATGCTGAGGTATCAGACCACAGTGATGGGCATGTTATGAAAATCTAAACAGACTAGAATAGCAAGCCAGCTCTTAATCCCTTGCTACACTGGATTGCTCTTATTCCCCATTTAACTCCTCACCTTGGCCTGCATCCAATAGACATTATCATCTAATGAAAGTTGGTGGAAACTTCTCATTACTCTCCACGGTGTACTGTTCACACTTGCATGAATGCATACCTAGGAGCCAGTTCTGTCATTGCCAGCTGAGTTTATAGCGCTAATTAAGCATACAGGACGTGAACGGAACACTCAGACAGAATGTCAGTGATGTGATACCAGTGCCTATAATCCTCAGTAAATGCACAGGTTTATCTCATTAGTTGTTTTTTTTTTAATTGAATATAATTCCTTTAAGTCTCCCTGGGGCATTGTGTTTCTAGGGGGGATCGTTTCATGGCTCAGGTGACTGCAGACATTGATCCTTCAGCCTCGTGCCTTGCAACTCACTTGTGGCATGCAATAATCCCTCAGACTTCAACACTGCCTGTTGAGCCTCACCGTACGTAAGGTACAACATTATTACCAGCTCGCTCTCCCAAGTCCAATTGCTTTCCTTACTGCACCTTGCCGACACAGATGATAAGATGCAGCACATTCCTCTAGCAGCAGCAAAGTGGGATTTTGTGTTTGGGAGCCGAGGAAGGTGGGTGGGAGATTAAACTGAAAGAGGATGAAATGATTGTGAATGTTTTTAAGGTTTAAGTAGCTGAGTGAATCATCTCACTTATGCTTCATAAACACTAATCCGGAAAAAAAGAAAAAGCAAACAGACATATTGCTAGAAATGGGAAAGCAGTCAATGGTAACAAAATTCACTTCAGGCTGCTAATTTGTAAACTAATGAACTCTTCCCGAACATGAGAGCTACATTAGGCATCTTTTAAAGCATTAAGTAGCAAAAGCAGCTAAGTCAGAGATGGCACCATGTCTTTATTTCCCATGCACCACATACAGGACTTGCTTGAGAGAGAGTATGGCATAATATTGCCATATTATGGTTAATAATGGAGCGAAAATTAGATATGAAAGTATATCTTAAAATAATGGCAAAATAAACCCACTGCAACAACACCATGGACCAGGAAGCCTCAAATACTGGAACAGGTTCGATGCTGGGACTCCTGAGGAGTGCACAGAAGGCACAGGCCAGGGGGAGATGGAAAAATGGTGAATTTAAGTCATCATTCTATTACCTGGATTCTGGGGAGCTGCAAAGACTGAAGTGGCCCCAGTGTGAGAAATCTATAGTTTTCCACATAGCTGTCTATAGGGCACATCTCACTCCCCCCTGTCCTCAAGCTTCTCTCTTTCACCTTAGCCCTCCCTTGCCACATCCTCTACACTGGTGCCTGCTATGATTGGCCGAATGCTTCTCATACACAGGAGGAATTTTCCCCAGCCTCTTGCTGCTCTTTCAGATTGCCCATACCCCACCAGAGGCAGTGGCCAGAATAATCCCCCCTGTTTTCAACCTAAGTAAAACCTTGACAAACTGGAGGAAATCCAGAGAAGAACAACAAAAATAATGAAAAGTTGGAGGGATTGTCTTATAAAGAAAAATGTAAACACCCAAATAGTCCAAATTCTGTTCTGGTGTTAGAGGGTGCAACTCGCAGAAACATAGAATCACAGACAGGAAGAAGAGACCAGAATATCATCTAGTCAGGCCTCCTGCATGACGCAGAACACTGAAACCTATCCAATCCCCTGCACTGAGCCCAATAAACTGGACTTAGATTAAAGTATTACAGCCTGCCCTCGAGAGATTAAACAAGTGTGAGCTACAGGCAGAAAACAGAATTTGACAGGAATCCCACTTGTCTACAATAGGTTTGAATGTGAAAACTAAAAGAAAGCAGGAGAAATGAATGCAAATGTCTGAAGTCTGAAAAGGAAAGAAACTTTCCAGAGCAGGCCAGAGAGGTACAACATAACTAAGAGTAATTGGACGAAACTGGATAAAGAAAAATTTGGGCTGGATATTAGGAAATGTGTTAGAACAGTGAGCGGCATTAAAGTGTAGAATATTCTCCCAAGGGCACTGAGGAAAGATTTCACGATTGGGGAACACACTACAGGAAGAAATCCTGCCCTGGCTAGTGGATGGACTATATGAGCAAATGAGCCCTTACCCTAATTTTTACGGTCTGCTGCCTACATTTTATAATACAAATTTTTAAATCCATAGTTTTTTAAGGTTTAATGCTGGGGCATGGCTTTAGTCCCAAAAGTGCATGTCAATCACATGACAATAAATGCTGTGATTTCTTATCCCCAGTACATCAACGGGTGCATCTACACTTATAAATTAAGTCGATTTAAGCAGGCTTAAATCGACTTAATTTAATCCACGTCTACACTGGGTTTTCCTTAATTCGATTTAAGCTGCTCCTTAAGTCGAATTAAGGAAAAACTAGTTCGCATTAATAACACCTCATTATAATTCGAACTAGTGTCTAAGTCGACTTTAATAAGTCGACTTAGCCAGTGTAGGTGCCCTAAGTCGACTTGGTTGACTTAGGGTAGGGGGGGCAAGAGAACACCGCATGGCTCCCTGGCAGAAGGGAGCCACTGTGGCTCCCTTGTCCCCTGGGGAGCCCCTGCTTCCTTCTCCCCAGACCCACAGCTTCCCTGCCAGGGGAGCCGCGGTCCTGGGGAGAAGGGCTCCCCAGCCAGGGCTCTGCAGAGGTCCCAGGCAGAGGGGAGCAGCCTGCTTCCTTTTCCCTGGGACCACTCGGTCCCAGCTAGAAGGGCTCCCTTCTGCCTGGGACCTGAGCAGTCCTGACCAGAAGTGAACCGAGTGGTCCGGGACAGAAGGGACCTTCACACTCCCTTCTCCCCCGGACCGCTCCGGGGCTTGCTGCCTTGGGGAAAGCCAGCTCCATGCGGGGCTGGCTCTCCCAGGACCTAACTAGTCAACTTAGAGAGTCTAGTATAGACTCTCTAAGTCGAGTTAGTAAGGCCCACTTTAAGTCGACTTAGGAGTCCTGTGTGGACTCTACAAGTCAACTTAATAAGGTCGACTTATTAAAGTCGACTTATTTAAGTCAACCTAAATCCCTAAGTGTAGACATAATTACCAGAGCACTGCACTGAGTCTTACATGATCACTAAGGCCCTGATTCAGCAAAGAATTTAAACACGTGCTTAAGCCTGCTTGAAATCACTAGGAGTAAAATACATGCTTAAAAGTTAGGCACAGGCTTAAGTCCTTTGCTGAATCAGGGCCTAAAGTCATTCAAGTCATTTGACAGGGCCCCTAAAGTCTATTTGACAGGGCCCCTTGCAAGCATTGCAGATGGACTCCATACGTGTCACTGGCAAAGAAGCAGATGCTGCTATGGGTGACAGTCTTGTGCCCCTGTATCATCCTCCAACTATAGTTGGAAGGAAAAGAGCCCCCTGGCTGAGCAAGCCAAATCAAGCCAGGATAATGGTAGCCCCGAGGTGAAGGGAAGCTTGACTCGATTTGAAAGCCTCAGAAGACAATCCTGATCAGGAGCTGAGTTTCCTTTTGACTCCTAGAGGGGATTTCAGTGCAGAATTAGAGAGGCCCTTAGGGTTTTCTTGGAGCTTTTGTTCTTTTCAAACACGTCTTGTCCCTTCAGTTGTTATCATTCAGGTAGCGCCTCCAGGGAAATGCTGCAGACAATAACAGAGGATCTGGAGAGAGATGCAACGGAATAGCTTCACAGGAAAATATACATTCACCGCAGTATCTATTTGTCCACAGCAGCCGTGTTTCAAAGGTTTGTCTGGGCGGGGGGGCGGGAGAGAGAGAAGAGGCTCTTTGAACATGGTTGCTATGGGGGTGGGGGTCATTTATAGGCAGGTCCAGGGGCGTTGCTGGATAGCAAAACGATCCAGGGCTGTGGCCCCCCAGCCCACTCCCTGCTAGCCCCACCCCCAGCTAGGCCCCAGCCCCTGGCCAAGCCACTAGGCCCCTCCCCCAGTTCACAACCCCACACACACTCAAACAAACCCACACCCCTGCCGGACGGGGCAGGAGGCAGGCTCGGCTGGGGATTGCCCCTAGCATGAAGCCCCCTTAGGAACTCTCCCCACACCCCCAGGCCACTTTAGTGCCCCTGAAGCCGAGTCCTGTCCCGGCCCGGGCACAGCCTGACCTTCCTGTTCCCCACCCAGCCCTCCTGTTCCCGTCAGTCCCCCAGCTCGGCCCCTCGCCCGGCCTCCCGCCCGGCTCCCAACTCGGCCCCCCACCCGGCCTCCCGCCCAGCTCCCAGCTCGGGCCCCCGCTTGGCCCCCCTGCCCAGCTCCCAGCTCGGGCCCCCCCGGCCTCCCAGCTCGGCTCCCAGCTTGGGCCCTTGCCCGGCTCCCAGCTCGGCCCCTCGCCCAGCCTCCCGCCCGGCTCCCAGCTTGGGCTCCTCGCTTGAGCTCCCGCCTGGCTCCCAGCCTGGGCCCCCGCCCGGCTCCCAGCTCGGGCCCCTCGCCTGGCACCTCGCCCAGCCCCTCGCCTGGCTCCCAGCTCAGGCTCCCGCCCAGCTCCCAGCCCGGCCCCCCCGGCCTCCCAGCTCAGCCCCTCGCCCGGCCTCCTGCCCAGCTCCCAGCTCGGGCTCCCAGCTCGGCCCCTCGCCCAGCCTCCCGCCCGGCTCCCAGCTCGGGCCCCTGCTTGGCCCCCCACCTGGCTCCCCGCCAGCTTTCTAAACTATCCCCCTTACCTGGCCAGAGCTGCAAGGGCGTCCAGTCGTTGCTTGGCCAAGTCTCTCCCGCCCTGAGCACGCTCTGTGTGAGCGTGCTCAGGGCGGGAGATTTGAAACTCCCCGGCCTGGCCACCCCTGGCCGCTGCTCCCAGTTGACCAGCCAGCTGCAGGGCAGGGCGGAACTGTGTTCTGTCGGAGTTTTCTCCTTTTCTGGGCCCTGGAACGCTGGCCTGGCAAATTTGTGGGCCCTGGAATGCCCGTTCTGGGGCGTTCCAGCATACTTTAACCCCTGCTCCCCTGCAAACAGGCTATCTGCACATGTGCCTGCTGGGGAAAATAGATCCGGGGCTCAGGCTAATCTACCCAGGGCCGACGCCCTGCCAGCCCAACGGCAACGAGGCCTCTGGGCAGGTCACAAGGGGTATGTCTGCACTTCAATTAGACACCCACAGCTGGCCCGTACCATCTGACTCCGGCACATGGGGTTCGGGCTAAGGGGCTGTTTAACTGCAGTGTAGATGTTTTGGCTCAAGCTGCAGCCCTCCCACCTCGCAGGCTCCTAGAGCCAGCCCAAACCTGAATGTCTATACCTCAGCTAAACAGGTCTTAGTCCGAGCCCCCAGGAACCCGAGTCAGATGGCCCAAGTTTTTAATAGCAATGTTCATATACCACATGGAGGAGTGCAAAATACTAAGAAAAGGGGGTTGTATGACGTTGGTGTAACAAGGCAGTATGGGGAGGGCATTACATGGGGCACTGTATGGAAAGGAGAGAGAATTAGGGAAAGTTTCATGGCTGTATAGGTTCACTGTATGGATAAGGCACTATCGGGTACATCTTATGGAGCTGATTGTTAGAGGACCCTTTAAGAAGAAGCCCCAGGACAGGCAATCCACTTATGGCCCTGACCGCAGGCCAAGCCATTATTGGATTTGTGGTTCCCCCAGAGACTAGTAGGAACTACAGGCTAAGAGCCAGGCTTGTGGGGAAGAGGGGAACAGGATATAAACAAGCTCTTTTCCTCTATAAGAGGGGGAGATCTGTGGCTCCTTATAGGGTGCTCCATCGAGGAGATGGCCAGAGACCATTCAGAGCCTGCAGAAAGCACCTTGCTGAGGGAAAGGATATGGAAAGAGGAGCGCAAAGAAGCAGGCTGGTGTGGGAAGTAGTCCTGGGAGGAAAGTAAAGCAAGGCTGGTCTGAGCTTGCAGCAGACAGCTGCTTTATTGTCTCAGGCCTTGGCTTGGAGCTTATGGTGATGGGAGGCTGTGGGCTCCCCTTTGACAGTGTGGGGCCACCTAGCGGTAGTGGGGCCAGATTCCCTGACATCAATTATCCTCTTCTCAGCAGAGAACCTGAAATGGAGCGTGGGAGGGGAGGGGGGAACAGCACTGGATGTCGTTATGCAACTGCTTGGAGAACTTCCCAAACTCTGTCATATCAGTAGGCACCATGGTCACTGTCATAGCTCACAGGAAGTGAGTGTGACAGACTGCTCCCCAGATCCAGTCGGGTGTGCTGCTATGACCCCTAGAAGTCTGCTCCTGAACCCCAATTCACCCCACCCACCAGATGACCCCTCACTCCTGAGTCAGTCCACACCAGTCACAAGCATGTAATTGATCCCAGGCAGTGGGTGTAAATCCACTAGCCACACAGGCGTCGGTCTGCAAGGGTGCGTCCACACTTACAAATTAAGTCGACCTGAGGAGGCCTAAATCGACTCAAACTACTCCGCATCCACACTGGGCTTTCCTGAAGTAGACTTAAGCAGTTCCTTAAGTCGACTTGAGGAAAAGTTAAGTCAAACTAATAACGCCTCCTTTTAGGTCGACCTAATGCTCAAGGCGACCTCATTAAGTTGACCTAAGCCAGTGTAGATGCAGAGTAGCCCTAAGTCAACCTCCATGGCCTCCAGACCTTCCTCCCTGACTTCCCTCCCAGAGTTCCTGGCACAGAAAGAGCCTGCCCTGGCCAACCACAAGGCAGGACTCACCCCAACCACCCTGCTCCACAGAGGTGGCCAGACCTGCTGCTTGGGAGCAGGGCAGAGCAGAGCCAGCACCGCAGGTGGGCCCCCACCCTGGAGCCACCAGGACATCCTCGACTTGCTGGCCATTTGGGGGTACGAGGCGGTCAGCTCAATTGTGAGGCAGTCATCGCTATCAGGAGATGTATGCCTCCATCTCCCAGGCCCTGGCTGCCAAGGCCCACACCTGGGACACCCAGCAGGTCCGGGTCAGGATCAAGGACCTCCGCCAGGACTACCAAAAGGCCCGGGAGGAGATGGTCCAGACAGGGGCAGCCCCCACCAGCTGCCGGTATTACCAGCAGCTGGATGCCTGTCTGGGCCAGAAGAGCGACAGCCTGCCAGCCCACACCATCGACTCTGCCGAGTCCCCCTCCCACGACGACGACCAGGAGGAGGGCTCGGGGGACGAGACTGTGGTGCTGGAGCAGGGGAGGCCAGCGCCCAGCAGGAGCAGGAGGATGCCCACCGGAAGGTTGAGCAGAGGCTGCTTGAGCGCATGTTCAACCTCATGGAGTGGCAGAATCAGCATTTCACCATCCTCAGATCAGCATTACCTGCTAGTGAGTGGTTCCCTGAGTAGAATCCCCCTTGGCTAAATCTTTTACATTGAGAAATTAAACCTGCTGAGTGGTTATTCTTTAACAGTTAAATCCAGCTTGTGACTTCAGTGGGCAGTGGTTTAAGGGGCAGTAAGCCATGTGGAGAGGAAAGGGGCTGGTCTTGGTTTTTATTTAGCCTAAGAGACATTATGTACACTGTGAATGGATGGGCAGACAAAATAAATTCCAAAGACTATGTCCTCAACTTGTGCAAATTGGTGTAGTGTAATTGAAGCCAATGGAGTTACACCCACTTACGTCAGCTGAGATCTAGCCCCCAAAGAGCAATACTGCTTATAATTAGTTCTTATGTACTGCTTTTCATCTTCAATATATTTGCAAACAATCCTCATTAGGCCTCTGTGAAGTAATAGAATATTATTACCCCCATTTTATTGATGGAGAAACTGAGGCATGGAATGTAAATTGCATTTATATCCACTTTAAGGCCACTCTGCACAGCCAGTACAGTGTAAAGGGGCCATTGGGTAAATGAGACTCAGGCATGGAAAATTTAATGGCTTGAATGTGAAGGGGTGTAGCTGAGGGCTATGAGAGAGCAATGCTGGATCACTGGTAGGGCTGCTGGACTGGTTACTCGTTTGTTACATATGATCCACTAAGATGACGTAAACTGAGAGGAATGATTGCGAGGAGGATGAGGAGCTGGGAAGGATACTGTGGTCAGCATATGTTATGAGGCCTTAAATCATTATTTGAGGACTTCAATAACTCAGTCTTAGATTAGGGGTCTGTTACAGGAGTGGGTGGGTGAGGTTTTGCAGCCTGCATTGTGCAGGAGGTCAGACTACATGATCATAATGGTCCCTTCTGACCTTCTAGTCTATGAGTCCATGAGCAGCTGAGTGTGAGAGATTATTTCATAGGGCAGCAACAGAAGTATTGATTTCTTTGTGTACATACAGCCATCAGGAGAACCTGTGCTCTCTCATTTCACTAACGCCAGGTCTTCTGTGCGCTCTGGGCAGACAGTTCTAAATGATGGCATTAGGAATACTTGAAATGATCAAACCAGCCTCTGCGTGCACTCTTTGCACATGCAGAATTGGACATGTAATTCTCCACGTGCCCTGTGGCTGTGCCTGACGTAACCTCTCCCCTCTGTGCTCCTCTCAACACTGACACACTACCAGTCTGGAGCTCTGTGCATGTTTTTCTGCACTGGTGGAAGCCTTTCTGAGCAGATGCTGAGCAAAAGCTCCCTGCTGCATACTCACTGCTTACTTCCTAACAGACCTTTCTACCAGGGCTCAGCAACCAGCCAGATCCATATTTGGGGCAGAGTTTCGAAGAGCTCAGCTCCCAATTAGACACCAAAATAAGTGGCCAGATTTTCAGCAGAACTCAGCCCATGGGATGCTGAACACTTCTGATAATCTAACTTTTATTTAAGTGCCTACAGGAGAACTGAACTCTTAGAAAATCTAACCCCACTTTAGGTGCAGGTACAGCTGGGTGAAATATTTTGGTCAAGACTGTTTCTCCATGAATAACGCAGATTTGGTGACACTGAGATGTTTTGCAAAGTTGTACCCGTTTCACTGCATTGTTTCAGTCATCACCCTCTCCCCCCCCATAAAAATACTTAGTTACATTTAGAAAATGTCAAAATAAAACATTTCAATTTGGGTTGGGGGATTATTTCAAATGACTTTTTGTTTTAAAATTTCCTGTATTAGACACTTCTAAAAGGTTTTGAAGTGTCAAAATCCAAGTGTCACATTTCAGTTTGGTTGACCTGAAATGTTTTGTTCCACAGAAATGGATTGGGGATTTTTTGGTTTGTTTCAGAAGTGCCAGCGATTTGAAAAAACCATTAGTGGCACAGATCTAGTGCTGAGCAGCTGGAAACCTTGTCCTGAATTCTTGAAAGTTTAGCTCCATGTGGCCAAGGAGGGAGCCAATGTCAGATCTGGGATCAGAATTCAGGAACTCCTGGCATGTGCTCACACCAAACCCTTCTAAGGGTGCATCTACATTGGAGCCAGAGGTATGATTTGCAGCTCAGGTAGACATACCTGTCCTAGCTGTACTCTTACTTTTTCGCTAAAAATACAAGTGAGGATGTCATGGCATGAGCACAAGCTCGCCTGACTCATGGAGTACACATTTGCATCCTCAGCCGGCCCTGAAGTCTGTACCATGCCTCACTTTATCTTTAGCATGCTGTCTAGAACCCAGCTAGTGTGGGTACATCTGCAAGAGCTGCCATTCATACCCTCAGCTACAAGACAGATGTATCATAAAAGCCTAATTCTTCTTTCATAGAATATTAGGATTGGAAGAAGGTCATTTAGTCCAACTCCTTGCTCAAAAGAGGACCAACTTCAATTAAATCATCCCAGCCAGGGCTTTGTGAAGTCAAGCCTTAAAAATCTATGAGGATGGAAATTCCACCTCTCTAAGTCAGTGGTTCTCAACCACTGTGTTGGGACGTATTACTGTGTCGCCACACAGTGGTAAGTGTGTCACGGAGAGCCGGGGAGATGGCTGGATTTGGCACGTGTGAGGTGGGTTGGTGTGTCCTGTAGGGTCGCAGTATGCCACCAAATGTATCACAACCTGCAAAACGTTGAGAACCACTGCTCTAGGCAACCCATTCCAGTGCCTCACTACCCTCCTATTGAAAAAGATTTTCCTAATATCTAACCTAGACCTTCCCCACTGCAATCTGATATTATTGCTCCTCGTTCTATCATCTGCCACCACTGAGAACAGCCTAGCTCCATCTTCTCTGGACCCCCTTTCAGGCAGTTGAAGTGTGCTATCAAATCCCCCTTCACTCTTCTCTTCTGAAGACTAAACTAGCCCAGTTCCCTCAGCCTCTTATAAATCATGTGCTCCAGCCCCCTAATTATTTTTGTTACCCTCTGCTGGACTCTCTCAAATTTGTTCACATCCTTTCTGTAGTGGAGCCCCAAAACAGGACACAGTGCTCCAAATAAAGACTCCCCAATATTGAATAGAGGGGAATAATCACTTCCTTTGATCTGCTGGCAACACTCCTACTAATGAACCCTGCTAAGCCACTAGCCTTCTTGGACACACTGGTGACTCATATCCAGCTTTTTGTCTACTGTAACCCCCAGTTCTCTTTCTGATATATTGATGTGTAGTCCATCAATCCCCAATCTGTAGCAGTGCATGGGATTCTTTCGTCCTAAGTGCCAGACTCTGTGCTTGTCCTTCTTGAGCTTCATCAGATTTCTTTTGGCCCATTCCTGCAATTTGCCTAGGTCACTCTGTATCCTATCGCTGCCCTCCAGCATATTACCATTCCCACCAGCTTAGTGTCATCTGCAAACTTGCTGAGGGTGCAACCCACCGCATCCTCCAAATCATTAATGAAATTAATGAGAGTTTTGCCACTGACTTCAAGAAGTGCAGGATAAGGCCCTTTCCTAGAATGTAAACTCTTTGGGAGTTGGTCTATGTCTACAGTGCCTGATTGACCCCCCTAAGCAGTACTGGGATACAAATATTAAATAATATTAGAAGAGAAGGCAAAGATTATTCAAATTGGACAATAGCAATAAAAAAGGAGTAATAGACTAAAGCGGAAAATGTTTTAAATTTATATTATTTAATACTATAACTGTATTATTTAACTCAACAAAGTGCTTCAGGGTACATTTTGCATGAAAAGTGCTATAAAAACTAAGCTTTATTGTTTCCCATTTATCTTGGCTATTAGGAAAAGTTTTCAGATGTCAATAAGGACAATCAAAGAGTGGAAACTTTGCCTAGCATGGTAGCTAATTCTGAAGATGTAAACTGGTAATGTAAGGTAATTGCCTGCATATAGTAAGTAACACGAAGAGGTAAGACTTTCTCATTTAATTTAATGCATGAAGATGGATTGGATGTCCTAGGAAATCTTTCTGAATTCCCTCAGCTGGGAGTCTGATTACCTTCCAGGGGATTTTTTTGTCATCCTTTGGTGTGAGGAGTGTCTCTCAGTTCAGGACAAGTGCACCTGTATTCCCCCTCTGTGGTCTATCCAGGGCACCCACTCTAGGCTCCCAGCTCCTTAGCTATCACTTCTCTTGGGTAGAGACTCAAGTCTCCCTCCCTCCTCTTTGGGGTTTATCCAGGCTGCATTGTTTTCTGCCTACACAGTGAGGTCCACAGCAAGCCAGGCTGCCTAAAGAAGGCCAGTGCCTACATTTGCTTTCTCCGAGAAGGCTGCAATTGCCATCAGTCACAAGTTACCACTCTTTTTAAGCAGGCAAGTTTATTCTTAAGCTGTAAGGATTACAAAGAAAACATTATTTAAAACAATGCAAGAACCTCCATGCAACAAGGGCTCTGGTAGGAATCAGTCCTTTAAACCGCACCAAAGAGTTTTCTGTGGTTATAAGTTCATAACAGCCTTAACTCAGAACTCCCTGTGGCTAGGTCAGTTTTTCCTTTATACAGCTTTGGCCTTTGATCTTGAGACTCCCCAGGGACAGATAATGAGCATGTAAATGGCCCTCTCAAACTGGAGGTGGGAAATTTGAATTCACTTTCCCCTAGGCCAGGATTCCCCAGGCAAATCACATGACACTGTCCCAGAAGTCTCATCCTGTCTGGCATACTGTTCAATACAGTATTTTGATGTTTCTAATACTTCCCAGGGTTCACATCCCTATCTGCCCCTTAGAGAGTGGGGTTACAGACAATCCTAGCCCACAGTAACACACAGAACATTCATCTAATACAAGGGATCCCAAGGATACTTAAACTCAATTCAGTGAAGTCTCCTACGCCAATTTCCCGCCAATCCTTATCTGCCACACACCACAGAAGAAAATGTTTGTGTAGGTGAAAGCAGTCAGTCTTGCAGAGAAAAGAAAGGGAAGTTGTTTGTAGCTGCAGGGTGGAGAGAGTGCATGAAAGCTGTAATGCCATGCATCTTGTTATGCAGATAGAACAGACTTATAGAGCTCTTCTTTTAAACTTGAAAGCTTCTCTCTCTCCCTAAAAGAAATTGGTCCAATAAGCAATATTACTCCACCCACTTTGTCTCTCCCCTTATTTCTTCCTCATTCATGGTCCTATGGCCCAGGTGTTCTTTGTGGGCCTTCCCTCTACTAGTAACGGATTTGGAGCAGGAACTTGAAAGTGGGTATGCTACCTCTCAGATTAGTGCCCTACCAATCAAACTACTGGCTAATCTGAGGTGGGTCTCTCAATCGCTCACAATTAAGTATTAATTAGATTGACACTATCTCTATAGACTGGTGATTAGAGTTCCCAGTGAGGCAAAGAAAGAACTTGAAACTGGTTCTTCTATGCCACAGATAAGTGCCCTAACTACCAGGCTATGAGAGACAGATATCTGAGTTGTTCTCTAATTTTAACTAGTAATTTCATCCTGGAACTGAGATTCCTCCTCCCATCCCCCCAAACCCCATATTCTTGGAAAGTTCCTAACCAGCTCTAATCATCTACTTTTGGAAACCTATTTTCTGCACCCAATCCTCTTTTCCTGCACTCAGTCTCTCTTCACTCAGCACACAGGTTCCAGTGGTCCCAGCAGTATGCAGGCAATTAGTCATCTGCAATTGATTGCTTGGCCATGTCAATCAACCTCCTCACCAGTTCTCCACAGGCTGTTTTGCCTCAGGCACTTAAATAGGTGGATCATGGGGTCCTTCTCTGCTTTGGAGTTTTCAAAACTGGAAGGAATGCACGCAGATTTTCTGGCTTTTTGGTGACTATAATATTCTGCTAAAGCTTGTGTGGAAAGAAGTGTTTCCAGGAGCAGTTGAGGTCTTCTTGTTGTTGATGGAGGGTACTAGGCATGTGCATCGCTGGTGGGGATGGCTGAGGGGAGTTACTTAAAAAAAAAAAAAATTCAGAAAAGAAAACACCACCAGCTCACATTTTAAGGAGAGTTTCCCCACAAGGAAAGTGGCTAGAGACTCTTTTTTTAACTGAAACCTTAAACCTGCTGTGGTCATTCTGTGCCCTTCAGAAATCTCTCAACAATCTGTTGTACCATTTTGAAGTCTGTGATTTGCCAGACAGTAACCCTCCCAAGTGTGCCTTGCCCTCTCTCACAATCAGTTGTATGCACTAGAGCTTCCTAAGACCGTTCAACTAAACTTCATCTGAAGTTTCTAGGATAAGCTGGTTTATAAGAGGAAAAGACATGGAAAGAGAGAGAGAGAAAGAGAAAATAATTTTTCAGAATACAGCACTGGAGTGATTGACACACATGCAGAAACCCAGACAGAGGATTTAGCAAATATTAAGGTGACAATCAGAGGGTTCACCTTTGCTTCCTGATAAAAGGCTTGGTGCCTTGACAAAAGCTACTTCCCTGTAGTTGCTACCCCAATCCATTTCAGGAAAGAACAGAAATCTAATGCAAGGATTTCTGTTTGTTCCATGTAAGGCCATAAATCCAACTGGGAGTCGTCTTTATCACATGGCACTCTTCTCCTGAGAATAGATGAAAAATCTTGAACCGAAGCTGTTGTATGCAGCTCAAAAAAGATATTTGGTCAAGTGTAACTGGACCTGGGATAGCCAGACCCATGGGGGAAAGGAGAGAGTTACAGTTATAAATAAAAAATAAGAACTAACGGAGGAGGAAATCCAGTGTATTATGGGATGCTGGAATCATATGAATGCACTAAATGATGGAACATGCCCCCTGCTCTCAGAATTAGCCGCTTCATTAGCAACGGCTTTGCTCAGTCAGGGAAGTTAATTAAAGTCTGCAGCCAGGCATGTACTGAGGGAGCAGCAGTGATGTTGCAGCACTAGAAGAGTGCTGCTTCTCCAGGTAGGGCTGCAAATTAGATTTTGTCCTCTCTCTCATTTCTGCAGCTAGCAGGGAGATGTTCAAATAGTCTCTCTTCCAAAAGCAGGGAGTCATTTCTTTTTAAACTGCTGTATTGCCATATTGCATGGACGAAAAGTATCACCAATGCATGTAGGAAGCCAGAGACAGTTCACGCAGTGCGATGGGTGCTTCCACAAATGAAGACACATGCTATACCTACCAGCTATCTGGACAAATAAGCAGTACCAAAGAATTATCCCTGGTGTAACTCCAGTGACTTCAAAGCAGTTGCATTGAGGAAGAATTTGGCCCAGAATATCTCTTATGTTAGCAAAAGAAGGGGTAAGGTTCAAGATTTGACATAGATGAGGCACATGAGCAGAAAGAAAGAAGGTCTGTTAGAGGGCGTGAACCATCTGGCCCCTGAAAAAGCAGCATGTCAGGGCTGCATTCCTGTGGTGGGAGCAAAAAGGTTCCAAATGCTCTGATCAATATTGAGAGTGGTGGGGTTTAACTACTGAGAGCAACACATCACTGGAAGTTTACATTTTGTTTGGGGTTTTGAATAGGGGGTGATTGAGAGTGGAGCAGCAAAGAGCGAAAGAGATGGTGGGCAGAGATGTAGAGGAAGAATGGAAGAGAGGAAAAACAATGAGAGGTTTAGGGAAACAAATAACATGACTAGTATGAAAATCCTATACACCTTCGTGCTGCTTTATTTTGCAGCTCTTTTTCATACTGAGTACTGATTTATGTGATTAAGTGCTACCCATCATAAGGAATGAAGAACTAGGCCTTCTGTTAATTCACTTGAAATAAGGATGTCTACAAATGTATTAGATTTCTGTGTCCCCTGGAGATGGACTCTTGTCTTAGACCCCACTGTGGCCACATCTCTGGTCAAACTCCTGATTTTGCTATACTTGAGTTTACTAGACCCATATCTTCAGGAACATTAGCTCTATCTTAGAGATAAGAAAACACAGTGGAATTTGGCATTTTGCAATTGAAACCCCTCCAAAGCTTTTGTCAGCAGTGAAACTGTGACACATGGAGGCATTTCATTGAACACATTTTGTGGTAGAAAGTATGACCTATTTCATTTCACCAGTTTGCTGTCAGTTTTGTAAAACTTCGTCAGATTTCACAGGTTTTTGCTAGCAAAACTGGTCTTTCCATTGACAAGAAGGCAAGGAAATTTGACAAACTATACAGCTGACTTTATTTTGTTATTGTCTCAAAAAACCTCGCAAAGCTGAAATTTGACAGTTGAGGTTCACGAACAACATTTTTTACCCAGCTCTGGTTTAGACCTTTGGGTTTTGGGGTTTTTTTTCCTCAAGTATTTCAGATGGATTGCGGGGGTGGGGGAGAGGGGGAGCTATTGCTAAGGAGCATACAGCAGTTTTAGCAGTGATACCTGAAGAGCAAAGAATAATTTTGAGCTGAGGTAAGATCCATCTCATCCCCAACTGATTTTTGTCAAGTGCTTGGCTCTCTTCTGTATAATGTGCTGCTGCTGCCTTCAAAACACCAGTGGGGGCTCAGTTTGAATCTTGCTTGCAGTACCACACAGGGTGCAATCTGGTTAAGTGGTTCCCATGTCCTACCACAAGCTGACAGACACAAGAGCCACGTGAATGTTTATGGAGGTGGAAAGCTCTGTAAGATGTAAAGCCAGGTGGATAATTCAGCCTCTGTATTTCAAAGCAAAAACATTCATGACAATAGCAGCCAGATTTTCCCACCAATAAAAATACTGTGAAAATAGGAGAGGAAATCCAACAGAGCACTTCAAAAAATGTTGTGGAGTGAAACGATAAAACCTCAGTGGAGCCATGCTGGGTATATCTACACTTGCAACTTAGGTCGACTTAAGGACACTTAAGTCGACCTACAGAACGTCGTGTCCACACCTGGCTTTCATTGTTGACTTAATAACTCCCCCTCTTTAGGTCGACTTAACGCTTAAGTCAACCTAAAGCTGGTGTGGACGCCCTAGGTCGACCTAATTGTCTAAGTCAACCTAGGGCTAGGGAGAAGTGAGCCGGGGCTCGAGGGAGCCGTGGCTCGGGGAAGGGAGCCATGGCTCAGGGGATCCGCAGCCGTGGCTCCTTTCTCCCCAGGAGTTGCTGCTTCCTTCTCTTCAGGGAGCCACCCATGGATCACTTCCCTTTTGGGAGCCGTGGCTCCCTTGTCCCAAGCTGTGGCTCCCCCAAGCTAGTAGCCGCTGCTCCTTTCTTCCCTGCCTTAACTCCTCCAGCCCCGGCTCTCCTCCGTCGACCTAGCACCTGCGAGTGTGGACGCAGGCAGTCGACTTAAGTTTTTAGTGTAGATGCTGTAAATCGACTTAACAAGGTTGACTTTAAGTTGACCTTGTTAAGTCGACTTAACAGAGTTGACTTAGCTTTTCTAGTGTAGACATACCCGCTGTGGCAAAGTCTCTATCTGCCACTCGGATCGTGATGTGAATAGTCTGTGATGTGCCAAGACAATGCCACACAAAGGATTGGGCAAAGAGTTCTACCTCCATGTCTGATTTTGAATGCAGGACAAGATTTCAAAAATAGGAGCCTACCATAAGGCAACTCAGGCAACAGACAGGCACCTGCCTGATTTTAGCAAGTGCTGAGCACCCAACACTTGCCACTGAAATAGAAAGTGTTCAACATTCACCAGAGGCCTCCTAGTCTGGACTTTTCCTAGTGACTGTGTGATATTTCCCAGGGGGGATAGTCCAGCTTAGGTGACTTCTGTTGGATATGCTGCATTTTTTACCTCAGTTGCTGGAACACTTGAAAACTGAGCGGGTACTTATATACGGACTTAGGAGAACCTAACTTCAAGTTCCTATTGAAATCATGACTCTAGTCTATTAGGAGAAGTCAGGGTCGGCCCAAGGGTTTTTGGCGCCCTAGGTGAACTATGACTTTGGGACTCCCCTCCACATGTTATAAGAGAAAACTTATTAATATTTTTTTTAAAAATAGAGAAAAAAATCTCTTCCATTTAATTTGGTGCCCCTTAAAGTCTGGAGCCCTAGGCAACTGCCTAGTTCATCTATATCATTGGGCCAGCCCTGGGAGAAGCGCATTATCATTGCAGCCATCTCAGCCCTGACCAGCCAGAAGGTTACAAGGGAACGGGATGAGAAATTTAAGTTATCCTTCCACATGAGACTGTAAAATATTAGCCACACAGAACTATGTCTAAACCAGATATTTGACCCAAGTAACACATCAGATAAGAAGAGTGTAAAATTAACATGCACAAAAAATCTGAAACCAGAAAATTTCTGTAAGTTTTTTTTAAAAAAAGACCTGGATCTGTATATTCTGGAATTTGTAAAAATTAATAAATAAAGATGCCCTGAAGGCTTTAAGCGTTTCCAGGTTTCACTCGAGCAGCTCAGTACAACTGTCCGCTGACAAACAGGATTGCGAAGGGGAATGCTAAGAAGCTGTTACACGGCAGTATGTGTGTCAATTCTGCACTCTGGGGTGTTGAATTATCTGGGTTAGTTGGCTGATGTCATTGTGCTAAGTTCTGTGTTCTGCCAAAGAGGAAATTTCAGTTCCTTCTCACTCCTCTTCATGTGAGTTACTTTATGTGGGTGCAGTGCAGGTGAGAGATGCCAACCTAACAATTTTGGAAACTGAAGTTAGCACTTAATTCACAGCCTTGGCAGTGGTGGTTCAGACTTGCTCACCACATCGAGGTGTCTCAACTCTGACTGAGGAATTGCCATAGGTAGTTCAGTCTCCATGGCTTATCCATTTCTTGGTGTCTTTGCTGCAAATGCCAACTAACTGTGACGGAGGGTTTGGTGAGGTGGATACCTACCTATTGTCAACTGAACAGCAACTCCCACACTGATTTCACGCAGGGCACCAAACAGCCATCAGATGGGAAGAACTTAAATCAGTAAGAACAGGGGCCTTCATTCAGCAAAGCACTTTTGCTCAAGCTTAAGTCCCATGACACATAAGCACATGCTTAACGCTAAGCATATGTCTGACACTGGATGGATTAAGGGGATCATTTATGGTATTATTTCACATCAATATGTCAAAATTACAATAATTCATATGAGGCAGACCATGTCGGTACCAAGAGAAAGGTTAAAATTTGCTAAGACTGATTAGATTGTTTATGTGTATGTGTCATATCTGTATTGGAAGTGATGAATATGTTTGATATGTCAGATTTGGAATTCATATGCAAATTTGACACCATCAATTTAGGGTTAAATAGAGACTATGGTTTTTTTCTCATTACAACTGGTAAAATTTTGCTTTCTTTTTTTCCCCTCCAATATGCTGATCTCCACTGTTTGAATCTAAACAACTGCATTGATTTGCTGTTAACAGTCTGACCTGAGCCTATGACTTACACTTCCCTGCATTTATTTTCCTCCCATTCATCTGTACTTCTCCATCTTGAAGCATCTGACGAAGTGGGATTTTCTCCCACAAAAGCTCATGTGATAAATAAATTTGTTAGTCTTTAAAAATGCCACCAGACTCCTTGTTTGTTTTGCTGAACCAGACCAACACGGCTACCCCTCTGGTTCTAAAGGATGGTGGTTATTGTACAGAGTTAGCAGATACAAAATGGGGTTGACTTTGGCAATCATATTGAGGGCAACCTGAAAAAAAATTAACCTTGGACTGTCTATACAAGGAAGGTACTTTGTGTCAAAAGAACTTCTTCTATGAGATAATCAGACACTGTGCCAGTCCAAGATTGCTTCATTGCTAACAAACTGTTTGATCACAGAGGCAGTGTGGGCTGTGGACAGGACATTGGCTTACAAGTCTGTAGTAGACTTGCATGCTGTTCCTGCATCTGCCATGGAGCTCCTGTGACACATTGGGCAAGCTACTTCACCTCTCTCTGTGCCAACGTTTAAACCCACCCCTGCTCCTGAGCCATATCCTTTGTCCTCTCTGCTTAGATTGCAAGCAGTTTGGGGCTGGGATTGTCTTTCACCTGGCATAATAGGGCTCAGATCTTTGTTGGGGTCTCCAGGTGCCACAGTAATACAGATAGTAAACAGAGACAGATGACACAGTAATTTGTATTCCTGTTATGCTGTTCATCCATGGTTCTCAGGCTGTAGTGATGGAAACGTGGGGCCTTAGCCTGCTGTCAATTCCCAATGGGCACATGACTGCGCATGGATGGTGTCAAAGTGGAATTCAAACATGGCTGAGACTTGGTTGTGACTGGGGAGGAGAAAAAGGAGAGTGTGAAAGCATGTTCAGATGGGCATTGCAGAAGCAGGTTAAGCAAACATGGTTCTATCCATCATGTACATAAACAGCTCCTAACTGACTCAAAAGGCCACTCAGGAAGTCAATGATTAATCCTGGAACAGAATCCCAGTCTGCTAATTTCTATTTCTGTGCCTTAGCTCTATCCCACCTGCGCACTCTCTGTGAAAAGAACTCTTCCCCACCAGGCCAGATGCTGTCTACCATGCCGCCCTAAAGCGAAACTCAGGTTGGCTCTCCTTTTTTCAGTTCTCAAGGAAGAATCTGCTACAAAGTAATGTCTT
Organism: Pelusios castaneus; assembly: GCA_007922175.1. Taxonomy (NCBI): domain Eukaryota; kingdom Metazoa; phylum Chordata; order Testudines; family Pelomedusidae; genus Pelusios; species Pelusios castaneus. The sequence goes on along the minus strand of ML685814.1, from coordinate 15,957,209 downwards.
GCAAGAAGGACAGAGATATCAGAGTCAGTCCTGGACGTTGCTCTTAATGCCAATGGAAACGATCCAGCCCAATATTCACAAACGTGGCAGGCTGCCAACTCAGTACCCATTAGGCGAGTGAGCTCACCATTAGTCAAACACACAGAGCTGAGCTGTTATTTTTTCCATGTAAAGAACAGTCCCACACTTCATGTCCACAGTGCAAAATCACATCTGACATGTAATTTAAAACCCAAGATGCCTTGATAGAAAGCCTTACTCCAGTAAATGGGATCAAACAGCAGGGCATTTCCATTTGACAGAATGGATATTTCTAGTTTTAATATTACATTAACTTTTCCTCTCCACGCCTCTCATGGATTTTTCATTCTCAGGCAGCAGTGGCTGGCTGTTAACTGGAGTCGTAATTCTGACGGAGGGTTCGGTAGAAATGCAGAACAGTTTCAAGGACTCCCTTTTGCAGGCTAATGGGTTCCTTATGTAGGTGAGAGTATCTTTTCTCCTTTCTCGTTCACCTTCCTTAGTTCAGGCTCTGCTAGGAACTTTATCTGTACGCACATCGCCCCCTCCTTTAACCCCCATAGCAGCTTCACTTGTTACACACTGAACCTGCTCTGCGCTAACTGCATGGAGGATGCTGAAATTTATCTTCAGGGAAAAGGAATGACCTCATCACTGAAGGGAGATGTAGCCTTAAGTGGATAATAACCATGAGGAGAACCCATTTGACGACAGAGAAGGTCTAAATCTTCAGTGTTGTTATTACAGATTCAATGCACACCACTCTCCTTACTGTAAGTGCCATAAAAAGCTCCTTTGTTTTTTCAACCCACTTCATGCAGTTTCTGCCACTGGTGGGAAAGTTGGATCTTAAAGGTGGCAAACTCAACAAGCATTGAGTCTTTGGCAGGGTTTGGAGGAGGCCAGGGCACATGTGGGGAGGAGGAACTGGATTATCAGAGCGTTAGGAGAAGTAAAGGGATCACACAGAAGGCTGACTCTGCACCCAATGAAGTCAGTGGAACAGCTCCCATTGACGTCCATGACACTGGCCCTTATCCAGTGATTCTGTATCTCAGACATGTGACCCTGGGGTCCCCACCGAGTTACTATGAGCCAAAGTGGGTGGGGTCCCTCCAGAACGGGTGGTGTTCTATCAAGTCAGTCTTACTAGGGTCCTACTAAGTCACTAGAAAATTATCCCAGATTGCAATGATATGGGTTACCAACTGGTCATTGCGTTTCTTTTGTGTCCCTACAATATTTCATAGTCAGGAGGAAGATTTCTAGTCAAGAAGACAGTACTTGTGGCACTGGATTACTGTACAGAATCAACAAAACATTCTTTAGCATTGCCCTGCAGATGACTGGCCATGACACAAATAGCCAGATACCTGCCCTAGACACACTGGACGAAGATTATGGGTGGATACTACATTATGATGGAATGTAGCACTCTGTTTTAATTACTACCTACCACACGGCAACACATTTAATTAAGGTAACTCCTTTAATGTTGATTAAATGAACTGCAGATTTTACAATTCTGTAATACAAACATATATAGCTCTATATAGATATAGATATTCATCTTTGGGCAGAGATCAAGCATGGGAAATTTAGTCTGAAAGTTGAATGCTTTATGAAGTTATGAATTACTTACAACAGAGGGTTATAATGGAAATTGTTATGAAAAAATAAGAAACTGACCTGGCCAGTAGCAACCACATGCTATATATATATATAGGGCACAGACTTGTGGGGGACCTGATTCTCTGCTAAGGCCAAAGTGGTGTGACTTTACACTTTCAGAGCATCATAAATGAGAACCAGACCCAATGTTGATATACCTGTATACACTAGCTGCAAATCTAGCCAGTATTGTATCTAGGAACTCGTCATAGGATGGATTGTAATCTTTTAGCCATATGCCAGATATGATCTTCCTAATAATCAAGCCACAGTTCTGTATTTCTTTGTCCAGAATTATACATAGTGTTTTTGGTTGGACTTTGTCATTTCTGACTAAAAGTAATCATAAGAAAAATAAATTCTGTTTCTGCCAAAAGACAGAAAGGGAATAAAGGAGTCAACTGAAAACTTCACTTGCATATGTTGTCTTTGCCTTTACTGAGAACATTCATGCTCCAGGTGTATTATTACACATTCCCTTCTCCTTAAGAAATTCACAGGATCTATCAGCCATGCCATCTGGTCACCAATTGATCTGAAAAATGAAGGGCACGTGACATCAACAGAAGATGAGTTTTCAAATGATGCATCCTCTGTTCATGTTACAACTTCTCTGAACTCATCTGCAAAGCCCCTACCCTATTCATACTGAAATCCCTCTTCAAGATCCATTTGCCATGTGCTTGCAGCGAATCAAGTTGATTCATATAAATTGCCTAATGATGCCCAAACCACAGTCTGTTTTTCTGTATCCTTCAATTTTCATCTTGGAGAAAACATCCCTTCTTGAGCAGGGCTGTATTAAAACAGGGACTGTAGGGGCTGCAGCCGCTGCCTAGGGCCCTGGAGCCCCGACCGTGTCCCCCAGCACAGGGAGTGGGGCCAGGCACCCTGCCCCCAGGCAGAGCACCACGGCAATGGGTGGACATGGGGGGCGGGGGGGCCCCACAAGGGTGGGCAGTCCTGGGCTCCCCAGGTCTTGATCCAGCCCTGTTCTTGAGTGTCTGGAAAGTGGCTAGCATACCATAACACACTGTGTTTAATCATAATTAATCAGTTGTCCAGATTGGTCCAATAGGGAACACTAGACACTTCCGGGTAGTTGATGGGATGGATACAAATGTTACCATAAGAAGGAATAATTTGATTTTAAATGGAAATATTTTCTTAACAACCCTAACTCTTCAGATATTATTGAAGTGAAGTAGCCTCTCCATAGGAAAGGTAATGACTGGTGTTGATCACTCTTTTAGCACCCCTTTATGTTAGCTATTGGGAAGAATTAGGGACGGGTAGTACCTCTGTTGGTGGAACATGTCATATCCCTTAGGGAGTAGGTCATCAGCTTTGGCCCCACCTATACCCAGCTCTCACCTGTGGTTCCAAGTAGCTGTTGCATGCAACAGTGGACACACTGTGGTAAACCACTTCGACTAGTGGGCTAAACCAGGTGAGGGTAGGCAATGGGTCTTTTACCTTTGGCAAATTAGGGACGTTGCCTTTCTCTAGCATGCAAAGACTGTTCGGGTGGACTGGGCAGAGGAAATCAATTTGTGATTCAATGGCCATGAAAAAGTTTCAGCATTGGGCTGTACACAGAGATTATGATATGGCACTGAAGATGTCCTGGTCTCCCACCACTGCAACTAACAAAGTACCCAACCATCACAATTCTTTGTGCTGCTGGAATTAGGCTTCCACAGCCAAGAGGATGGGACTGCCCCGCATAACGGTTTTCTCACTTAAAATCTTCTTGCACTGGTTTTGATCATCAGCAGCAGCAGCGATAGACCACAAGTTGGCTATTAGTAATATTATTAATCATATTTTTCTCCCGTTAGTGACAAAACAAAGTATTCCTAACCCCATTCACAATTTCTATATATTTAAATTCCTTCAAAAACTTATGCATCTGAGGTCTGACTGACATAAGATGTCTCCTGATGTGCTCTGCCATTTTTATACAAAATGTATTATTTTAGGATCAAATGTGCTGCACCAGCCCTTTTCTTGTGTATGCTCCTAGTTATGCAACATTTCTTCTGTGCCTAGTCTGAACACTGGCAGGCATGCCACTGAAGCCAATAGGAATTTTATCATTGACTTCGTTGGGCACAGGGTCAAGCACAGTCTGCCTGATATAAGGGATTGCTCATACTCACTCACTATTTGCAATTTTAACCAACCCACCAGGAGTCTCAAGCGAATCTGGGCCAACTTTTTTGTTCTTCATGAAAATTGACAGAAAAAAAAAGCCTGCATTACACAATTTTGGAACAAAATACAGTGATACTTTTATATGGGTTTTGCTTTGAGTTTCAGGAGTTAGATGAAGCAAAGCTTTGGGGCGGGGAAATGTGGAAGGGCTGCAAGAAGATGAAGCCACATAAACAGAAAGTATTTCTATAATCCCCTGAGAAGAAAAACCATCAAATTTTGCATGGTTCCAGCAACAGGTCGAAATGGGGGTGGTTTCTCTTCAATTGTTCTCTTCATTTAAAAAACAAACACACACCAAAACAACAGGACAACTGCAAGACACTGTGGCTGCATGTTATGTATTATAATTAGATTCCGAACTATCAAATCCCACTCCTTGGATCTTCTCCAAAATGGTCAGGAAAGAACAACAACAATACAACCCGATTTAAAAAAAAAAGCCAGCCCTTACTACAATTTTCACTTTCATTAGCACCTCGATCATAAGGATTTTCAAACTGAAAAGCATTTTTGCCATCTAATTTCAGTTTTTATGATTAATTCAGTGAGGCACTCACTGCAGGATTAAAGGAGACCCATGCGGGGTTAGCTGATTAATGGAGATGGCGAGCCCACGGAGAGCTTCAGGTTGCTTGAAAATTCAACCCATTAATTAGTAAGATGCCACATCTTCTGCTGTTGCTGAGCTCCATTGCACTGAATCTTCATGAGTTGGTGTAGCATGGTGGCTTCTGCGAAGCATTTTCCCTTCCACCAATATGGAAGAATATGAGAATGTGTCCAGGGAAGAGGATTAAATCTGAGTGCATTCTCAGCAGCAAAAAGGTTCAATATAAAGCTTAGATTTCATTTCAATAACTCCAGTCCTAGGGTGTTCCTCCAAAAAATTCATTGAATTGGCAAAGTAAAATCTAAGGAACTCCCCTTTTAGAAGTGAGGTAATAAGCATACCTTCTTTCTTTTACAAGAACCCCTTTGCTAGTTGAAAGCAAGGAATGATGATTACTTATCGTACCGTGATCAGAACTAAATGCACTAAGGATCTCTTCACCCTAGCTTTCTCTCAGTGAATCCTTCACAGAGACAAAACAAGCTATAAGCATAAGCAAGTTATTTCTTCTAGAGATGGGAAGTAATTTCAAGAGATATAGCTATTTCTATTTTAAATACCTTGGAGGTACTGAGACAATAAAGGCCAGAAATCTCCATGGTAGGTAAATGGCTAATAATAGAAGAACCCAAAGATATTCCACTGCATTTCACGGCCTTTTGGCCAAGTCCATAATTTCATACTTTGGGGAAATGGAAACATATTTACATCTTGCTGGTGCAGGAAATATGTGAAAGCCATCATGGGCAAGCCCAGAGAATCCTTGGCATTCTCCTTTCTGTGTTTTCCGGCTACACTTTCTTCCCAGTCACTCTTAGTATTCATCAGAGATCTGTTATTTCCTCATTGTCGCCCCTGTACTCCCCTGTATCTGTCTCTACCCACCACTTCTCTCTTACACACCTGCTTTACTATTTAAATAATCCCACTGAAATCACTAAATTTGCACATGATAGCAAAGGTAAGCATGTGCATAAGTGTTTGCAGGATCCAGGCCTTGAATTCTAAGCTCTTTTGGGTAGGGACTATCCCTTTAGGTGTTTGTACAGCACATGGCACAGAGAGTCTTGCATCAAGCTGAGGCTCCTAGGTAATAGATAATAATAGTGATAATCTGTTATACTTGTATTTGCAAATAGCTAATTACAGCTGGCTGGATTTTTTTTTAAGAAACAGAAATTTTGGGGTGAAATCTTTGTTGACATTTTGAAAACCAAAAAGCCATCAGTTTTTGTGGTTTTGTTTTTATTTCTTATATCAGGGCATAAAAGTAGCTAGCTATCCCAAAGACTGGAGGGGGGGAGAAGGGTGAGAAAGCACAAAGTTGGCATAAATCCACCTTTGACTTCTCTTCTTAGCTGTGTCAAGCAGAGGATCTGGCTCATATAATTTAATAGACTATGATATAATTTCTTTATCACTGAGTACTGCCTGTGGATGGCACAGAGAGTCTGAATCTGGAGGCATGGACATTTTAACCACATGTGAGAAATGAAACTGTTGGCAATGCTGATTAGATTGAGGTGATATTTACCAGAGACGGGAATGCCAAAACAAGACCATGGAACCTGAAACAAGTAGTTTGAAATATCCTGTACACTAAAACCTAAAGCAGTCTATATCAGAGATCTTATTCTCTACTATTTTGGATGCTTCCTAAACCCATAGAAAGGTTTTTGTTTTCTATTACATTCCACAGAACTGCTCCACAAGAATTTATAAATTAAAGTGAAACCAACTAGCTCATTTTCACTATCCTAGATGAGGAAATTCTGAAAAGTAAAGAGAATGGGGGCAAGGATTGTATCTTCTAGTGTCTGCAAAGCGCCTGGTACATTCTGGGCACTATCACAATATAAAGACCAACCAGCAACGATATTAGGTCCATATTTTCAAATATCTTGCACACACACAGAACAGAGCTTGCAAACATGCACTGTTGTATGTGCCTCAAGTGAGGTCTAATTTCAAACATTAATGTGCGTGCTTAGAAAGGCTGAAAATCAAGCCAGAATTGTTCACAGCTATAAATGCACAAAGATTCTGGCTGTACACTCAGCACTGGGTGTTTAAAAAGTGATTTGTGTGTGCTCCCAAATTGCCATATGCTATAGTAGTACCTTGGTGTGCCCAGAAAGGACAAACCATCAGCTGAGACAATGCCATTCAGTCAGGGGGAGAGAAAAATGGCTGACTCAGCTGGAGTCCCTCAGGATAACCACGTTCAAACACACCTAAACAGGGTAAGTGCCTAATTCTCATTGATTTCATTAGGGGTCAGGCACCTAAGCAGCTTATTGACAAGTTCCAAAGGGGTAGCTGTGTTAGTCTAGGTCAGTAAAACAAACAAGGAGTCCTGTGGCACTTTTAAAGACTAAAATTCATTTATCCCATGAGAGAGAAGTGGGGTTTTCTCCCATGAAAGCTCATGCAATAAATAAATCTGTTAGTCTTTAAAAGTGCCACAGGACTCTGTTGTTTTAGGCAATAGACTAACACGGCTCCCCCTTTGGAATGTCTCTAGAATTGTAGCAGATAGCCCAGAAGTAAATGGCTAGTGCTGATGAGATATCACTTTCAGCTGTGCACCCCAGCTGGGGGGGGTCTTGTGAAACCCTGAATACAAAGACAACAGAGTCTTGTGGCACTTTTAATAAATCTGTTAGTCTTTAAAAGTGCCACAAGACTCTGTTGTCTTTCTACAATAGACTAACACGGCTACCCCTTTGGAACCTGAATACAAAGGCTGCTTAAGACAATCTGCTGCCCCAGGCAAAACGTCAGTATGTTGCCACACCCAGCGTGTCTGAGTAACTCTCATGAAATTTGCCTCCTCCACAACCCAGCATCACTCCTTCCTTTCCACTGCCTTTGAAAATCCCATGCGTGCTTCTCTCCTGCTTCCATCCCAGAGCAAGTGGCCATAGGGATATTGGCAAGTTCACACAAGTTTATGAAAATATAGGCCTTAGAGTCTTGTTTTAGTAAGACCCAGATCTTACACAGCACTGCTCCTCAGGTGACCTCAAAGCACTTTATAAACAAGGGGGGCTGTTCATCCCATGATACAGATGGGGAAACAAAGGCATAGGAAAGTGAAGTGACTTTCCCAAAGGTCACCCAAGAGGCCAGAGCTGGGAACTAAACCCAGGACAGCTGAGTTTTAGGCCAGTGTGCTGACCACTAGCAGAGGCAGCTTTGTGGGTAGGTGAAGCAGGCACCTGCCTGAGGACCCTTTGCCTACCCCAAAAGCCGTGTCTGTCTCCTACCCTGCAGGACATGTGGTTGGGGGGCTGGGGCCCCCTGGGAGGAGTTCAGGGCCTTCAGTGGAGCGCCAGGGTCACAGGGGTGTTTTGGGGCCCATGAGGGTGAAGGAGGGGTGCTTATGGGGATCTAGGGCCCACCATGGGGGGTTGTTTTGGGGCCTCCAGCAGGGCCCCAGGGTCCCAGTGGGAGCTGAAGCCAGCAGCGGAAAGCTTATAGGGAGCCCCTCAGTTAGGGTTACCAGACATCAGGCAAAAGGAGGACATGTCCTCCGTCCGGCAGTTAATGTGCCCCCTAAGAATATTTCTGTTGTTTGACTTGTTCTCCATATTTTTCACGCTGCCATGCATTCGTTAATCATTACCCATTTTCCATGACATAATATGGTAATGACAGTTATATTAATACTACATTTTCTCCATGTCCTTTTCCTACTTCCCTGTCCTCCTTTCCATGCTTTGGTATCTGGTAACCCTACCTATGCCTAAATACCTAAAGCCACCTCTGACCACTAGGAAACACTGCCTCACTAATATAATTTAATCTGTGTTCTTTTTAACCTAGGACATTGGTTTTTGCACAGAGGAAGTGTGTTTTTTGCCCTCCGGCTGTATTCTTGTGATGTCTATTTGTAAGGGGAGAGGTGCTAGGACCACAATAAAAAGTACCATGTTGTGGCAAGGCATTAAATAGGGGGATGGGACAAGAAGCAGAGGCCCTACCTGAAAACCAGGAGGCAAGGAGTTAACTCCCTGATCAGCTCTTCAGCAGGTGTAAAGAGTCAGATAATAAAGCAGGGCTGTGGACTGAAAGGCCATTCAGGAAAACCAGGACACTTTTTAAAAAGAGGGTCTGGGGAATCAGGCTGGAGAAAAATTCTGGAAGGGAGATGTGTGTTGTAGGTGAGGGGTTGATTAGTAGACATGGATGGGGAAAAGGGTTCTTTCAACCCCCACAACAAATCATTAGAAAAGAAAGTCCTTGCTTGGTGGATTTTTGGTTTAGGTGACTTATTCTACCGGTAATGGGGTAGCTGAAAAATATCATAATGCATACTAGAGCTGTATTTTTCTCTAGAAATAGGGAATGCAAGTATTGTAACTAGTTATGGTGCATTTATTAATGAAATTGTATGATGGGGTTGCCAGGGCCTTACATTCAATGATCCTTGTGATCTCTTTCAGTCTATGTCCTACAGTTATTGAGGCTTTAAATTATAATTCTCAGTAAAATCTCAGGCTGATAAAAGCAGCAGGGGATAATATCTCCCAGGTAAACCTATGAAACAAACTAGCAACTAACTCCCTCAAATTTGTGCTGGGTTTCCCTAAAGTTGATGCAAACTTTCTGTGTAGGTAACACTCCTTTTTTTTTTTTTTTTTTTTTTAATTGAAGGAAAAAACAAATGTAAAGTTCCCTTTGGTTTAGTGCACTCAGAAGTGGGTGAGGTGATTTACAGACTATAGGGAAAGAGGAGAGATCTTTGCAGTCAAGAAATCTGTATCACAGTTCACCTTTAAAGTCAGATGGTTGGTTGGTTTGTTAAAGAAAATCAAAACCAAAAAAAAAAACTATAGACAAAAAAGCTTCAGGTCAGATCTCTCTAGTTGGAACTAAACTGTGCTTGGAACGCTACGCAGCACATAAATATCTAGGGAACAAATAATTTACTGCAAGTAAACCCTGTCATTTTACCTAGTTCATAGTCTAATTTGAGATGTGGCTGATGAGGGGAAACAAATGAAAAGCAGCTGAATGATACGATTTACAGTCATAAGATTATACATTTATTCAGTGTAGGTGCTTCGGTTAGGTGGTGGTTTTCTTTTCTTATAGGTGTCATTAAAGAAATGAACCTTATGGAGGGATTTAAATTATGAGAGTACATTCGAGATAGAGTTGGGAGAACGTGCCAGTATATCTCTCACAACAAGCAGAAGGAAAGCCGAGTGTCGCTCTGCAAGATTTTCCATCTTTAATTTCCTGACAACGCACACAAGCAGAAAGCTTTGAAGCTGCAATACATAACACACAAAATTGCAGTATCTCACAATTACATTACCCAAACATCACCCTTTGAAAGCTAACGCTGACACAGACTTTCCCTACTTGTAAACCTCACCCTCCCCTTAGAGTGAGTGTGCCTGTACACCACTCACTTCATGCACTGGGGATCTCTATCAACCAATCATAAGCCTTAATGAGGTGAAACAAATGTCCACGGTTGTTCACCAGACCCAGATAACCCTATGGCAAGTTTGGAAGCTGTGGCAGTCTTAGCTATAGGAATACTGTAAGATAAGTAGGAAACATGCTGTGCTTATTTGCATGTAATTATCCAGAATGCATTTCCAGCTCACAGCTATTTCCTGGGATCTGAGCCATCTGAGAGCGAACAGAAAAGTTTATGCTGTGCTTGTGGATTTGCTATCTTCTCTGTATTTTAAAAACTGGTTTGCCCTTCCCCCCAACCCCCTTTGCCCCACCAGAATGCATCATTGGACTTCATATTTTGTTCTTCCTTCCTCCTGGGGACCTATCCCAGTGGGCTACTGCCGGTGAGGAGGTGTGCAGGGGGCATTTCACATCCAGCAGTTCTCTCATTAAAAACATTTTTAAAATCAGAGAAACAATGTGCTAGTGACACATAGCAGCTCCCAGTCCTTTATGTTTCTCCCTCTAGTGTTCTGTCAAAGGATTGCTAATTAGCTCCTTTTTTACTTTCCATATTCACCTCCAGGGCTGCAGCTGAAACCTTGCTGGAGCCCTGATAGTCCTGAGTGAGGAAGATGAATTTGCAGCACTTCATCTACAGGGGAATGAGGGCAGCCGGCCTGTGTGGTTCTTGAATGCATGTTGCCTCGCTAAACATAATCAACAGACTCCCCTAATTTGTGTACAGGGGAATGGGAGCTGTACAGAGCTGAATGTGCATTAATACAGATCCTCCTTGTAGTAGCTCTGTCTACAGTGCAGAATCAGCCATTTCAAATAACTTCCTCCTTCATCCAGAGTTATAACAGTTAATGACTTTAAAAAAAGAAGTGATAGGGATACTAAGCCTCATACATCAGAGCTTAAACCAATGTCTAACTCTCAGGGTTCAGGGTGAGTCCTTGGAGGCTAGATTACCTCTTGTTAGCCTGCTGCAGCTTCCTCTGGCCACTCTTGTATGCTGTACAAGATGGACTTGTGGGTCTGATCCAGTCTGGTAATTCTTATGGAAAGCTGTCAAGTCATTAAGTGCTAGCTCTCCTTAAAAGACAGCCAACTCCAATAAATACTTACCCAATATTACTTCTCCACAGCACTGGAGTTGCCACATGCTTGTTTCATAGCAGGGCTGGATAAACTTACTGACCCACCGAGCCACATTTGAAGATAATCTTCAGAAGTTCAAGAGGCGAGTGCATCTGCTAGGGCTGAGGGCTTCAACCCTAGGGAAGGTGCCAACCACACCTCCTGTGGGACTGAAGACCTTAGCTCCATCAACTCACTGGAGCTCCTCTCCCACCCCCCAAGTCTGGTATGAAGAAAATGTGGGAAATCTGAGGGGTTCCACAAACTACACCTTAACTGTGAAAGACCTGCATGTAGCTTGTGAGCCACAATTTGGCCACCCCACTTGTATTAAGGTGATCTGTGCTTGGAAACCAGCTGGGAAGGAAGGAGGGAAACAACTGAGTCACAAATGAGTAGAGGAAAGTGGTCCAGGAGAGAAGTTTCTCTAACAAGATGTGATCTGCATCATGAGAACTTTGAGAATTCCTAGTATAATTGACACATTCAGTACTTGCCTAGTTTTCTACTGTATGTGGGCAGTTTTCAATCATATGCCTTTCTGGATGACAGTAGAGAATCTGTTCCATGAGAACTGAATCCAGGCCAGGATTTAGATGGGTCCTGTGTGGTGACACTGTTCAAGAAGTAGGTCTTCAAGCTGCAAACAACAGAGCTAGGGAAATTACAGGGTCTGTGTGCCCCAGGCACCCCAAATTAAGGATCCCTCTTATGTTTACTACACGTGAGCCCTTTGTACTTGTCCATCCAGAGGGATTCTACACAGCTTCACTTATAATCCCTAAGCCCCGTGTACATAGTAACAAATACCATGGCAGTTTACCTGGATTACATGCAATGCTCTAGTGCAGAAGATAGGAAAATCTGTGTGAGGTTAACGTACACTAAAAAGGATAGACTCAATGAATGAAACATGAGACTGAAGAATATACACAGTCTCTTACTTATTTTGACACTAAATTTGGTTGGTTTCTTTTTGTTTTGGTTTGGTTTTTTTGTTCTCCTCACAGCTCACGATGCTGCAGATTTTTGTTCTGATAATGCAAAGCTGCCTAGTAGAAGCTGCGGGGATGAATGTCAGAGGTTTTGACAGTGGAGGAGTGAGAGATTGGGTCTTTTGGCACCAAAGAGATGTGAGCTACGGTTCATGATAGTGGGATGTATACATTAGCTGGATGTTTCTACCTAAAAGTTCAGCAGTGAAATAGTTAACAATGGTGCAATGAAGCGGTCGTCCTTAGGCTTCAGAGTTAGCGATCAAAACAGGGCAGTTCACCCATCTGAATGTTTGTTTCAGGATGAGTGAACAAGCAACACTACACTGCTCTGGCTTGCCCTTGACTGATGGTTTAAATATTTGCTTTGTAATCCTTCAGCTGCTAGAAATTAAATGGGCACACTTAGCTTCTAGAGCACAATACACCAAATGATAAATAAGATTCCAAGGGAAATTAGGTGGCTGTAGAAATGCAGAGTTCACAAAGCCCTCACAATATTGTACATGCAAGTTTGCACATCCATTAGCGTTGAATGAGAAACGCATGACTGCATTGAGGGACCTGATACATTTGCTGGCTCTGGAGCTTAAGTCTCAGCCTGCCCCTGAACTTAATAGTAAAACTGGAAGAGTTTGTTACTGACCACAGCTGGTACATGCCCAACCTCCAGAAACCTAAATACACAGAAAAGAGCTGATTGTCATGCTGAAGAACATAACTGCTTGATCTTTTGAGCCAACAACATCCTGGATCTCATGCACAAATGCTGACTCAAATCCCAATGAAAAGATGTGTGTTGAAGCATTAATTATTAATTGTCCATTAAAATCTCATCAATTATACATGTAGGGCCATGTTTTCTTTATTTGTACCTTTCTCTGACCAACAAAGTTCAAAGAGTTCCATTGTCTTTCACCCTCTCTTACTGCTTTAAAAATTCAACAGGGGAAAGGAGCTTGTGGGTTGTGAAGAAAGGAGAGAAAAATCACTGCAGGTTTCCTTTCCAATAAGCCAAACATGCTGGCCATTACTTTTCATCTCTATTTTATTTGGATAGTTTCTCTTTGTAGGTTTTCAGATGGTTTCTTTTATATACATCAGTGACAATGTACCGTCTTCACAATAAAAAATTCCAAATGGAAAAAAGGACATCACCGACTGATGTGCTGGCTCCTAGGTGCTATGATAATACAAATAATAGTGGCCAAATGAGGCTGAAGGGGATAGTGTGGAGAAGTGAGAGTGAGGGAAGACAAAGGAAAAGGCATAAGCATGGAGGAATGGTGGTAAAATCAAAAAGAAAAAGAAACATTTCTTTAATCAACTTAACAGGGCAGAAAGATTTCCAACCAAAAGCAATTGCTGGGAATGAAAAAGAATAGTAAGAATGACTATTACAGAGAGCACAAATGACTTGATTAGTCTTATGTTAATCTCATAATGACAGTACAAACCTTATTTAAACTTTATATTATGGTAGTGCCAGAGCTCACAGTGTTCTAAGTGTTGTCTAAACACAATAAGATAAGGTTCTTATCCGAAAGAGCTTGCAGTTGAATTTAAGCCAACGTGTAATGGGTGAGTGTTACAAGTAATAGGAAGGGTTTGGTGAAGGAGGATGAGAGATACATCAATTGAATACATGGCTGCAGATATAGGCTGCTTATCTCAATGCAAAGTTTTCTTCTAAATTTTTTGGATGAAAAATTGCATTCCTTTCCCCCTCTCCTCTGGGGGAAAAAGAAAGTAACCCCATTTGAACAGAAAACTAACATGAGTTTGGAGGCAGAGGATCACTGAAACAAGCAGCAGAACCCTATTTAGTTCAAAGACTGGAACTGAGAGGGAGTGCTGTGCCTTACTTTGAATATGTTATCGTCACTGAAAAAAGATTTGTGCAGAGGACAACAGGCCTTATTTCACATTTGCCTATCATTAAAGAAAAATATTACTCTTTAAAGACAAGTTTGTTTGAGGTATCTTTCACCCAGCTTGATCATTGGGATTGGTGGGCAGAGTCCTCAAAAACAACATCAGGCCCACCTCTTCAGGGAAGGGAGAGGTCATGGACCCAGAAATCAACAGATCACAGGGGGACAAAAAAGAAAAAACAGGGATTGGGATGCAGGTCTCAGGATGAAACCAAAGGATCCAGATGGGGAACTGAGCAGAGGTCTCCAGACAATAGCCATTGGTTGGAGGACTGACTCCCCTGAATGAAGAAGCCATCTCTCAGTGGTGTACTGTGAGTCTCTAGTGCCTGGGGGCCAATGCCTGTATTTGCGCCCCTCTCCTAGCCTCATGCACCCCCAGCTTTAACCCTGTTAAAATGGTGTCATGACCCACTTTGAGTCTCCACCCAAAGTTTGAGAACCACTGAGATAACTACATGGAGCTTTTTAGACCTCTCCACGTAAGGTAGTATTTCCATTCACTGAATCTGTCCTGCAATGCTTTTCTGAACCTTTTCCAGTTGGTCAACTTTCTTTCCATAGTGTTGACCTCGGAGTTTTCATGGGTAGTGGAAATGACAGGTTGTGATGACTCGCCTTGTGTATGCCTGAGGGCTAAATATGTCTGGGAGATGTTTCTTCATCCAATGCATGACTGTTTCATTGTGTAATGATGACTAGTACAGACAAAATGTATTTGACTAATTGACAGCTGTCCAGTCTTTGGGTGAACATAGCTATCAAAATTAGCATTTTCTAGTGCACTCACTTCTTTAATCATTACCGTGGGCAAAATCTCATGAGTAAGACTGATGCCTTCAGATTATCTTAATTGCTCCAAAATGAAGTCTTTGCAGTCAGCACCAGCACCTCATGAAAGAAATTAACAATTTACAAAATAAAAGCTATGAGAGTGATGGCTATTTGATTTAAGACTGAAATGTCAATTTTTTTTTTCCTTCTAATCTCATGAAGACTATAGGTCAAAAGGGCAAATGAGCACTTGAAATCCATAACACTCATGACCTACTGGCCACCCCTGAGACTTGGTCTATACTACAGCGTTAGGTCAACATAAAGCAGTTTATGTTGACTTAATCACACCAGTGACTACACTACATCCTTGCTTCCACCGACGTAAGTGCCCTACTACATCAACATCATAACTTCACCGCCACAAGAATTATGTCGGTGTAGTTAAGGTGACACAGTGTCTGTATGGACACTGCGGGTTAGTTAAGTTGACTGCTGACTGCCACTCATCTCAGTTTCATGGCTCTATGCTA
The DNA here is from genome assembly GCA_007922175.1 of Pelusios castaneus. Lineage (NCBI taxonomy): Eukaryota > Metazoa > Chordata > Testudines > Pelomedusidae > Pelusios > Pelusios castaneus. Next base: position 15,941,887 of record ML685814.1, on the reverse strand, counting down.
GAGCCAAGAAAATGACAAGAAAGTCAGGTGCTAGGGGGCTCTAGTTAGAGCCCAGCTGTCCCTAGGTTCCCCACCAGACTGCTTCCCTATCTCTGCTCCAAGCCAGACTTCAACAGAAAAAGTCAAAGTTATAACCAGGTATTTTTTTTTCCTGAATTCAGCAGCCTATAATGAATGAATGTCCAATTTACAAAATTATAAATCAGTTAGAACATGGAAAGTAATTCCTGGTGATCCAGTTACAAGCATCTATTATATTGCACTAAAAAATATGGGATACTTAACCCATCAGGAACTCAAAGTACTGTAATCTATTGAGCCCAGGAATAGAAATAATCAAATGAGCTTTAAAAGGGTGTGTTGTTCTTTTCTGCACCTCGGACTATGTGTGCACACAATTATTCTGTTTAAATGAGACAAGGGACATTTAAACTCTTCATCTAACCAATAATCTTAATCTGGTTTTCTAAGACTTGTGCCCCAGGAAAGGCCTCTGCAGCATACAAAATACACGATTTAGAATTTTCTGTACTTCTTGTTCACCTCTCCATATCACAGCTTCTTCAAACCCATTCCTAATTGTAAGAGTTTCACTGGTCCAATCAGGAAACAAAACTGCTATGTAACTTCATGTCACCAATTACAGCTATCAAAAAGGGTTCAAGTTCCAAAATCAAGTATCTATGACTTGCAACGAACTTTTTATGATGAATCCACAAAGTAAACAAACTGATTCAAAATATTATTGAGTGAATCAGAAAGCTGTGCAGAGAAGGGAAAGTCAATTACATGAACAATTTTGACATATGTTTTTGTTCTGATTAGAAGTGAAATCCAGAAATTTCAAAATTCTCTGCAAAAGGAAATTCTGCAGGGTCAAATTTCATTTTGTTTTAAGCTTTTTTTTATTACAATTTTTTTAAAAGGAACAGTTGGGTATTTCCACATTGTCAGAACAACTTCTTCTTTTTCCCTGAACCAAAACTTCAGTGAAATTGGAAGGATTTTATGAAGCACTTTGATGAAATTGCATTTTCCAATGGAAAATGATTCCATCAATGTTTTTCTGACTACTCCTTTCAAATAGAGAGTGATCCTCCATGCACGTTCCTGGTGGCAGGGTTTGGAAACACCTCTGGTTTCGGCTCAGCTCCCACTCAGTGAAGCTTATATGTCTTGCACCTTAGTTGTGCTAGGCTTCTTGATTGGGCAGAAAAATAAATAGAGGTATATCAGATGTGTAACCCTCTTCTAGTACAAAAATGAGACATCACCCACAATAAATTGTGCAGATCTGCATAATGGGATCCCTTCTCTCTCCTTTCTTAACTTGAATCAGCAGTGAAATTGTCATCATTGGACATCTGGGTTAAAGCCCTGTTGTGATGAAAAGGCATAGTTTATCCACATCCTTCTTGGAATGATTGTTTCAAGTTCTCTGCTTGGTAAGGCCAACATCATTGCGTCAGCAATGCCTGGATCATATTTTGAAGGTTTTCTTCACATCCAGAAGGGCTACAGTCTTCTCAAAAATGACGACTGGGATTCTGGAGCATAGGAGCACAGAAGGGCTACAGTCTTCTCAAAAATGATGACTGGGATTCTGGAACACAGGATCTCCACTTGGGAGAGGTTGTGATATGATGTAACCCACCCCCCTGTGTTCCTCTCAGTTTGAGCCCTGATTTCCTGCAAGCCAAAAAGCCTCAACTCACTGAGTATCTTATATATAAATCACTTTGAATTATTCCCTCAGCTCTAATGACTGCATGCTTCAATCCCCATTCCATGTAAAACCAAGATAACCAATTTGTTTCACACAGACCACCAAGCAGTTGTTAGCAATCAAAACCCATTACTATCTATCAAACCAGTCAAGCTGAGAATTGAGCATATGAACGCTCTTCAGTGGTTCCCAAACTGCGGTATGTGTACCACCAATGGTATGCAGGCCACACCTCCCAATGGTACGTGTCCACCAATTAATGAAGACTGCAGAATGTGGGACCAGTTCCACCAATATCTCTGTGCTGCTGGGGGGCATTCATTGAGCCTCTAGTGGCACTGGGTTATAGACTCATAGACTCTAAGGTCAGAAAGGATCAATATGATCATCTAGTCTGACCTCCCACACAATGCAGGCCACAAAACCTCACCCACCCACTCCTGTAATGAACCTCTAACCTATGACTGAGTTATTAAAGTCTTCAAATCATGATTTATGGACTTTAAAATACAGGGTTGTGCAGGGATAGAGCACAGCGGCCCCCAATGCCCAGGGTGGCCTGGCTATTCTGCATCCCTTTCCCTCCACCTTCCCGGACACACTCACAGTAGCTGTCAGGAGCCAGTCCTGCCCCACAAAATGTGGTGGCTGCCCCCCCCCCCAAGATTTTACTGGATATCAGCCAACCCAGATAGCCACCAACTTTGGTCTGTCAAGCAAGCACACCCCTCTCATTAAAGGCATACTAGAAATCTCAGAGGGAGTAAGTTTAAAATGCATTTATTAATATTTTGCAAGGCTACAGCTTTTTATAGACAGCTGTGCTATCGATACAATGCTTTTTAGCAACACTTGGTTTTTAAGACAGTTTTCATACGTAGTCTGTTAATAAAAAATTGGTGGTGGTACTACAGATGGTGGCATTTTATGTTGGTAGTGTGCAACATGGCAGAATATGGGAAACACTGCTCAATCTGTATCTCTATCCAGCCCCCTTCTCCACTTTGCCTGGTTTTCATGGTGTCCAAAAAACTTTTCAATGTGGTTCTGTAGATTGAGCATGTCCGATGCTTTTTTTTTCCTGTGGGACAGGCCAGGCTGATCTAACCGCCAAGACTTCCTGGGTTAATCCCAGCATTACCATTGATTTGCTGTGTGACTTTGGTCCAATAGCTGACTCATTCTGTGCTTCTATTTCCTCATCTGTAAAATGAGGATGATGATGATATTTATCTACCAAAAAGGATGTAGTGAGGATTAATTAGCTAGGTCAGTGCTTTGCTCTTATAAATTACCATTATGATTTTCAGTCGACAGCAGTGTGATGATCCAAAATGTCCTTTTCAAGCAGAATAAGTTTTGGCCAATAAAATTCTCAGATAAATGAAAAGCTATGAGTCTGTTTTTTCTAGTTCACAAAGAAAATCCCATATTGTTCTGTGCAAGAAATGAAAAGAAAGATGCAAAATGTTATGAGGGTTGGAAAGTGTTTCGATCGGGTTTGTGATTTTCAGGAAGTGGAGCATATTTTGAACACTTTGCAGCAGCTCTGTTCTAGTTCAGACCCTTAACGGCACTATTAAGGGAGATGTTGTTGCACAGATGTATCTTGCTCATTCCTGGATCTAAATTCATTTCTTTGGTAAATGACACCATACACTGTAAACAATCTTGGCGGCACAAACAGATTTTGTCCGGAAATTGAAACCACCTGAAATTTGATTCTTTTGCCTGGTTACGCAGTTTTGCTAGTCAGTTACTCAACATTTTCACAATAAAAAAGTGGGAAGAGTTTGTTTTTTGTTACTGCAGTAGTTATGTGAAAGAGGCACAGGGAACAATACTGGAGGGAAGGCAGTAGTGAGAGAGAGAAAACATTCAACATTTACTTTAAATAGTACTTGAAATGGAAGAGAGGTTTGATGTGACCATCCATTGTGCAGTTAGGCTCCATGTAGTGGATGTGAAGTATATCAGAGAGTTGAGATTTTATAACTATCGGATGATCACCATCAATTTTCTGAAGTGAGGAAACATTGGGACTTAATTGGGTGGTTCACAACAGGAATGAACAGAGACAGAAGACTGAGCTCTCCATTGAGCAGGAGGGGGGATACAGTTAGTAAATGAAGTATGCAAAGATGGACGAGTTTGGAAGGCAAGCTGAATGCATTGCTGGCATTATCTGGATGCATAGCTCACCTCTAAAGGATGTGTGTTTTGGATGTGGGGTCCCAATTACATCGGGGACAAAAATCTTTTTTTCAGCGTGTGACATCTCATATAAGGCTCTTCATTATTAGATCAAATGTGTGTCATGACTTCATGTTTCTGATTCCAAGATGCACATCTAATAATACAGAGAAAACTGCTGCACCAGACTGGGACATATGAGAATTCCCATGACCGGTTAGCATACTGCCAGACACCTCCCTGAACAACTGGTGGGCAACCGGCATAGAAAATGGTAGCAGCAGACTCAGGTCTGTGACTGAGCACAAATTACCTTTAAAAAAAGTGACCTGAACACTTTGTATATAATATATTTACATATATCTAGAACCTCTTTTTCCTCTGTTTGCTTTTCAGGACCCAAGAGCTAAGATTGGTTACCATTAGGTACATCCACTAGCATCTGGGAGGAAAGTGGTGTAAGGAGAGGCAGGGAATGCAACTTCATTCATTGTTTAATTATTCGTCGTGCCTTTAGGTGCTGAACGACAAAGAAAGAATCTTGAATTCAGGTCCTGGTGGACAGGCAGAATCTCCATTACATGTTTTATTTGAAGGATTCTCTTTTATTTGGTGTCTAATGTAATGTAACCCAACTGCTAGGAAGGAACAATCAGTTGCACACATATAAAATGGGAAATGACTCCCTAGGAAGGAATACTGCAACAAAATTCTGAAAGTCACAGTGGCTCACAAGCTAAATATGAGTCAATAGTGTAATACTGTTGCAAAAAAAGCAAACATCATTCTGGGATGCATTAGCAGGAGTGTTAAGAGCAACACACGATAAGTAATTCTTCCAGTCTACTCTGTACTGATTAGGCCTCAACTGAAGTATGGGGTCCAGTTCTGGGTGCCTCTGAAGGAAGTCCAGAGAAGATAAAACAAAATGATTAAAGATCTAGAAAACATGGCCCATGAGGGAAGACTGAAAAAATTGGGTTTGTTTAGTCTGGAGAAAAGAAGACTTGGGGGGCATGATAACAGTTTTCAAGTACATAAAGTGTTAAAAGGAAGAAGGAGAAAAACTTTTCTCCTTAATTTCTGAGGATAGAACTTGAAACAATGGGCTTAAATTGCAGCAAGGGCAGTTTAGATTGGACATTAAGAAAACTTCCTAACTGTCAGGGTAGTTAAGCACTGGAATGAATAGCCTAGGGAGGTTGTGGAATCTCCATCACTGGAGATTTTTTCAGAGCAGGTTAGACAAACATCTGTTAGGGATGGTCTAGATAATGCTTCATCCTGGGAAAAGTGTAGGGGACTGGATTAGATGAGCTCCTGAGGTCTATTCAAGTCCTACGATTCTGTCAAGTTACAGGTCACTCTCTGTTTTGTGTTTTTTATCATCAATCATGCAAAATATCATACTTTATGACACAAGTGATTTTATAAGATAAATAAAGCTCTGTAGGATGATGTCCCACAAAAAATAAGCTTCATCCTGGATTTTTCCCCTGGTTGTCCTTTATTTCCTTGAAACATAGGGGAATATCCGACATACAATTAAAAGGCATTCAGCTTCACCTGCAAGGACCTGATTTAACAGGACTTGTGACAAATGACCATAATGGTGTACACTGATCACTCAGATAGTTAATGTTTGTTTGGGGAATCATCTGGAAATGAATGCACAACATGGAGTGTGCAGAATATAGTGCTGACTGTAACCTGGCAAGCCCTACTAATTTCAGTTTCTCTCATCTCTGAGAAAGAAAAGGCTTAAATGCTTCTAAACTAGTCTCTAGATTGCACTGAGGTTTGATTTCTGATCAATTATAGGCAAAAAAGGAGGAAGGGCATACATCATGTGACCCCAATTGCAGTAAAGATTTAAGTCTATCCCTGCCTAGAGAAAATTGGACAGCTGCATCCAAGATTTGTATTTTGTAATAAGTGAGAGACAGTGAGTCAGTTTCTCTGCACCAACTCTTTCTATCCATTTGAACTGAAAACTCCTGAAAACATAGAGTTTTGTATCTAGGCCAGTAGTCCTGATATCAGTATGAAGGAAATATTGCTGGGCCCTTTATACCCATCACTCCATTAAATACCGAGGCAAACATGCCAATTATAGACTAAAGCTTGGTCTACACGGCAAAGTTAGGTTGACATAAGTTCCCTTGGGTTGATCTAGTGGTGCATGAGTCTACGCTCAAACTTGTCTCCTGCTAAGATCAGTGCAATGACACGATAACATAAGCCTCTCTGACCAGTATTCAGCCATGTTATGGCCAAAGAAATGTAAGTTTAGACACTGAGTGACCCATGTAGCTGACTTGACAATCCTCCAGAAGCTGTCCCTCAATGCCTGGCAGTGACTGCTCTGGTCACATTGGCTATGTTTACACTAGGGAATTAAGGTCGACTTTTAAAAGGTCGACTTTAATAAGTCAACTTTAAGTCGACCTTATTAAGTCGACTTAGAGAATCCACACTGGACTCTTAAGTCAACTTAAAGGGGGCCTTAGTAAATCGACTTAGAGAGTCCACACTTGACTCTCTAAGTCGACTTGTTTGGCTCTCCCCGGGGCAGCAAGCTCCTGAGCAGTCCGGGGGAGAGGGGAGCGAGGAGCTCCCTTCTGCCTTGGACCACTTGGCTCCCTTCTGCTCGGAACTTCCCAGGTCCCGGGCAAAAGGGAATCCTCCTAGCCTGGACCACTGGGGTCCCGGGGACAACTTCCCCGGACACAAGTGGTCCGGGCCAGGAGGAAGAGCCGGAGCTCCGCGCTCCAGCTGCTCAGCAGCGGGCAGCTGGAGCGGGGATCCGAGCAAGAAGGGACCTCAGGGCTCTCTTCTTGCTGGGACCACTCATGTCCCGGCGAGAAGGAAGCCCCGAGGTCCCTTGTCCCCGGGACCCGTGCTCCAGCTGTGGCAGCTGGAGCGCGGGACTCGGGGATAAGTGAGCCCCAGGGTCCTGACCAGGAGGGAGCGCCGGAGACCACACTCCCTCCTGGCTGCGACCGCTCGGTCCGGCCAGAGGATGCCCGGGGCTCCCTTGGCCAGTGCCGCATTCCAGCTGTCTAGAGAGACAGCTGGAGCACGGCAGCAACCGCACTGCGCTCCAGCTGTTTAGCGGGACAGCTGGAGCGCAGTGCTCCCCTGCCGGCTCCAGCTGTCCCTTTAAATCGGATCAGCTGGAGCGCGGGTCCTGAGGAGAAGGAAGCAAACCCGCGGTCCTTTCTTGCCGGGACCTGAGTGGTCCCGGCGAGAAGGGACCCATGCCCTAAGTCATGAAAGTCGACTTAGGGCTACCTCACATCTACACTGGCTTACGTCGACTCTAGAGAGTCGACTTAAGCCTTATATCGATTAGGAAGGCGGTGTTAAAAAGTCGACTTAATTTTAATTAAGTCGACTTTAGTTTCCTTAAGTCGACTTAAGCAAGCTGCTTAAGTCGACTTAAAGAAACTGCAGTGTAGATGCAGGGTAAATTAAGTCGACTTAAGCAGGCTTAAGTCGACTTAATTAACCAGTGTAGACGCAGCCATTGTGAACTCTATTGCCTAGGTGGTTAAAAGACTGGAAGCCGTCACTCTTTAGAATCCCTCCATTTGAAATGCCTTTTTCTGATTGCTCACCTTGGCAAGGACACCTAGCAGCTCTCCCTTGCTTTGTGTAACTAGCCATGCTGGCTCCACACATTAGAGGGGCTCCTGCCCTGAGTAGACATGGTGATATTGGACCTCCTGGACATGTGGGGAAATGAGGCTGTGCAGGCACAGCTACAGACCAGTTGTAGAAACGTGGATGTCTATGAGCAGATTGCACAGGGGGTGCAGGCAACAGATATGATAGGGATCAGCAGCAGTGCCACGTAAAGAAGACCACAGGAATTTCAGCTGGGATAAACATGCACTTGCATTTCCCCTTACAATGTTTAAACATAAACGTGGTGCCTAGCCCACCCGCAAGTTAGCAGGACACATTTTCATTGTTTTACTCAGATGAGAAGAGGTAGCTGTGTAACAGAGGTAGAGTTTTCTGCTTTCCATTCCCCTGTACAGTTAGGCAAGGGGGGAATGCAGAGCAGGTGGTTTATGTATGCAGGGATGTTCCTTGTATCTCCCTGAGAGATCGCAATAAAACTTCCACGGAGAGAGTCTGCAGTGCTCTGCCAAAGGTTTCCACGCATGGCAGCCTTATTTCTTCCCCAGTGACAGGACACTTTCCCAGGATGCTCTGCAAGGAGCTCAGCAGGCACCATTGCACTAAATAGGCAAGTGGCATATGGTCCCAAGCAGGTTCAGGACAGCAGCAGCAGTTGTGCCTTTGAGACCCTCAGGAGTGAAGTACCAGCTAAAATCACCATTGCCTGTGGAAAATAGCTACTGTTCGGTGTCATTGCCCTGTGCTAATGCAGACAGACATGGCCTAAATTTGGTTGTTTTACCAACAAAACATTTCCCTCCTCATTTCCCTAGCCCCACCTCCAGTGAGCCATACTCCCCAGGGCTGCAGCTAGGAAGTACCCCAAAGCTGAAGTGTCGAGCATGTCTTATTTAAAGGGCTTGTGGGTATAAAGGAAGGGAGCTCTGAAGCTTAGATTTTGCTTTCCATTGTGACTATAAATACAATGATACTTCTGTCTGTTTTATGTCTGCGGCCACTGCAGCCTCAAGGGCTCCCTCCTCCGGACGTGTGGAACTCCTGATCTGGGTGAGGAGGAGAAAGTGAACTAGAGAGGACATGTTCATTGAACTCCTGCAAGCCAGGGCTGCTCTGGACCATAACCAGAGGTCCTGGGTGATGAATATAGCAGACAGTCTGGAGAAGGTAAGTTCAGACAGGAGACATGCCCCAGGCGTCCCAGCAGGAAAAGAAGAGAGAGATGCACCAAGACATAATGCAGTTTCTCAGGCAGCAGATGCAAGAATTGCAAACTCTTGTTGACCTACAGGTCCTATGTTTACCTTCTTCTGTAGTCAATGGACATCTCCATTTCAGAAGTTCCCTACTGTCCCCCAACATTCCATGTGGCATCATGGGACACATCTCTACCCCACCACTCCATGCTAGGGAACAGTAAAGAACACTGCAACTTCATGTACACTGACCACAGTTGGTGTACGTTTGACTGAAATGGACATACATGTTTTCTACTGTTCTATTTTTAAGTTCTATTCCATCAATTGATTGTACAGGTTTGTTTTTTAATCACATATTGTTACTTTGTGCTGTTTCTGGTATGCAACACATTTTTATTTTTCAGAAATAAATGCCTTTTCACATATACCACAGACTGCTTAACCCTACTCAAAGTGTGCATTACTTGTGATGCAACAGGACCACAGAACTCATAGGTTCAATGAAAAGCACAGTGTAATAATTATAATTATAAATATACAGCAAGGACTGCATAATTCATAGGTGCATTGAGAGACAGTGATATATTCATAAATGTAGACTAAGCATTGCATAAATCCTAATAACCCCCAAACTTCAGGGCCAGATAGACTGCTGTACAGCACGGCACATTGCTGTGGCTGGCCATTAATGTCTATTTCAAGGCCTCCCTCAATTGCATAGCTTTTCTAATGGCCCTTGCATCTGGCTGTTCAAAGTCAGCAGACTTCTCCCTGTGTCAGTTTCCCCCCTGTTTCTGACAGATATTATGCAGGATGCAATAGGCAGCTTTAACAATTGTGGTTATTTTTCTCACTGAGATTTAATTAGTGAGTAAATACTGCCAGTGTCCCCTCAATCTACCAAAAGCACATGTAAATGTCATTTGCACCTGCTAAAACAGTAGCTGATCTTTCCAGGCCAGTGTACAGCTTCATGAACGAGTGGAGCAAGGGGCAGGTTGGGTCATCCAGGACCACTGCTGATGTTTCAACATTGCTAGTATCAACCGTCTGAACTGGAAAAAAAAGTCCCTGCTTACAGCTTTCTGAACAGTCCTGAGTTCTTACAGATGTTAAGCATTCCACAGCTTCCCTAATCAGCCTGTATTGACATTGGTGAAGGGTCCTGCATGATCCACAAATGCTTGCATAACCATTGAAAAGTATCCCTTTCTGTTGACGTACTCTCTGGTAGGATGGGCTTGGGGCAACCTAGAGACATGCATGCCATCTTTCACCCTACTGCAGTTGTTGCAAATCTAGCCCTTATGCCCTACCAAAAAGCAGGAATACAAACCAGCCTGACCAGATGATTTAGATTCCATGATGAACACTTGTATCAAATGTAACACAGCACCATAGATGTGTGGGGTTGGAAGGGACCTCAACAGGTCATCTAGTCCAGTATTCAGCACTCAAGGCAGGACTGATAATAACTAGACATGAGAACATATTTCTTTACAGAGAGAGCTGGTCCCTGCAGTGAGATGGCTTCTATTGATTTGCAGTAGCAGGAGCAGTTCTCATGCTGTGCCTCTGATCAGGATGTTTTGCGTGGGGATGGAATCTGGGACCTCTAGCTGAAAAAGCCAGTGATCCTTTGCTGCCACATATAAAAAAGCCAATTCTGTGTCAGCCAAGATTATCGCAGCTTAGCCACCACCAGAGTTGAGCAGAGCACCATATTGACTAGGTATTGGTTACATAATGGCTTGACTTGACTTGATCCCTACTGGAAGGAAGTGTTTGCCAAGTGGGGGAGCTGCTTCTGTGGAAAGGTGTTTGGGGGATTGATTTCTGGCTCTTTCAGATTGTGCCTGTGGGGGTAGAGGGAAATCCTGCTGAATAACGCCTAGGAGGAGGCCTCTTCTTGTAAAACAGGAGGAATATCAAAGGGTCAGGAGCAGCTTATGCAAGGGTGGAACTGGTAGTGAGCCACGTTGCTGGTACAATTTCCATCCCACTACAGAGAGCATAGTGGGGTAGTATGTTCATTGCTGGTCCACCTACAAAATATCTCTCTGCTTGCCAAGATTTATTATTTCTCTTGGCAAGGACACCTGTGTGGAGTCATTTGTTTGCATTTCTTAAAGAATAGGAAAATACTAGAAATGACCCCCCTCCCCTCACCAAAAAAACCCACATCCAAACCACACAGAGGAATTTACTAAAAATTTTGAACCCACTTCCCTTAGGTGAGAGACTAAAATGAGCTTGACTGCTGGCTTGGCCTTGAATGGCAGGCAAATTAGACCTGGGTGGGAAGGCTCTGTAGCCTGAGAATTGCTTACTTTTCCCAAACCCACACAGTGTCAGAGAATCTCTGATGTAAGGGTAACAGGAGACCAGAGTTGTCGCTGGGTGAGCTGAAGCTAGAAATGCACTTTTCTGAGAAATTTCAGTTGACCCTTTTGCCTGACTTTAGTGAATTCCACAGAATTTCCTTGAAACATTGAACAATTTTGGTTTTGTTTCCTTCAGAGCAAAATAGACTTTTTCTTATAAGGGCCAATTTACTTAAGACAAATCTCTTATGAGGGTGTTTAGTTGAGAAGGGAGGATCAACATTCCAGATAATTTCCCCTCTCTCCCTCTTCCCTTTCACGCAAATTTGGTGAAAGCACCATGTGGCAGTTTTATGTTGCATGGAAACTCACCCCCCTCCTCCAGCTGTATAAAGTACTGGCTAATCATAGCAGCAGTAAACATCTAACTGCTAATAAATGATATTAGACTTTCCTTTCTCTAGCTGGCAGCTATAGCCAGTTCCCCCATGGCCACATAATCCTTCATTACACACTATCACACCACCTACCCAGTCTTAATATTGCCTCCATGTCTTGTTTTATAATGTAAATAGCCTGGTGGAGCCAATATTGATTTGTATAGCCAAGATCCACTGGGGGCAGCAGCAGATGTGTGGGGAGGAAGGGAGACACCAGGAAGTCTGTTATTACTCCCTGATTCTCTGCACAGCTCAGCCTGGATCCATGCAAAAGTTAGAGCAGACCTGGAGCTGCTCTAACCAATGCCAACTGGCAATATTCTTCCCCACCTTCCCCCAGGACCCCATCTGTCAATCAGGAATAGCCAGAGCACAGCATGTTTTAGTTCTGCCCCCTCCACACTGCTCCCTGCTTTATACTGTGCCATTAACATAGGAGTAGGAGCAGGATGGGGGAGCCTGCTATGCAGGTTCTGTCCCACTGAGGACTCTTTCACGCTCAAGGAATCTACAATAGAAAAGCTGCAGGGACTTTTCACTCTTGGCACTATCATAGTATGATGTGCAAGAGAGAATCTAAATATGTGAACAGATTTTTGAAAGGAGCATAGTCTTCGGATAGGTCACATTCTCTCAGGCCCCGCCCTTAGGTTTCCTCTCAGTAGAACAGGCTGGTGGAGTGGTAGCATACTCTTAAGGTTAGAATTGGAATGATTGATTTGTTTTGTGCTTGCTGTCACTTCAGGTATGTCTACACAGCAACTCAGGCTTGTGGGGCTCAGACACAGCTCTTCTACTGCTACGTAGACATCTGGGCTCAGGCTGGACCCCGGGCTCTAGGGCTATGTCTACACTAGAAAAAGTTAGGTTGACTTAATGCTTTAAATCAGCTTAATAATGTCGATTTAGGCGCTAATCCCCATCCACACTGGTTTAAGTCGACTTAAGGAGTTGACTTAAGCCTTAAGTCGACCTAAAACTAGGTGTAATTAGATCGACTTAAGTTTTCCTTAAGTCGACTTAAGGAACAGCTTAAGTCGCCTTAATAAAAGCCCAGTGCGGACAGGGAGTAAGTTAGGTCAACTTAAGCCTCCTTAAGTCGACCTATCTTGTAAGTGTAGATGCACCCTAGGACCTTGGGAGGGTCTACACAGAAGTGAAACGGCCCCTTAGCTCGAGTCAGCTGGCACGGACCAGCCACAGGTTTTTCCTTGCTTTCTAGGCTATAGACACGTTTGAAACTATTACCCAACTGTATGCAGACTGCACCTTTTTGGTGAGTCATGCAGGGCAGAGAAGGGCACCTATGTACGATCCTCCCTTTCCCTGAGGAGAAAGATGGTTAGGAGCAGCAACAGAGAAGACATGAACCCCAACTTTTTATATCCATCATTCCACAGTCGCTGGACTACTCTACCCTTCCCCAACATTTAATTGTGAGTGGCATGAATATCCTATGGCCATGAGTGCATTACAAATGCCAAATTGAAGCTAGACTTCTCCATCTCTGAGTCTCCTCCATCCAACCACTTCCTGCACTGCTCTGCATATGTCACAGGAATGTCTTGGTGTCCCTGGCTCCCAGCTGCCCCGTACCCCAACTGCACTCCTTTCAAAGCAGTGAAATGGAGCTAATGCTAATGGTAAAGCATTCTGTGTGTTCTTATTAGATATAACCTCATTATTGTCCTCTTTCTTACACCAAAACTCTTTGGATAATGAAATTTCACTCTCAAACAATCAAATCCCTATTTTAGAAAAAGAAAGGAGTTCGCAGTGAAGTGGTTTATCATGTTATTTGGGAAGGGGGGAGAGGGGGGTTGAGTGGGAGCAAAGGAAAACCAAAATCAAACAGCAATTTCTATATTTCAAAGCCAGTGAAAATTAGACTAAGCAGCAGCAGATGCCAAATGGAAATCATAATTCTTCCGTTTCCCTGGCTGCTCCGACACATGTAATAGGCTTGGCACAGAGTCAAGGAAAACAGGGGCCAAGTTGCAGTGTGTTTAGAAGAATCTAAAGGCTGCTCATTACAAGGGAGCCAAATCTCATTGCAGTGCTGAGGAGGGAAGCCTGAAGCTGGCTTTGCAGCTTTACACTTAAGAAGAGAGGGAAGGGAAACTTTCTGAGCAGAGTACTTTCCACTTTGGGAAAGAAAACAGAGGCAATATAGTTACATCACATGTATTTTATTTCATTAGATTTAATATGGCGTGCTTCTCTGAGCCTGACATGCTGGCCCAAATTAAAAACACAATTGGGGTAAATATCCTTAACTCAGGTGAAATGCAGGAACTCTCTGGCAGGCTGCAGTTAAATATAGCTCACATAATAACACAGCAAAATAGAAAACAATCAAGTCACAGTCCTCAGTGCTCCTAACAAGTTCTTATCGAAGGCACCCATGAAAAATAAAACTGACGGGAGGCTCCACACTGAACTCAGATCCCTCACTCAGCTCCAACAAGGAAGGAGCAGGAGAAGAGAAAGTTAATGAATCCCAGGTCCCATCACGCTCTTCTGACAGCAGCTCCCTCCATAGTAAATCAGGAAGGTGTGAACTCCAGTGCCCCACAACTGCCCTGGCCTCCCCTGAGGGGAGCGAGGTGATCCAGAACCTTTTGACTTTCCATTTTGAAATATATCATTTCAAAAACTTAATGAAACTAAACTGGACCCTCCCCCCGACCTCCCCCTGCAAGAAAAGGTTAAATTTAAAAACACTCCAAAACACAACAAAACTTTTTATTTCATGTCAAACAAAATATTTCATTCTATCCAGTACACATTTTCTTTTGTTTCAGAGAGAAAAACGGAAATATTGTCTTTTCAGGTTGACCCAAAATGAAATTTGTTCTTGTTATTTTTGGTTCTACCACTGAACTAAAAAATCATGGTTTGGGTTTTTGTTTTTAACCCAGTTCTTCTAAAGACTTCTATAGAAATCCTAGAGAATGGTAGCCAACAGGCATGACGCTTCTCATTATAATGAAATTGATTTGTTTAACTTGGTCTCTTCACACTCTGTGGCTCTAGTCCCTAAAGAAGAGGATTCCTAAATAATTTTATTTTGTAGAAAATGCTCTGATTTAAAAGCTGCACTATTCCAGCGTGTAAAAAGGTCTACAGTCTGTGTGTATGATATTGGGAGTTCTACAAACCTGTTGCTAAGTGGAACACGTGGATTAGAAAATAATGACAGAATAAAAATATAAAATCGAGATAATTTGGGGTTATGTAATATGTAAACTTCTTTAATCCTCAACTTTCCATATTCTCAGAAATGTATTTCTCATGCCTCACTTAAGCACAACAATTTACAAACAAACATTACTGCAACCAATATTCAGAAGGAGTAGAAAATAAAACCTAGAATACAAGTCTAGGCTGTCCTTTATCTAAAGAGTCCTGATCCCACCACCATGGCAGTTTCTGTGTCTAATACTGCTCAATAAGTAGAAAAATTAAGGTTTGGAGTGACTTAAACTGATGCTCCCTGTAGTGCAGATTACAGTGGTCTGATCTCAGGTGAAAACCCCGTCTGTCTGTAGCAAGGTCTTCATCTGAAAGGAGGGTGCTGAGGGAGTTGGGGGAAGTGATTGCAGAGCCGCTGGCCATTATCTTTGAGAACTCGTGGTGAACGGGGGTGGTCCCGGAGGATTGGAAAAAGGCAAATATAGTACCTATCTTTAAGAAAGGGAAAAAGGAGGATCCGGGAAACTACAGACTGGTCAGCCTCACCTCAATCCCTGGGAAAATCATGGAGCAGGTCCTCAAAGAATCCATCCTGAAACACTTGGAGGAAAATAGTGATTAGGAACAGTCAACATGGATTCACCAAGGGCAAATCGTGCCTGACCAACCTGATTTCCTTCTATGATGAGATGACTGGATTTGTGGATGCGGGAAGAGCCGTTGACGTGGTGTACCTTGACATTAGCAAGGCTTTTGATACGGTTTCCCACAGCATTCTCATCGGCAAGTTAAGGAAGTATGAGTTGGACGAGTGGACCGTAAGGTGGATCGAAAACTGGTTAGATCAACGGGCTCAGCAGGTAGGAATCAATGGCTCGATGTCTGGTTGGCAACCGGTAACAACTGGAGTGCCCCAGGGGTCAGTCCTGGGGCCGGTTCTATTCAACATCTTCATTAATGATCTTGATGATGGAATAGACTGCGTGCTTAGTAAGTTTGCGGCTGGCACCAAGTTGGGGGGAATGGTAGATACTGTGGAGGGCAGGGATAGGATCCAGGGAGACTTGGACAAATTGGAACACTGGGCCGAAAGAAACCTCATGAAGTTCAACAAAGACAAGTACAAAGTCCTGCACTTAGGATGGAAAAATCCCATGCACTGCTACAGGCTGGGGACCAATCGGCTAAGTAGCAGCGCTGTAGAAAAGGACCTGGGGGTTATGGTGGACGGGAATATGAATATGAGCCAACAGTGTGCCCTTGTTGCCAAAAAGGCCAATGGCATATTAGGCTGCATCAGTAGGAGTATTGCCAGCAGATCGAGGGATGTGATAATTCCACTCTATTCGACACTGGTTAGGCCGCATCTGGAATACTGTGTCCATTTTTGGGCTCCCCACTACAGAAAGGATGTGGACAAATTAGAAAGAGTCCAGCGGAGGGCAACAAAAATGATTAGGGGGCTGGGCACATGACTTATGAGGAGAGACTGAAGGAACTAGGCTTATTTAGTCTACAGAAGAGAAGACTGAGGGGAGATTTGATAGCAACCTTCAACTACTTGAAGAGTTGCTCCAAAGAGGAGGGAGCTAGGCTGTTCTCGAGGGTAACAGAGGACAGAACAAGGAGCAATGGTTTCAAATTACAGCTGAGGAGGTCGAGGTTGGATATCAGGAAAAACTTTCTCACTAGGAGGGTGGTGAAGCATTGGAATGGGCTATCTAGGGAGGTGGTAGAATCTCCATCTTTGGAGATTTTTAAGGCTCGGTTAGACAAAACCCTGGCTGGGGTGATTTAGGGGGAGTGGTCCTGCTTTTTAGCAAGGGGTTGGACTAGATGACCTCGTGAGGTCCCTTCCAACCCTATTATTCTTTGATTCTATGAGAAGGCTCAATTTTTTACCAGCTGTGGATTCAAGGAAGCAATTTGATCTCTGCTGTTATGTGGCATCCAGGAACAGCTGAGGATCCAGCAAGTCCTCTAAACTGTGAGGCTATCATAAGAAATAGCAAGTGCACACCTTGGAACAGATTCTGCTCGGTACCTTGTCCCCGTGGCAATATTGGGACATCATAAAGGGACCAAACAATCAGGAAATAACTCCAGTGGAAGAGGTTTCCCCCAGTATTGTAGAGCCAGTGAAATACCCTACATCAGACTTCATTAGAGCCCCTGTGATAGCGGGATGAGGGTGTGTCCAGAACACTACTGTGTTCTAGCTGTTCTCAGCTGGAGAACTATCTTTGGGGGAACTGGCAAGTGAATACTAAGTAGAGTATCATCAGCTAATGCAACCAATGAATTTTCTGTCTATAACAAGTTCTGAACCCAGACTGAGTAAAGCCAAGGAAAACTCAAGCCCCCAGATGTTGTCAGAGCTGCCTAACTCCAACTTTCTCAGCCACCTTTCTTAAAACAGGTTGTGAACCACAGATTGAGAACCGGTGAGGATTTATTAAGCAGAGACCTAAGAATCACCAATACTTTCTTCTCTCTAAGGGAGACTGAAACAGAGCAGTCTGCGGGGGCTGAGCATGTTCTGGAGGGGAGCCCAGCAGTCAGGGGCTGGAATGATCTGACCCAGCCTGACAGCATTTGGGGACTGGGTTTGATGATTTTCAGCTCTGAGAGGGAGCTTGGGACTGGGGGAGGATGAGAAACATCATCTTCTGTGACTACAGCAGAAAATTGTAAGAGAGCAGGCAAGCCCTGCAGACCCCCCTAGCTGGAGAAGAGCTGACCAATTCAAGTAAGATAAACTAGGTTAAGCTATCAGAGACCAGCAGGCCTCACACCCTCAGCTGGGAACAGAACTGTTGCTTTGTATTATTATTCCACATTTCCTTTGGTGTGTTAAAGAATAAACAGCACTCTGAGGTAAGGGTGACAAACTGAACTGGGCATGGCCAGTCATTTCTCCCATGCTGGTGATTGGGTCCATCAACCTACAAAGATATTGACAACCTCCACCAGCAGTCCTAACACCTCCCACCAGAGGCAGCCTTTGGTGATTGGAAGTCCCAGGCAAGGGCCCATTGAGGGCCCCCCCATAGGCTTGCAGGGCCCCCCGATAGGTCCCCTACAGCCCTGTCCCACCACCCATGGTCCCGGCTCACCACTGCTGGCCCTGCCCCTCCCAGCCACCGCTGGCCTCGGCCCTCCCCATCACCGCCAGCCCTGGCCCGCCCCATCACCATCCCTGACAGTTCCTCCTCCTGCTGCCAACCGAGGCAGACATGGCTTTTGGGGTAGGTGAAGCAGGCAATGGGGCCCCTTACTGCTCAAGGCCCTAGGTGTGCACCTGCTTCACCTACCCCAAAAGCCACCTCTGCCTTCCACTTTGTCCTGCAATAGGAAAGACATGGCTCAAAATTTCCTGGGGCCTGGACCAAAGCTTCCCCAGCCCCTGCAGAGTTTAAGGAGTGGCACAGGAGAAAACAGCAGCAGAAAAGATGAAGCACTTTGTCTCCTGCCGGCATTGTTCTATCACCAGGGCAGTGATGGCTATGACCTGTGGGATAACATTGAAGATTCCTTGCAGTGGGGAAAATGTAATCATCGTGGATGGTGTGGAGACAACATAGATTAACCAGGCTGTCAGCCACTTAGAAGAGTCCTGGTGTTCAAGGCTTTCCAGAAGCAAAGAATGGAGTGAAGAAACTCTTCACTTGACATGAGACTTTTGCCAGCACAATCTGGCCACCTCACTGTCATTCTTCTTTATTCCTATGGCAAGAGAGGGGATGAGGGATGGTTTAGATAACCAAGGCCAACTGAGTGAGCCAGTAGATAACTTTGGAAATGTCTTGGTGTAAGTCTGAGATGCCAGCAGCAAATGATCAAAGCAGGCCTTATTCCACAATGTGGTCCATAGTTTGTGACTGATGCTTCAGCTACATTGGACTATCTCTCCCCTTCCAGAAGTGTAAAATTTGACAGCATCTTCCATCCTCAGTCATCTACATTATATACAGATGAGCTGCCATAGATGATGTCAGGAAAGAGGATGTTTAGAAGATACCATATCAATAATACACAGCAAAAGATTATGGTGTAACCCCTTATCAAGCCATGCATATGTAGTTTTTTTCAGTAATCCCTACCCTTGTTCAGAGACTCTGGCTCCCAAATGGGAGATAAGAATGACTCATTTTGAAGGAGAATTCATTTCCTTGGGTTCAATAAGAATCTCCTTTGTTTTTTTCCTTCAGTAAATCAGAATTTCACACGTGAATAATTTATACTAATAAGTGAAATAACTGTGAAAAAGGGAGGCAAATAATTTTCAATAACAAAGAAAGATCAGAGCCAGTCTTAAATATTCCAGCTCATATACACAGCCATGGAGTTATTCAAACCCAGTTAAAGGCCTATCACAGATTTGTAATGAGGCCATTTTTTCTTTCTAATCTGTAGTGTATGTATGTATAGTCTGATTGCTATTATCATTATTCTGGTATCACCCATAATGTGCTAGGCACTGTCCACGTACACAAAAAGACAGTCCCTGCCCTGAAAAGTTTGCAATCTAAGTCCCTGATCCTTGTGCAATTATCCTAAAGATTTATATGCATGATCTTAACTTCACACTAAGTAATCTCTAGGAAGCCAATGGATGTGTAAAGCTGTGTAGATCTTTGCACGACTGGGATCTAAGAAGGCAAATAACACACTCAGGGTAGCGAAGAAGGCATATAGTCAAAGTATGTACAATTCTGATATGCATTTGGTAATGCCTTATGCAGATTTTAGGTTTTTTATTACATGTATATATACCCACTGTTCCTAACTGCCCTTCAGATTAGAATAGGGAGAAGTAATTGGCCTAGTAAATGAGACTCTAGAGCTGTTCCTGTCATCTAGATTTCTCTCCACCTGAAATCCCTGATGTGCTCTGATGGAATAACTACTCCAGCCTCAGAGTATAATTTGTCTGCAGGAATTGTTCTTCTTTTGCCTTCACTTTGCTTCCTCTTTTCTCCTGATGGAAGCAGACACATTCATCTCTGTCTAAAATGAGTGTGTTCCCCTCCCCTTCTTAAGATCTGCATCCTAAAATTAAGACTGGCATGATCTAATTAAGACAGACATAAAAGTAGGAGAATGCTCCAGAGGAAGGCTAGAATGGGAGGATCAGGAGGAGAGGGTTGTACCTTTGCTCCTGCCAGGAATAATCTGAGATGCAAAGCAACAAGCATGTCTGTTCAAACAAGTGCTTAGGAAGTTAATTGTCCATTACCATCCTGCAGAGCCACACTGAGCTCATAATACAACCTTTAAAGATGGGTCTACTAAGGTGTGAAGGTAAATCAAACTGTCCTAGACCTCCGTGTACATAAAACACCAAGCATTTGTTAGGTTTAGATAGAGAATGCACAAAGTATTCAAAGACCCCTTTGACATTAACTAGAATGAGCTCAGTTTAGTGCACGAATCCAATGCTGCCTGCGTTGGTCAAAGCACGACAGCTTTCTGCTCAGGTCATTCCGTATTGCTGCAAAACATGACATAGCAGGCTGCTGCTGGGGCCTCTCTTGCAATAATTCAGGCAAGTTTGGGCAAACATACCTTATTTTATAGTGTATATTTGATGGGTCAGTGACACTTAGGGTCAAATACACCCTGAAAACTCAGGTTATAACACTGGGAATTTTCCCCAGAGGAAGGGGTGATAAAAGCATTATCTCCCATCAGGCTGTGTGTAAAGCTGCTACCCCCTCATGGCTAGAGAAGCTTATGATCTGCATAGCAGGCACTACTTCATCTCCAGCGGCAGAGCAGGGTTCTTACTACATGAGGGTGTGCCCCACCAATGGCAGCCACCTCCAAGTCTTCATTTTTTATCTCTCCAATGCCTCTCAGTTGAGGTTTGTGTTGCTCATTTTAGTACCAGAGTCCCCAACGTTCCCCATAACTTTGGTGCCCCCACAGTACTATTAAAAATGATTTACCCAGGAAACAAAGTACCCTGAAGCTGAGGCTACAGAGAGAGTTGTTTGCAATGAAGGAAATGGGTCCCACAGCATATGATGCTCCTGCCTGAAGAATGTGTTCAGTCCCTGATCTTGATTGCATGTCATGTCCCTCTTTGGCAGGCTCAGGTGTGCATGTCCCTTTGGGCAGTGAATGACACTGGTTCTGCTGCTGGCATGCCCTCCATCTGGGGAGGATTTGCACTTTCTTTTTTTCCATTTTTTTTTCCAGAGTGGAAAAAAAAGTCAGATTAGTGCCAATGAAACTGTCTTCATAAGAGAGTGAAAAATCAGCAAAGCTCCATGTCCTCTCAACTATATCCTCCTTCCAGCTCCCTTTCTTATAGTAACTCTGTCCTTTGCTTTTCTTGGGGCTCCGTTTAGTCCTCTTCCCAGTTTCTTCTTGTCTCTCAAATAATACAGTGGCTTAGCAGTGAAAATGAGAACAGCTGTACTAGGTGCTCAGACACTCCTGGGATGAGCAGCACTAAAAAAACCTTAGGATGGGTGGAACGAACATAGGTAGGCATGTGGATGAAAGAAGCAGGCAGAATCTTTTATTTAAGCCTCAAGATGAACCCAACCTTGCACTGGTGTGTGTGTACATATAGCAGCAAAGTCATGCAGAAGACACTATTTCCCTGAAGCGGTTATTTATTAATTTATTTGTGTTGTGCTTGGCTTAGCCCTGGTAGAGACATGGTCCTAAGACAGATAGTTTACAGTCTAACAGCTCAGATTTGTTCCACTGAAATCAATAGCAAAACACCCACTAACTTCACAACAGTTTAAATCAGGATTGTTAAGAAGTGGTTCATTATATGAGCAGGGCTTTTGCATATTGTCCTCTTGACTGTATCTATGGAGGGCTGCAGGCATCTCGACAATGGTTGGCTGTACCCTGTGTGTTTAAGTGTCATCAAACAATATACATCTGGCCATATATATGCCAGGTACATCATATAGCTGGGATCTGTCTGCATGTAGCCTTGGGTTAAGTCACATAGACCAATAAGCAGCCTGTCTACAAATAAAGACTGGACTGTGCACAAGTAGTATCTGCCTCGCTTCACTCCGAGTCTCAGACAACAATAGCCCTCCGCGTCTAAACACAGAGTTGGATGCAATAATTGAAGTTGAGGGTGTGGGGTGCTCACCCTCTGTTTTAACAGACAACTGGAAGCTGTGTTCTGCCTTCTCCCCTTTCACTTTGACTCCTGAAGATGCCATCCCAGGAATTATGAATCCCTGAGTCACTTTATCAAAGGCTGGTGGCAAGGCATTCTTAAGGCCCACATCTGTGAAATATGACCCTTCCAGAGATTCAGCACAGCCTCAAGTTTGTTACGCTTCTGTCTCTTTGGTTAGGGCCGGGGAAGAGTTTTGGTTTAATTTAATAAAGGGTAGTGAAGGTGGGAAGGGAATTTCGCTCCTGCCTTTTAAAGAGAGAGATTGGTGTGTTCTTATTGTATAAGTAAGATACTATTAGACACACCCTAATAAATACAAAAAACAGTTCTAGTACTCTGTATGCTATCCCTCCCCTGATAACATGAGGAAGGAACATTCCACCAGAACTTCAGGGACAGGGGAAGGATTCTTTATCGCAGACCTGACAAGGCCATTACCTGTCCATCGGATTCCTCTTTCATGCATAAACTGCAGTGTGGAGCAATTGCTATTCTGCTGTAGCACTGTTATATCATATACCCTGTTATGATTGACGGTGGGTATCTTACTTGTCAGGGGTAATATCCAGAGAGACCCACATGATTGATGTCAATGGCCTAATGAGATCCAGTACATTTGTTTTGTACATTGTGTGGTAATATTTCAGAAATTTATGACTGGAATCATCATCTGATGGGAACTGGATGTTCCCACTGCCTGGGGTTTTGCCATAACGATTTAACTGGACTAAAAGAAATGAAAAGTAGCAGTAATGGGGTGATTAAGGAAATCAGGAATTAAGATGTTTCCTGGTGAGCGTGGCCTCAGCCCTGTGATCTGATACATACCAGCAGACCCATCTGCCCATTCATGGCCCCCTTCACTTCAAGGAGACTCCAGGCAGGTGTAAGGTTCTGCCTGCATGGATCGGATTACAGGATCAGGGCCCACGTATCTAAGTCATACAAACAAATAGGTTCCAAGGGGGTAGCTGTCTTAGTCTGTATATAGCAACGGAAGTCAGGTGGCAACTTAAAGACTAACAAATTTCTTTGGACATAAGCTTTCGTGGGCTGCAACCCACTTCATCAGATGGATGACAAAGTGGGTTGCAGCCCCTGAAAGCTTTTGCCCGAAGAAATTTGTTAGTCTTTAAGGTGCCACAGGACTTTTGTTGTTTTTACAAACAGAGAGAAACAAAATCTCACCATCCAAATGATCTAGAAATGGACCCTATTATTAACAGAACTAGAGGCTTCAACCAACATCAGGGTCCATTATACTACTTACAAACACACAGTAAGTCCTGGTCTCTACGAGTAATTAACCTGTGTGTGGAGGTACGCAAGTCAGTGCCAATACAAGGCAAATGAGTCCTTCCAACCAATCAATACCTGTGTAAATGCTACTTCACGCATGCCAGTACAAAGAGACCCCAGCAGTAACATTACTGTCCATGCAGCAGTGACCATTTGGGTCAATTTTTTTTAACTCTACAGCCCAAGGGTTATGCCCAGCATGTTTTAGAAATGCCTTTCCCCAGGGCAGATTGGCAAAGGCTTGGGGGGAGGGGGTTCCGCCTTCCTTTGTAGCATGTGGCATGGCTCACTCACTGGTGGATTCTCTGTACTTTAAAGTCTTTAAATCATTCTTTTAATTACTCATTCATAGGTTAGAGGTTTATTGCAGGAGTGGGGGGTGAGGTTCTGTGGCCTGCATTGTGCAGGAGGTCAGACTAGATGATCCTATTGGTCCCTTCTGACCATAGACTCTATTAGTCTATGAGTTTTTAGGCATTTTCTATTTTAAAAAACTGTTTCATTAATACACACTGCATTACACTGAGTTTTATTTACATATTCAGACTGTGGTTACATAAGGCAGTAGATTCATAGATTTTATTTGCACAGCCCTAAATTATAGTAAAACTGCAGTGGGCGTAATACTAATGCATGTAATTATAATCCTGTACATCGGAATGTCGGTATGCATTTTGGTTTGGTATTTTCTCAAGGAAGTTATATGTCATGACTCATTTCAGCTTTCAATATTATACAAACAGTCCAAAACATTCAATTATATGAAAATGACAATAATGCAGAGTTGGAGGCTTGAAGCATTAAGCAATCAGAAGCATGCAGGGATGCAGGCTGCCAGTTCAGGTCAATTTGGGCATGCAGCACCCTATAGCAAAAGACCAACGTTGATGGAGTGGATAGACAAAGTTTACTCCACCGTTCTGAATGGATGTGTCCATAGTTTGAAAAGATGCATTCTCTGCTCGCTGAATTTGCTGGACACTGGTGCAATTATTTTTCCAAGTTTAAACCAGGTTTCAGTCATTATTTACCAGCGTCTTCTCCTACACTAATTTTTCCTACGAAACTGCCAAACTGGGGGAAGGAGCAGAGCAAACCAAGCTGTAAAATTCCTACAGGAAGAAAGATGTCTTTTCAGTCATTGCAAATGAGATGCAGAAGCTAGAATATGGCAGGGACCAGGGGCGTTGCTGATAGCAAAAAGATCCAGGGCTGTGGCTCCCAGCCCACACCTGCCCCCAAACCCCCACTCCAGCCCTCCTAACTCCCCAGCTTCCCCCATCTTCACTCCACCCCCCTTCAGCCCCCAAACCCCCTCCACACCTCCCCAGGCCCCTCTGTCCCTAACCCCCACTCATCCCCCAACCTCCTCCATCCCTCTCCAGCCCCCCCACCTAGTCCCCCTCCAGCCATCCATAATCCCCTCCACCCCTCCCCAGCCCCCACCAGTCTCCTTGTCCCCATGTCCCCTCCACCCCTCTCCAGGCCTCTAACTCCATCCATCCCTCCCCAGCCCCCCACGAAGTCCCCACTCCTGCCGTGCATAGTCCCCTCCACCACTACCCATCCCCCACCCACTCTCCTTGCCCCCACCACCCCTCTAACCCAGCCACTCTCCTTGTCCCCTCTACCCCCCTCCAGGCCTCTAACCCAGCCAGTCTCCTTGTCCCCTCCACCCCTCTCCAGGCCTCCCTCCAGCCCCTTCACAGCCCCCTTACCTGGCCGGAGGCTCGGAGCTGCAGGGACGGCCGGCAGAGCTGCTTCTGGGCCAGGCCGCTCCCACCCTGAGCACGCTCTGTCTGAGCATGCTCAGGGCGGGAGATTTGAATCTCCCCAGCCTGGCCACAGCAGGAGTCTGCAGCTTGCTGGGGCCCCTGGGTGGAACGCAACGTTCCGCCTGGGTGCGCATGTGCCTGCTGGGGAAATAGATTCGGGGCTCAGGATTTTCTACCCGGGGCTGGCGCCCTGCCAGCCCGACGACAACGACGCCTCTGGCAGGGACATGTTCCAATGCCCGACACAGGGGAAGAAACTGTGTCAGTGCTACCAAAAAAAAATAGCAAGAAACCCTATGTGGACACTTCTATGTAGAGTTAATTTTAAAAACTGGGTAGTGGGCAGGCTAAAAAACCCTTCCCCAGCCCAAGGGAAGGAGTCATTGGGCCTGGGATTCAACTAAGTATGGGGGACAAATGATAGAAAAACAGGGATGGACGTGGGGGTCAAATGTACAAAAGGAGGGAGCTGGAAGGGGACAACAAGCAAAGAAATGTAGACAGTTCTCACTGTTCCCAGAAAGTAGCAAGGGAGCCAGTGGTTGCTGCCCAGAGGAACTCCGCCCAGATGCACGAATGGACAAAGGAACAGAAATAGGCCCCACCGTTGCAGAGAATCTCCTCGGCTAACCTTCTCTCCTTGGTGTTGTAGATGGTGACTTTGGCTTGGGGCAGGAGGACGTTGACAAGGAGGTCCTGAGATTTTGTGGGGCCATGGATGGGGTGTGCATATATAAATAGGTGAGGTGGAAAGTGCAGCCAGAACCTCAGTAAGAGGTAGAATAGAGTTAGATATCAAAATGAGGGGGATATGCACCACCAACCCACATGTGACAATGGACATCCTGCAGCATCCAGAGGATAGTCCTCCTGAATTGCCCATAGATGAATAGTTCATTGAGAAAGTGTCCATGAAGGACGCAGAGGCATAGAGACCCAGGACCACTTTTAATACCAGCTGACCCTTGAAAGAGAACCCACTAAAATGGGGAAGAGAACTTTTATATAAGTGTATTTTACCATCCCATTAATACAAATCTTTTTAACTTTCTTCTTGATCCCCAATATTTCCCTCCTTCGTTTTCTCAAAATGGCAGCTGGCCAACGAATACTGGAAATTTGTTTTAAGAGCACGCACAGGCAATATGGGGCAAAAAATAACACTTAAGCAATCAAAAAAGCATCACCCAATACAAACTGTAGCTGAAGCCTTTGATGCATTCAAAATAAAACCTATTGTAGGCAGAACAATACTTCTAGTAAGATAAAAACAGTGCAAATACAATTCAGTGCATTTAAAACTGAAAAAGAAATGCATACAAACCAATAGCTGAGCACTAACATTAAATAAATTGACAATGCAAAAGAATTCTTGCAAGCAATCTAGTAACGGAGCATTCAGACTACAGAATTATGCAGAAATGCTGTTGTAAACGTACTGGATGCTCCATTTCTAGTCAACACAACACAAGTTTTGGTTTTCAAGCCCAAAAGTCCAAGTCCAAAACATGCTGTGCTTAGATTCAGGGAAGACATAGAAACCGTTGCTGGCTCAGGGGGTTGCGTTTCGACAAGAGCAAAGAGCTAGCTGATGATGAACTCTTCCCCCCCTTGGGAGACTTCTTCTTTCTCTTGGCCAAGTCATCTTTTTGGCGCTCTGGCACGATTTCAGAATTTTTCAAGCAAATATTATTTGATCTTTGCCTGTAGATTTCTAGGAAGGGCAGATTTGTGTCTCCCACCACAGTGAGGCACCTTCCCACGCCACTGTGCAGGTTGTTCTGGTGTATTGTTACTGTGAAGAGGCTGGTAGTATATGGGGCTGTGTGATCTCGAGTCATCTCAAGCAAATACCTTCTCTGGGCCTTTGGCACTCTAATGAGGAATATGCCCACAACGATCATCAGTGCCTGTTGTAAGTTTAGCAGTGTTTACTACACTATCCCTACATTTACCTAGGACCCCTACAGCCAATCCCCCACCTTTCCTGGCTAACTATACTCACTATGGTGTAAGCTGCTTCACTGAATCAAGCAGTAGTGTGTAACTATATCCAAATTTTTATGCAGATCTGTATGGAAAAAATGTTGGGAGACGTTGTGGCACTTATCTTTTGCTGTCTGCTAACTCCTTAAGTCTACCAATGTCCATCTCTCTGGCTGTTTATCAGTGACATTGGCTCAGATATTCCTGAGAGCCACCCTCCTGCACATATGTGGAAAGACTGATCAGGATAAGGAGGAAAAAGAAATACATATGGCAGGCCATGTTCGCCGAGGTGCTTAAGGGCTCTGAATCTACAGTCTGTGAGACCACGGTGTGGAAGAAATGCATGGCAGAGGAGAGATAAAAGGACCAAGAGGAAAGGCAAAAGGACAGAGAGGGAAGTGCACCAAGACATCAAGCAGCTCCTCAGACAACAAACTCAGAGAGTCTCTGAAGTATTATGGAGCAAAACATCCAATGACCTATATATCCCAGCTGCCATTACACTGCATAGACCATCCCTGCTTCCCAGGGCAAGGTACGTACACCACCCTCAATGCACAAACATGTCCTACAACAGAGTCCTTTCCACTCGGCCCCGGGGGACAATAAGGAGGACGGCTGCGAGTGCAAACACACTCTGGCCTGTGCAGCAGCCAGAGAGGCCAGCACCGTGCACTTTTGCTTTTTTAGCAGTGTGCGTGTTTGCCCTTGCACAATCCGGTTCTATTTTGTGGAAAACATGATTTATTTTCTTGGTCTTAAAAAAAACAGAGATGCAAATTTCCCACACTGAACACCTCACAGGATTCCTAAAAGGTCATAACTCATAACCTGACCATGGATGATGTAGTCACTAAGTAACACGCTCTATGTTCCACACAACTTTAGCTGACATAATCTGTCACCGTCAGGATGCACTGTACTGGCAGTCCAACATGAATGCACTCTAGTGACTCAGCGATGCCGGCAGAAACTTTCTGTTGGGGTTGTGGCCTGAGTGTGAGAGATGCTGCCTGCTGGGAAGGCTTAAAATGTAACTAGATGAAGCACACAAACATTTGGAGAAATCAATGCAACATTTATGCAGTGGATGGGGAATTGACTTGCTCAGACTCACATAGGCAGAGTTAGGAATGAACCCACAGCTTTATGCATCCTGGTCCATTATCATAACCATGAGACCCAAGGAAGGAGAGACCCACATTTCGGTACTAAGCTCACCAAACACGACAGGGTTAGGAGCACTCTAAAGGCAGAGCTATCAGTCCATGGGAAAGAAGCAATCTTACATGTTTATCAGTGATCCTTCCAGCTGGCCCAGGAGTATGGCCCAGCTGGAATTGCAGCTAATCCTTGGTTAAATGGAGACATTAGGTCAATATAAAGTCATTACAGGGGAAACTGAAGAGAAATCCCCACCCTCCTGAAGGTTTAAACTGCTCAAACCTTATAAAGATATACACCTCTTTGCCTCATTCAGCTCTTCCTGGCAGTCCCATATCCCCCACACATGTCCTCCTAGAAAGCAAAATGGGGAAAGGTGGAAAATAAACCAACCAATAGAGCAAGATAAGAAGTGACAGGACATTTAAGAAATAAATAAAACCTGGAAGGGTGGCAGCAGAGAGGAGTGTTTTCCCAGCTGCTTTGTGTCAGCTACATGAGAATGCACCCAGAAGGTGCAGCAAGGGAAAGGCAAGTGAGTGATCATTTGCTAAAGTCACTTTGGAGGTCACAATACAGTAAACAACTGTAACACATCTGGATATTCAGCTCCCTGCATTTCCAAAGGCTCCTCTCTGCCATTGGAAGGGAGGCTGCCAAGTTCTTCATGTTGAGTTGCTAAATGAATTTCCATCCCATAAGTGGAGAAGAGAGGGAGGGTGCTGGTGGCTTCCAGTCCTAATGACTGGAGTGTAATTGTGTCCCTGGGCCACGCAGCTGCTACCTCTTGCTCCTGAGTGGAAACAACAAAAATGCCTCCCATGTTTTAAGGAGAATTTGATTTAAAACAAAAAAAAACCCAAACCCAGGCAACAATGCAATACAGAAAACACACACAAAAAAAAGCAATGCTCTTCCCCCATCTCCTGCTGAAGAGAGTTGGGAAAAGGAAAGCCTTTGGGGGCCCAGCCATGGCTGTACAGTGCACGTGGAGAAAGGAAAGGGAAGGAGGCATCCGATGCAAGCTGGTGAAGAGATGATAAAAACAATGAGCCAGACTGTGATAGGCTCTTGAGGGAGGCAGAGCCTGTGCACAAGAATCCTGCCCCCTTGTGCAGCCAACAGGAGCAAACTGCCTCTTTCCTCCCCTTGCAGAGCAGATGGCTCCAAAAGGGAGGAGGCAGGGCTGTGTGCACATCCACTCCGGAGGGCAGGGTTGGCCCACTAAAGGAAGGGGAGGGATCTGTGCCCTCCTCATGGATTGTGCAGTGTGCCCCGCTTCACATGCACTGGACAACCTGATACATTGTCTCCTCTCCAGGGCAAAGCGTGCATAGGGCTCAATTCATGGCACTGTGCAGATCCTCTCAACACGTTATTGAACAGAGTGAAGAAGACAAAGTCCCTGGCATGAGTGAAATGCTAAAAATAGGTGAGGCCTCGTTAGTCCTCATGTGACACCTTTGGGAAGGAGGATTAATTCCCATTGTCTGGTTGGGGATACTGAGGCAGCGAGTGCCTGTGGACATTGCAGCATTCACAGCTCTTCATGCACTACAATATGGGAGAGTCTGGGCAAGTGTTGGGAGCTCCAGCCCCATTGCAGCTATTGGAGGCACCGAAGAGCTCAGGCAGGAAGAATGGCCTTTGCTGCACTGAGGGAGCACGCACTGGGAAGGCCATTGCTATGCAGGGATTGTCTTGTTCTGTGTTTGTACAGCACCTAGCATAATGTCCATGAGCGGGGCTCCTAGGCACCACAGCAGTACAAATAACACACAATAACATACCCTGGTGAAGGCCCATTGTGGGCACCTCACATCATTTAGTGTCTGCTGGGATCAAGGCCCTCCTATGCAGCCATTTGTTCTCTTTAATGTGCTTCACTGCGCTGCCAAATGAAAAACCAATGAGCCAAGCTACAGAGATGGGGTGGGAGCCCCTTATGAGGTCACATAGTAGCATTTCATTTGCATCCTTCCCTTGAGCAGAAGGGTTGGTGTTGGAGGAACGTTGTGGTGCAGCATCTCCATTCTGCAAATCCCTGAAATCCACAGGAATGGAGAACCCTTAGTTCTGTGGAAAACTGGGTTATTCTTGCTGTTTCCCAGTCTCCACCTATCCTGGAGAGCATGGCTTCTGCAGGAGTCAGGCTGCCATTGACCGAACACCAGCACCAAAGCACCCTCTGTGGGGCTAGAGGGTTTCCCAGGCAAAGCCTGAGTTAAACCAGCATCCAGCATCATTAGGTTAAATATGTGTCGATTGAGTGGGGAATGTCCTAGAGAGTGGTGGCCATTCCGCTCATATCTTTCAATCCAGGCATTTATATGGCCTATTGCCATGGCATCTGAGTACCTGCTATTCTCCTCCTTCCATCTAGAGTGACCAGGTGTCCTGATTTTATAAGGACAGTGCCATTATTCAGGGCTTTTTCTTATATAGGTGCGTATTATTCCCCACCCCCATCCCAATTCACTCTTGTTATCTGGGCTCCCTAATTCCACTACACCCAGGCGATTTCTTAAAGAACCAATTCCTCTCTGCTTGCATAAACAAGAGGGGCTGTTTGGCCAGGAGAGGGTGATCTCTTGTATTTGGATTGCTCCTTTCACCCCAAAAGACATGTTGAAACAAAACTCAGTGGGCCTCAAAACTTGCCCAATAACAGCATGTATGTAAAAGAAAGATGTTGCAATTGCTAACGGTCAGCAGAAACTGTGAGTTGTTCAAGATAAGGAAGGAATGTTTCAAAAGATGAGTTTCCTCCACCTGGTGCGTCAGTCTTATCTTATAGTCGTGATGTTTCTATCTGGTTTGTACTGGTTGTACTGACTCCGCTTTCTCTTATAAATACTCTGGAAATCTGCATGTGATCAGAGCTCACTTAACAGATGGGAATACCCTGTACTGTTAACTGTCTCTCCAGCAATTGCTTGAAAAATAAAGTTGGTGCCTTGATAACAAAGGGTTAAGTTGTTTCCTTCAACAGGCAGAACAGTGTACAAACTGACATACCATCTATACGGGGAGCTTTTCTTCCCTCACTAACATGCAATCCCTTCTGGAATGAAACATGGTGCTTATGGAATGCCATATCGAGATCCTCCACAATGGCTTAGATAGTGAAGAAGTGTGTGTGTGTGGCGGGGGGCTCTTTATGGAGATGTATCAGAGTTTCCTAAGTTGGAACTTAGCTAAGACCCGCCCAGTTTTGTGAAAACTGGAAGGCAATTTTTGAGCACAAAAGCATTCTTCCTTCCCAGCTCTGTTAGTATTACTGGGTTGTCCGGGGTTCTGTCCCTAAATGACCTTCTCTCATTTATATGGCCTTTTTTGCTGATCTATGGGCTTTAGGGATTTAGGCAAAAGGATACAGTACGAATAATATCAGTAAACAAAAACCATTGAAAAGACAATGTCATGTCCTTCATATCTGAAACAGCCAGGGGCTTCCATGCAGCTTCTCTCTATAAAGGCTACTTAAGGGACTGTTGTTATTAGAATATTATTTATAATAATGAACTCAGTTCCAGGGTTACAGCTTCCTTTGGATCATTCGATGCAGACAGCACTTATAAGAGCAAGAAGTAGCCTGCAAACAGGCCCTATAGGTAGCGCCATCCTCAGTGTAGAATAAGGCTACACAGAACCTGTGTTCTCCCAATGTAAGGTGTTCCCCAGACAGACAATGTCTCCCAGCTTAGCTCATCCCCTATAATTTCCAGACTCTTTCCCTAGATAGACTCCTCTGGCCTTCCTCCCATTCCCAAGGCCTGGGTTTTTCAAAGGGCTCCCATTGAGTTCAATGGCTATGTTAGGCTGTAAATGAGCAGCTCAGCACCCCCCCCCCCCCAGTCACCAGCTGGGATCAGTCAGTATGCTGCTGCCTCACTGGTACATACTGGCCTCTGCAGACCATGGGCCTGGCTCTCAAGTAGCCTTCCTTGATCCTGTCACCCATTTAGCACCTGGTGTCAGCAGACTGCTATGTCCTCAACTGCCACAGCACCAATCGCTTCCTGCCCTCCGGTCACAAAAAGGAATGGTATGTGTTCACTTTGTTATATTGTACTTTTTAATTCAAAGCAGCTGTCTCTTATCGCAGGACAGGAGGTACCCCGTGGCTTTTGCTGTCCCCACAGCTCTTCCCACTCTGCCATGCAGCGCTCAGCATGGCGACTTTGTTTACATTTCCTCCCTCTCACACCCCCCGCTGCCAGCTCCTGCAGAATGCCATGTTTTGCTCAGAATGAACCGATCACCTTTCAGCATCCTCTCCTCGGCCTTGTGTTCTCTTTCCCAACCTCCTACTCTCTCCCGTCCCTGGCTGACCTTCCCCATCCCCACTTTTAAAACTGTCCCTTGGCTGGAGATCTGCTGACTGCTCCTGATACCCTGGCAAGACTGTACTGACAATGTACTGGGGACGAGAGGCCTGCAGCTCATCACTGAAGACAAGTCGGGCTGGCTCCAGAAGGGCACCAGAAAAGTCTACTGGAGATGATTCTGTGCTGCATCCCCTGAGAGACAGAGCACAGCAGCCGAGGGAAGAAAGGGTAGGTGTGAGACATCTTTGCAGCTTCTACTTTTTGGATTGCTCTGGAGTTGGAATAGCCACTGGTATAAGTTAGAGCAGCCATAAACAATCTCTCTAGCCCAGAATCCCCACAGTGCTATGGGCTTGGCCACTTCTGCCCCTGCTCCCACCTCCAGTCTCACTATGGGAGTATCTTCCCCTAGTTCTTGTATACTCCTGTATATGGTACTATCCCCATGGGATCTTCCTTCTATGTTCCTTTCAGTCTTCATTTGCTAATAAAAGAAAAAAAGAATAGCCAGACCAGTCAGTCTCACCTCAGTGCCTGGAAAAATCATGGAGCAGGTCCTCAAGGGCTCCCTTCTGAAGCACTTGGAAGAGAGGAAGATGATCGGGAACAGTCAGCATGGATTCACCAAGGGAAAGTCATGCCTGACCACTCTGATTGTCTTCTATGATGAGAAGACGGGCTCTGTGGGTGTTGGGAAAGCGGTGGATGTGATATACCTTGACTTTAGCAAAGCTTTGATACAGACTCCCGCTGTATTTTTATCAACAAGTATCACAAGTACTCTTATCAGCAAGTTAAAGAAGTATGGATACGGATAACATCTCAATGTCTTGTTGGCAGCTGGTAAGGGGCAGCATGCCCTGGGGTTTGGTGCTGGGGCCAGTTTTGTTCAATATCTTCATTAATGATATGGAGGATGGAGTGGATTGCACCCTCAGCAAGTTTGCAGATGACACTAAACTGGGGGGAGTGGTAGATATGCTGGAGGGCAGGGATAGGATACAGACTGATCTAGATAAATTAGAGGATTGGTCTAAAAGAAATCTGAAGTTCAACAAGTTCCCACACTTAGGACTGAAGAATCCCATGCAGTGCTACAGACTGGGGACCCACTGGCTAGCCAGCAGTTTGGCAGAAAAGGACCTCTGGGTTACAGTGGACAAGAAGCCGGATATGAATCAACAGTGTGCCCTTACTGCCAAGAAGGCTAAAGGCATATTAAGCTGTATTAGTAGGAGCATTGCCAGCAGATTGAGGGAAGTGATTATTCCCCTCTATTCGGCCTTGTAAAGCCACATTTGGAGTATTCTCTTCAGTTTTGGGACCCCCACTACAGAAAGGATGTGGACAAATTGGAAAGAGTCCAAAGGAGGGAAACAAAAATAATTAGGGGGCTGGAACACATGATTTATGAGGAGAGGCTGAGGGAACTGGGCTGGTTTAGTCTTCAGAAGAGAAGAGTGAAGGGGTATTTGATAACAGACTTCAACTACCTGAAAGGGGTCCAGGGAGAATGAAGTTAGGCTTTTCTCAGTGATGGTAGATGACAGAACTAGGAGCAATAATCTCAGGTTGCAGTAGGGGAGGTCTACGTTGGATATTAGGAAAAACTCAGATAGCTTTGCTAAAGCAACTTGCTAACCAGTTTACAAACAAGTTGCTGTCTATAATTCAGTGAGTCCCAGTAAGGAAGAAGTGGCAAGGGCCAGATAACCAGAGAATAGGCACATTGTCTTCCTGGGTTTGAGAGGCCTGGAGCTGGCCTCAGGAGACCATATCAGAAGCAGGGAGAGACAGTGAATAGAGAAAACTCTTCTCTTATCTCTTGGTGCCTCACTTCCATCTCTGCTCCATCTCCTTGACATCCTTCTCCTCTGCCTTCCTTAAATTCCCCAGGCCACACCCAGTGCAGAATGCCAGGCAAAGAAACACAGCCACATCACCTCATCCTCACTGAACTCTGGTGGCTCCCCATTCATTTCAGGAACCATCTCAGTTACCTTCTTTTCACCTTAGCCCCACATGGACTTTCACTGGATTTCATCTCTCTACCTCTTTCCCTGCTTTTTCATCTCATCTAGCACTAACCATCTTTCTTTTCCTAAACAGGATCCTGCCATGGCTGTTTGGCTGGCCTTTCCCCTTATAACTCCTGCCACCTGGAACAGCCTTTTTTCAGTCTTTCTGCCTCATCGACTCTCTATCTTCTTTCAAATCTCATCTGAAAACATCTCCTTTCCCTTACCCATGATTCTTAATTTCAAACTCCTGCTGCTATTATGCATTATTTAACACTGCTAGGTATCCTGGGATGCTATTTGTATGAAAGACACTACAAAATAAAGCTGAAATACATGTACCAGCACTGGGGATTGTTTCTTTTCCCTTTAGTCTCAGTGGAGATCAGGCTCCATTTTAATTCTGACGGAGAGCAGCATTGCCCAGGTGGGGAAGTATTGGTGATTACTTGGCAATCAGAAACAGGGATGTAATCCTTCACTGCCCTGCTTCCTCTTTAAAACCCTTATGTTTGCATGGAATGGGTTTACTGCTTTTTGTCAAAAAGCTACCTCGCTGGATCCCAGCCTGCAGAGAGAAGCAGACGTGATCCCTTGATGTGTCGACGGGAAGCAAACAGGTTATTACTAGTGGAGGACTCGAAACCCTTACCACTATGTTACTAGAACGACTATAGTTACATTACAGTAATTATCTCCTTTTTCATACAGCACACACAGGTGTAAATACAGGAGGGACTCTTCATGAATACCATAGGTCAGTCAAAGATCAGAAATACTACCATGTGACCCATGTGTTCAGTCAAAACTAGCCAACACAAAATCATCTATAGACCACACACTGTGCAGTGAATAATTCTGATGCATAAATAAATGTGAGAGAACAGCGAATTTACTCTTGGAAAACTGTGAAGCACAAAGAAGCTAGATTTGTTGAATAAATAATTTGCTATAAGTTATTCACTCAGCTCTAGTGTGTTTAGCTATTACATTAATGTATCCCCCTATTTACCATATAACACTAACAACAATTACAGTGGAACGGTCTCAGCAAGTCAGAGTGCAGGAATGCTGTACAGTTACCCATGGCTGCGTGGCTACTTGATAATTGCACAATATGCAAATATATGCAGCTTGATTGGCTCCTAATGGCCCTTAGCCAATCAGAATGCAAGAGATTTACATACAGAAGATCTGCTTATTTCTTATTTTTGCAGTCACTATGCAAATCATTGTAAATTGGCTATTGTCCTGGGAGGTTCTCATCCTTGTGGCTGACAACATATATACCCACACCAGTTTCTCACTCCCACATGCCCCTAATTCTCCTACTTGGACACAAAGGGTGAAATCTCAGCCCCACTGAAGTCAATAGCAAAACTCCCACTGATTTCTAGTGACCAAGGATTTTGCCCAACATGTAGACACACTGTAAGGTGACCCTGATCCAGGTGATCTTCAAAACTGGTTTAATGGAAGTGAGTCAGGCCACTTCAGAGTACTTTAATTTGTGTCCATACTATGGCTTTGACCACTTTCAAGATTAATTCACCTGACCTGGTTTTAAAATAGGTTAGAAAATGTCTCCACTGTAGGCAGCCGAGTACACTTGACTTCCTCCTCTCTGCCTGTTTCAGAGCTGAGGGGGAGTCCATTGCTCCCACATTTAGCACTCACAGCTAGTTTGACCAAAGCCTGTTCTGAGAATGGGAAGGGAGAAAGGTGCCAAATGAAGAGCTTACACAAACATAGCTAATGTCAGAAGGGCAAATAATTCAGATAGGACTCTACAGGTAAATATTTCTTGGGAGCAATGAGAAGCAAGGGATTTGAGAGGAGGGGATGAAGTAGGTGAACATATTCAGGATAAGAACTTCAGCGCTTCCTGTTCATGTGGTATAACCATAGCCTAAGCTAATAAACTTTAAGGAATTTAATGAGTAATTTATTTCCTATAAAAACTTCAGCCTTCATGTTCCACATTTATTTAACTCAAGATATCATTCTTTCTCTCTCTGCCTGCCCCAACAACTGTTTAAGTATTTATTCACAATGGGCAAGTTACTGGACCAGAGAGAGTGAGAATGGCACTGGAGTCCAGTGATTAGGTACCCACCTGGTCAGAGAGACGCACGTTCCACTCTCCCAGCTCCGATCACGTATTCATTATTATTCACAGTGGAATAGAGTCAACAGAAGAACTGAGGGATCGTCCCATCAGGATAGCTCAGTGGTTAGAGCCTTCTGCTAAGAGGTGGTACACCTCTGCTCAAATCCTTGCTCCTCACATCTCTGCTGGGGGTGGGGAGTTGAACCTGGATCTCCCCCACAAATGCTCTACTCACTGGGATAAAAGTTATAAGGTGATCATCTCCTCTTCCAACTGTTGTGTGGAGTAGGCAGGTACCTAATTCACTCCCCACCCTCCACTCCTCCTTAAAAATACTTAGATACCTAATCAGCCTGCCTCTAAGTGACTGGTTCCCATTCATGGATTGTTAAGCCGAGATAGGTGCCAGTCTCTTAAAGGGTTGGGGTTTAGCAGACACCCCTAGGGTCACAGTGTCCCATTGACTTGATTTGGCTGGGAACTGCCTAGAGTGCTGGCTTTTGTGGGTTATTTCCAAAGCACCTACCACTCCCCAGTCATTGTAGAGTAACCAAAGTGCTTAACTTGGCTGTGTGGATGACCACCGAATCCTGTGATTTTTCTAGGCATCTAAAAGTTAGGCACCACAGTGCAATGCATAAATCTCTTCATGGACCCCTTCCATTGTGACCGGGCTTTGGGTTGTCTGTCTCGGATGTTGAGCTAGCACATCCATTCCCTTTCTCAGCCATCAACTGCAACAGATTAAGATAAGCAGGAGGAGAACAAGAAACCTTTTCGTCGCTTGACACACACATATACGCATGCACACATATGGATGCATGTGCACATCTTCACTCCTTCTGCAGAGTTATTATTAGAGGCACTCACTGCTGGAGCATGTCAGTTGCAGATTTTAAGAGCGATTAACACTGCTAATTACACTGCTTGCACTGGACCACACACACAAACAAAAAGTCAACAACACAAATCTGAACTCTTGCTCAAAAGACACATTTAACAGTTAAAAATAAAAGTTAATTAAAGCCAAGAAATATCCTTAATAAAGTTAATGTACTTCCTCCTGTTTCAACAAGCTTCATGAATAATGGATAAACAAAGCCTCAACTGCTTTAATTAATTTGGTTTCAAAATTAATTCAACCCAACATAAAATTAGCAGGCAGTTAAAGCTCTAGTTGTGCAACAGGTTCACAATATACTGAAAGAGTTAGCAGAAAGCTCTCAGAACAGCAAAGGGCAATACTTTATTCCCCCACATAAAATACTCAATTAATTAGTGCACACTTAAGGTGGAAATTAATTCCTCTTGCCAAAACACGACATTTATTTCTATGTTTTATTTGAGAATTTAAACTCCCAGGGCCAGATCCTATATCCTGCTCTGGAGAAAATAGTTGAATCTCCCTTACAGGAGATTTCTCCTAGTCTGAATAGTCTTTAGGGGGTACATAATAGATACAGTTGTCTTCTATACCACCTCCCCTGATAGTCTCTTGCTTTAGGGGTGGATTGGTAGCAAGAAGGGGGCCATAGCCACAGTATTTTGTGCTCCTGTCATCCCAGGCTGGCGGATGGCCCGTTAGAGATTGTGGTCAGCCAGTTTAGATTAGAGCAGCCACTGGGCTGCTCTAATTTATGCCAAGGCCATGATAGAACCAGCATCTCAGGCTCACGGAATGAAAACGAGCTCCTTTAGATCACTTTTACCCCTACCTTCCCCCCAACAGAATCTAGACCTCAGAATTGTCAATTCAGGTTCTCCAGAGGTAACAAGTTCATTTGTGTTTTATGTTTTTCCATTTAGTTACATTATTTAACTAATTTTGTGATAAACAAGTTTCTACCTGAACTGCAGGATGACTGTCAAGTAATAGTGGCTCATAATTGTGGACAAGATATAGAAAATCACAGAAAAGTAGTAATGGTATTAATTGCAGTAATTTGGAAAAGCCAGAGAAGCCCTCTTTTCGTTAAGAAAAATTTGCTGAAACAATATAAAGACTCAAGTATTGTGTTATGCCTAATAATTATTTTGATAACGAGACATTGTGCTACAACTATATTATAGTCAGTAATGCCCGGGGTTGACAGCTCTACCCCCAGCCACTGTCTGCTTGGATAATGGGGTTCTACTGTACTAATTGAGAAGAAAGTGCATGTTGTAAACCTCAAAATGTAGGCAAAATTGTGGACTGTACAAAGTAAGCTAAGTAAAATCAAAATGGCAGTGGAAGCCTAATATTGCGAGAGCTGCAATATTGCAGATTAAGATGTGCCTTAGTAATAAAGTATATACCGTAACATGCAAGAACAAATAACAGAAGTCCTTTAAGAGAGGGACTGAGGTTTGAGGGCTAGTGCTCAGACAAGTATGGGAGTCAGGAGCGCTGAGCTAATTCTACCTCTGACACTGACTCCCATTGTGGCCTTGGGTGAATCACTTATACCCAGATTGTCCAGTCTGGAGAAGCTGCATTCAATATAAACCTTGAGAGGGGGTTGCTAGAAATAGCGTTAGGTCACTTTGACAATCTCTCAATCCTCAACCAACTCAGTGGTAGGCTGAAGAAATTAGAGGAGCTTCTGAACTGGGCTTGTAGCCTACTTTCTAGCAGCTGGGATTGCCAGGCACAAGGATGATCCCATGATAAGTCAGCCACAGATCAGAGGCTTTGGCAGTTACTGTTGCCTAGCTTGTAATACTACTGGGAAGGTGACTCAGCCAATGCAGGTGGAGCATTATGTTAATGCTCATATGCTTTTTGAGTGTCGCAAGCAGATTTAAGACAAGATCCTCAGCTGATGTAAATCGGGGAAGCTAGATTGACTTCATAAGAGCTATGGTGCTTTACACCAATGGAGGACTGCAGCCTTAGTAACTAGAAATACATCTGATAGTTGTTTGCCATGCTCCAGTTACAATTATGTGGCTCTATATATGTGCTTGGTATAATTAGATGTAATGAAATTATTGCTATTACTATATATTTTATGATATGCTGGAGACAAAGATATGATATCTACCCAAAAAAGCTTGCAAATTCAAATGTAGGCATGATACTACCAGTGAAGGTGACAAACAGTATAGAAGAAAGGGTGAAACTGACAGAAATACAATGATTCAGCTACTATTTAGGAAGGTGTACACCATTGTTGATTTCTCACGTTGTGTATAAACATAGATGGATGTATAAAATAGAAGAGAGTGAATACCCTTGAGTTATTTCTTATGGGTATAAAAGAAAAATTGAATTTTAGGAGGGACTTAAATTAAAAATAGAAACTAGAAATAGAAATTAGAAACTTTGTACATGTAATATACTATTAATTCCATGTATGAGGACTAAAGCTCTTTTCCTTATTCATTTAGTGAAAAAATCTGTATATTTTCAAGGACAATTTATCA
Organism: Pelusios castaneus; assembly: GCA_007922175.1. Classification (NCBI taxonomy): domain Eukaryota; kingdom Metazoa; phylum Chordata; order Testudines; family Pelomedusidae; genus Pelusios; species Pelusios castaneus. Next base: position 15,901,906 of record ML685814.1, on the reverse strand, counting down.
CAGTGTTAAGCAAGATGTAAACACAAGACCTGACTGTAATGGGGAACAGACATCCATTGGAAAAAGTATTACACCAAAAGACAGTTCTTAGAAAGTACTGGAGACAACTTTTTGATTCAGAAAGTGAAGGAAGTAACAACGGGAACAGCCACTTTAGACTTGATTCTTATCAACAAGGAGGACTGGGTGAGTCTCTGAAGGCAGAAAACAATTTAGATGAAAGTGGTCATGAAATGATAGAGTTCATGATTTTAAGGAAAGGAAGGAATGAGAGCACCAGAATAAGGACAATGAAACAAAACCAAAACCAAATCAGACTTTAATCAATGTAAGGTCCCATGGGAAGAAAATCTAAAAGGAAAAGGAATTCAGGAGAATTGGTAGTTTAACAGGGAGACAATAATAAAGGCCCAACTGGAAACTACCCCAATGCAAAGAAAAGATAAGACTACTAAGAGGCCAATCTGGCTTCCTCAGGTGCTCTTTAGTGACCTGAAAATCAAAAAGTGGAAAAATGGACAAATTGATAAGGAAGAGTACGAAAGAACAGTACAAACATCTAAGAACAAAAGCAGAAAGGCTAAGGCACAAAATGAGTTACACATAGCAAGGGATATAAAATGCAATAAGAAGAGGTTTTTTAATAGATTAAGGCAACAGAAAGATGAAGTAAAGTGTAGGTCTTCTACTTAGGAGGGAAAGAGATCTAATAACTGATGACATCAAGATGGCCCAAGTATTTAATGCTTATTTTGCATCAGTCTTCACTAAGAAACGTAATGGTCGTCAGGTATTCAACATAGTCATCAGATATTCAACATAATGGGTGCGTCTACACTTACAAATTAAGTCGACCTAAGGAGGCCTAAGTCGACTCAAACTACTGCGTCAACACCGGGCTTTCCTGAAGTCGACTTAAGCAGTTCCTTAAGCCAACGTAAGGAAAAGTTAAGGCAACGTAATAACACCTCCTTTTAGATTGACCTAAAGCTTAAGGCGACCTAATTAAGTTGACCTAAGCCAGTGTAGACACACAATAGACCTAAATTGACCTCCATGGCCTCTAGACCTTCCTCCCTGACCTCCCTCCCAGAGTTCCTGGCACAGGAAGAGCCTGCCCTGGCCAACCATAGGGCAGGACTCACCCCTGACCACCCTGCTGCTTGGGAGCAGGGCAGAGCAGAGCCAGCACCACAGGCGGGCCCCATCCTGGAGCCACCAGGACATCCTCGACCTGCTGGCCGTTTGGGGGATGAGGCAGTCAGCTCTCAAGTGCGAGGCAGCCATCGCAATCGGGAGGTGTATGCCTCCATCTCCCAGCCCCTGGCTGCCAAGGGCCACACCCGGGACACCCAGCAGGTCCGGCTCAAGATCAAAGACCTCTGCCAGGACTACCAAAAGGCCCGGGAGGAGATGCTCCAGACAGGGGCAGCCCCCACCAGCTGCCGGTTTTACCACCAGCTGGTTGCCTTTCTGGGCCAGAAGAGTGACAGCCTGCCAGCCCACACCATCGACTCTGCCGAGTCCCCCTCCCACGACGAAGACCAGGAGGAGGGCTCGGGGGACGAGACTGTGGTGCTGGAGCAGGGGAAGGCCAGTGCCCAGCAGAAGCAGGAGGATGCCCACCGGAGGGTCGAGCAGAGGCTGCTCGAGCGCATATTCAACCTCACGGAGTGGCAGACGCAGTCCCTGGAGCACCTGGAGGAGTGCCTGTTCTCTTGGGGCCCTGCCCTGCTCCCCAGAGGCAGCCCGGGACCCACCTTCCGGAAGCCACTAGCACCGGCACCTGCCCCCAACCCTCTTCACTCCCCCCAAACCTCCCAAACCCCATAGCTCCCAACTCCCATTTCCTCCCCTGAATAAACACCCTGAACTCTTTTATACAGTGTGTCGTGCTTTTTACTGGTGTGGGGACGGGGGAGATGGGAGCGTGGGGGCGGGGGGCACAGCAGGCATGGGCAGGTGGTGGAGGTAATGGGGCCTGGTAGGAGGCCCACCCCTCAGCAGTCCTCACTGTTGAAATGGGCCCTCAGAGCACCCCGGATGAGCTGTGCTTGCTGCTGGCCCCGCTGAGTCCAGGGCAGGGTGTCGTCAGGCTGCTCGTACTGCAGAGCGAGCCACTCAGTTTTGGCTTCCCAGATGCAGGGGAACCTTTCCCCCTCCAGCTCGCAGAGGTTGTGCAGGCAACAGCATGTGCTGACGACCACTGGGAGGTTGCTCTTGCCGAGTTGCAGGCAGGTCAGAAGGGCCCTCCAGCAGGCCTTGAGATGGCCAAAGGCATGCTCAACAACTCTGTGGCACCGGTTGAGCCTCCAATTGAAGAGGTCCCTGCTGGCATCCATGCAGCCCATGTATGGCGTCATCAGCCAGGGGAGCAAGGGGTAGGCAGCATCCCCAAGGATCAGGACTGGCACCTGCTCATCCCCGATGGTGATAGTGTGGTCGGGGAAGAAGGTGCCCACCTGCATGCACCTGTACAGAGTGGAGTTGCGCAGAATCCGTGCATCGTGCACCTTCCCTGGCCAGCCCACATAGATATTCTGGAAGATTCCGCAGTGGTCCACGAGGGCCTGCAGGACCACAGAGTAGTACCCGTGGCGGTTGATATAGTCCCATGGTGTTCCGGGGCACAGATGGGGGTGTGGGTGGCATCCACAATGCCCCCCAGTTGGGGAAGCTGAGTCGGGTGAGGCCATCGAGGAGTTCATGCAGGTTGCCCAGGTTGATGAGGCGGGCTAGCAGGACCCGGTTGATTGCCCTGCAGACCTGCATGAGGGTGGTCCCTGCATTGGCCTTCCCGATGCCAAATTGCTGGGGCACGGAGTGGTCGGAATCCAGGGTTGCCAGCTTCCACATGGCGATGGCCACTTGGTTGTCTACGGGCAGGGTGGATCAAAGTCGGCTTAATTAAAGTCGACTTAATAAAGTGACTTACTACAGTCAGCTTAGCTTTCTAAGTGTAGACATAGCCAATATTAGCAAAGGGAAAGAAACATAAAATACAATAGGGAAGGAACAGTTTAAAGCGATCTTGGAATTGTTAGTATTTATCTTGGAGAATACATGCAGAATGAATGAAGTGCCAGAGGACTGGAGAAGAGCAAATATGGTAGCGATCTTTAGAAAAGGAAACAAAAAGGATCCAGAGAATTATAGGCCTCTTAGCCTAACTTTGATACCTGGAAAGTTACTGGACCAAATTATTAAATGAGCAATTTGTAATCACATAGAAGATAATATGGCTATAAGGAATAGTCGGAATGGATTTGTCCATAATAAATTATGCCAAACCAACCTAATTTCCTTCTTTGACAGAGTTACTGGCCTAAGAGACAGGGAGGAAAGAGATGATGTAATATATTTTGATTTTAGGAAGACTTTTGACACGGTCCCATGTGACTGTCTCATAAGTAAAGTAGGAAAATGTAGTCTAAATAAAATTACTATGAGGTGGATGCTCAACCGGTAGAAATACCATACTCAAAGGCCATGTCTACACTGAAAAGTCTGCATCAATCCCGACAGATTGACACAGCAGGATTGATTGAGCGGCCAGTGTGGAACCACTCAATTGATTCCGGAAGGGCTCTATTGTCAACACGGTAATTCCACCCCTCCAAGTAGAGTAATACTGCGATGAAGGAAAAGCATTGCTGGTCAACACAGCTGAGTGAAGACAGTGCAGTAAACCAAAGTAATTAAGTCGATGGGAGACATACATTCTGTAGCATGCCGAGTGCGTATCTCCCGTTGACTTAGCCCCACAGTGTAGAACAGGCCAAAGAGTAGTTATCAATGGTTAACTATCAAACTGGGAAGGCATATCTAGTGGGATCCCACCAGAGTAAGTCTTTGATCTAGTACTGTTCGATGTTTTTAAAGGCTGGGATAATGGACTGGAGAGGATGCTTATGAAATGTGCTGATGACACCAAGCTGGGAGGAGTTGCAAGCTCTTTGAAGGACAGTTCATAAATCTTGACAAAAGAGCTGCAGATCAGGGTTGCCAACAGTCAGTAAATTTACTTCTGGTCAAACACCTGTACAATTTTAAGATTATTGGTAAATCCATAAATAAATTAAAATGTCAGTAAATTTGGGTAGAAGTACAACATATTATATTTTGACATTGTGTATTGTAGTTCAGAATCAATTCTTGTATCATAAAACTACACTGATCATGATCTTACTAGTTCTATTATTTCACATACCCAAAGAACCGGATTGATCAATTAACTGCAGCTAAAATAATTGTGTAATTCCAAATTCCTGTGTACAGATTATTATGAGTGAGTACACATTTTTGTGACATTATTATATTGTTTATGGTATTTTTAGTGATGTCAGTAAAAAATTTACCATGTCATTATAAAAAAAATCAATTTCAGATCTTCATATCATAAAAACTAAAATGCAATGTTGGCAACCCTGTCTGCAATCAATCAGATGATATTAAATAAAGTGAAAAGTACTATGCCTAGAAAGGAATCAAATGCACAACTACAAAATGGGGAATAACTGGCTAGTTGGTAGCATTACTCAGGGCCGGAACAGTTTTGGGGTTGTGGTCAGGAATTGTGCCAAGGATTATAGCTGGAGTCAGAGTTAAAAGCCAGGCCAACGCTCAAACTTGAGTCAAACCAAAGGTCAAGCTAGCGTCAATAATTTCAATTAAGGTGAGGAAGCCGGAACAAGGAGCAAAATGAGGTAACAGGAAAAAGCAGGTATTAGACAAGGAGGCAGGAGCTTGATCTCAAAGGTCTGTTCAGTAGCAGGCTTAACAACTAGTTTCAAAGACAAGGGGTATGGCATGAAAAGGAAGTGTTATATTAAGAGGTGTCCAATCAGCAGTCTGTTGCTAATCAGCCAGTAGCCTCTCTTTGTGGGTCATCAGCTCCAGTTCTATTGTTTGAGCTTATAATTTTGTGCCATGGAGGGTAAGGCTCTTGCTGACAGGGCCCATGTTTGAGACCTGTGCTGCCTGATGCTCCCTGAGAATGTTTCTGGTTGCCGTGGAACCAGGATTTTCAGGAGAATCCTTGTGGAACGCCTACAGTTTTGCAAGGGTGTGAAAAAGATAAGCAGGCTCCCAAGAGCATTCTTTGGGCCTGTAACTTTCCCAATAAATCAAATGATACAATACTCACTCTTCTGCATATATGGGAATCCAGGATGTCCTGAATCCTAAACTATACATCCTTAATGGTTTTGCACTTGAACCAAGGGCAGGGATGGTGGGTACTAGCTGGGAAATAGAGTGTCAAGAAAAGTTTTCAGGAAAGACACTTGAAATACTGGATGGGTCTTCCAGGGCTAAGGGACCTGCAACTCCAATACCACAAGACTGATTTGTTGAAGAATGTGGTATGGGTCTGTGCATTGATGGTCCAATTTGTGAGTAGGTTGGCTGGTCTCTAAATACTTAGTGGACAGTCCAACTTTCTGACCAGCCTTCAGAGATAGGACTTCTTGGAGGTATTTGTGGGGAAGTTTATAGATTATTTTGAGGGCTTCCAGGTGCTTTTTTTAGGTTAGCCTGGGTCTTATGAAAAGTCTGTGCCAAATCTGAGGCTGAAGAAACTGCTATGAAAGAGGGCACAGAAGGATGGAACTGTGGATAAAAACCATAACTGGAGTAGGAAGAAGCAAATTAGATGGAAGCATGTTCTTGTTATTGTAAGCAAATTTGGCTAATGGGAGTAATGCACCCCAGAATTGTTTCTGGAAGTCTTAGGTCAAGTGCAGGACCTGATGTAGTGTTGAACATTGTCCTGTATCTGCTGTCACCAGAATGAGTGCCCTACTGCACAAGTCTTGGATAGTCCAAAGTGACTGGCCCAAGGGTTGTCATAGTACATGTGCAGTACCCTGAGTCATGGGAGACCACCATGGACATAAAGAAGGTTACTAATGGAGAAGAGATTGTTGTGTCAGGAGTATTGTTGCAGGGCGATGCCAGGGAGGCTCTCCTTGAATGATGATACAAGATTTACAAAAGGATTATTCGGGAGGGCTACTCAAACGGAGCTAAGGAAGTCCAATGACATAGATTCACAAAGAAAATAGTGTGGTTTCAGTATGTCAGGTGGTGGTTCTTCAAGGTTCAAAGATTCCATATAGTATTCCCCTTCAGTGAAAGCACATCTGCCTTCCTGTGCTTGTGGCCTGGGCATAACATGATCATGAAGATGAACCATGAAAAGAACAAAGCCCAACTTTGTTGTTGTTGATTCAGCATCTTGGTGGATGGTGTATATTTCAGGTGTTTGCAGTCTGTTCAATCTAGTTTGGGGTACTCTGCCCCCCTCGAGATAGTGTTGCCATAGCTCAAGTTTCACCATTATTATAGTACGTCCTCACTAGCTATTTCATAATTGTACTTGGCTAAAGTAAGTTTTGGAGAAATAAAAAAGGCACATGTTGAGAACCCATTCTCTGGGGCAATACCACCCCAGTCGCTACATCCAAAGGTTGGTTGGGATCAAGGTGGAGCAAAGATGAAGGATACTTCCAGATGTTCAAAAACTTGTTGGGCATGTGGGGATCTGTCATAGACCCCTTAGCCCAGCCCGTGTGGTGGGCACCCCTGGTGATGGTATTGGGGGAATAGCTCAAGTAGCATTCCTGTAGTCTCTGGTGTTCTCTGTGTCTATAAGCCTTTTTACGGGTGACCCAGCCCTCTGGCTAGGCCCCAGTCCAAGTATTCCCCCTTCTGAGGAAAATCCAGTCCTGGTAAACCACTTGGTAACAGTGGCTGCCTCAGGTCCTTGGCTACTCACCACTGGTCTGGGGGAAGCGAGGAGGGACCTGGGCCTGCCCACTTCTCCTGATCTCAGCCTAGGGACACTACCTGCTTCACACCAGACGTCAGCTCAACCCCCAATTGAACAAGGTCCCCTTGGTCTCTTCCCCACAGCCCCCATACCTTCTTCTACCTCTTCTCAGCCTTCTTCCTCTGGCTCCTTTTGTACCCTGGCAGTCTGGGTCCTTCCTCCCCTCTCCAGACTCTCTGCCGTCCTCCTTAGCCAAGTCCCAGGCCTAGTCCTCCTCAGACTCCTGGTGTCCACAGGGAGCTGAGCTAGGTGCTGATTCCACAGCCCCTGAACAGGCAGGACCGTCTCCCTTTGGCATCACAGGGAGACTGCCCCTAGTCCTGCTCTGCAGCCAGATTTTCTACCTCAACCGAGTCCCTGATTGGTCCAGCAGCCCTTCAGTCTGATTGGCTGCTCTCCCTGGGCCCTCTTCAACCCTCTCTCGGTCAGTGCATGGTAACTGCCCCATCACAGGGTCCAGTGAAACTTCACCAGTTTATGAAAGATGATGGTTGCGGGAGATGCAGTTTTTGAAAAATTGGGACTAAATCTCCTCTGGACATTGACAAATGCCATGAATTTCTGAATGTCTCAAATAGTTCAGGCCTCTGCCTGGTCCTGAACTATAAGCACTTTCTGAAGATCCATCCACAACCCTCCCATTGATAGGATGAACTTCAAAACTTGGGTGGATGTCTGATTGAATACACATTTCTTCAGCTTTGCATACAACCCATGTTGGCATAATCTTGTGAGAACCTCATGGACGAGGTGTTTGTGGCTTGGTCACTAAAGTAGATTTAGATATCATACAGATATGCAACCAAATATTTATCTAGGATGTCTCAAAGAAAATGACATTAAGTGCTGAAAAGTGACAGGGGCATTAGTAAGGCCAAAGGACATTACTAAATATTCAAAATGCTCTTATCTAGTTTGAAAAGGTGTTTTCCTCTCACCCCCCACCTTGGTGCAAGTTCGTTTATATGTTACCCTAAATACCAATATGGTGAACATCCAGGCCAACTGTACTTGATTCAAAAATTCTTGAATTAATGTCAATGAGTAACAGTTGCATACAATTATTTGCTGAAGCACCATGTAGTCACACAAAATCTCTGACTCATCTTTTTATCTTTTTTTTTTTTTTTTAAACAAAGAATATCAGTGCTCAGTGGGGAAGGTAGAGCAGTTGATAAAACTTTTATCTAGGTTTTCTTGGATATGCTCTCAAAGTTGTTCATCGCTGCTTGGATATAGAATATGTGCATTCAACTGGGTTGAAGGTCTATGGACAATTGTAATCACGTTGCAAGGGTAATGGTAAGCTTGCTTTTTTATGGGGAGGCATAGTTTATTATGGAGAGTTGGTGTTTCTGGATCTGATAGAATGGCTTTGATGTGGTGGGGACTCTGGGTTCTTGGAGTTGTGTTTTCTGGCTTATGTTTTATAATTCTGGGTTCTTGAACCAAAATGCAGTTCTCCGTAGAGAAGCTTGAAGGGAAAGTATAACGGACTTGCATGCACTCACCTCTGGACTAGTGCCTCCTGCTGGTATTCTGGGAAATTAGCTCAGGTCAACACTCCCATCTGCAGTCTATACTCCATCACTTTCCTCATACTCTGCTAGTAGTCCTGCTCACCGTCTTCCAGATGCACAATATATTCTTCTGGACTCGTCCCTCCAGTCAAGCCACACTCTGTGTCTCCCGCCTTCCAGGAGACTTTCCTGCAGCCTCAGCTCCACCACCCACATCAGTGGCCACTGCAGTCTACTACCTCTTCACTGGTGATCTAGGGGAGGTGGGGAGGAGCCCAGCCCCACCTACTTCTCTAGGCTCCTGCACAGGACTCTATGTGCAGCCTGCTTTCACTGCCTCTTCCCCTAAATCCTTCACAGTCTTCTCTAGCCACATCTCCACAGTCCCAATACCTCTTCTGCTCTTATATCAGGGCTTCTGTCTCACACAGAGCCCCAGAACACAGTCACTGCTCTGTTCAGGTTACTGCCTCCCTTCAGCTTGCAGGGCAGCCAGGTTTTCCCTCCTGAGCTCCTAGGAGTGACTGACCTTGTGCTCTCTTGCAGCTCCCTTTTCTACTGGGCTCTCAGGCTCTGATTGGCTTTCCTGCAACCCCTTCCCATTGGCTGCCATTTCCAGGGCCCTCTTAACCTCCTCCTCACCAAAGTGGGTCCAATACGCCACTACAGAAAGAGATAATGCTTTGGGACCAGAGAATATGGGGGTTGTTCCAGATTAGCTAGGATGCACCCAAAATGAAGGTAAAATGTGAGGCGCTAATAAGATTGAACTATAGGACTTCCTGGTGTTCCGCATTCACTAATCCTAAAGATATGGTCTCCTGAATAATTGAACCTGACATCAGTGGGAACTCATCATCCATTTCTACTACATCCTGGGTGGTTTTGTGATGTACCAGATGCTGAGGATCTGGGCTATGGAAAAATCCATGAAATTACCTGCTGCTCCAAGTCAATTAAGGCCTTTTAGAAGGGAAAGGTTTGATTGTCCTTTGGGATCTGCAATTGCAGGGAAGTTTCTAGAAGTGGTGAGGATAGGAGTGGGGATGACAATGTAACCTTGAGGTCATTTGATGATGATGCCCAGGCTCAGGATCTCTACTGAGCTTGGGCCTAATTTTTTTCCATCATAGGGCTGGTGGAGATTTCGTCAGGGCACATGGTTAAGAACATAAGCATGGCCATGCTGGGCTAGATCAGTGCTCTTTCTTGCCCAGTGTCCTGTCTTCTAACAGTAGCCAGTGCCAGTTGCTTCAGAGGAAATGCATTTATTGAGTGATCCATCCCTTGTTGTCCCGTACCAACTTGTGAGAATGAGAGGTTTGGGGACACCCAAAGCATGAGGTTGCATTCCTGACCATGTTGTCTAATAGTTATTGATAGACCTATCTTCCATGAATTTATCTAATTCTTTTTTGAACCCTATTATTCTTCTGACCTTCACAATGTCCCATGGCAACAAGTTCCACAAGTTGACTGTGTATTGTGTGAAGAAGTAATTCCTTATATTTGTTTTAAACCTGTTGCCCGTTAATGTCATTGGGTGACCTCTGTGGTTCCTGTGTTATATGAAGAGGTAAATAACAGTTCTTATTCATTTCCTCTACATTATTCATGATTTTATAGACCTCTATCATATCCTCCCTTAGTCGTCTCTTTTCTAAACTGAACAGTGTCTTTTTAATTCTTTCTCATATGGAAGCTCTTCTATACCTCCTAATCATTTTTGTTGCCCTTCTTAGAACCTTTCCCAATTCATTTATATGTTTTTGAAATATGGTGACTAGAAATGCATGTGGTATTCAGAGTGAGGGTGTACCATGGATTTGTATAGTGTCATTATGATATTTTCTGTCTTATTATCTGTCCTTTTCCTAATGGTTCCCTAATATTCTATCTTTTTTTTAACTGCTACAGCACATTATGCAGATATTTTCAGAGAACTATCTATGATAACGCCAAGCCCTTTCATGACTGGTAACAGCAAATTTAGACCTCATCATTTTGTATGTCTAGTTGGTGTTATGTTTTTCAATGTGCATTACTTTACATTTATTAACATTAAATTTCAACTGCCATTTTATTGCCCATTCACACTGTTTTGTGACTTCTCTTTGTAGCTCTTTGTAATCAGCTACGGACTTAAATATTTTGAGTTATTTTGTATCATCTGCAAATTTTGCCACCTCACTGTTTACCCTTTTTTTCTAGATCATTTATGAATATACTGAACAGCACCAGGACCCTATTATGTACGTTCCTCCACTGAGCATGTATTTTTATCTTTTAACCAGTTACTGTTCCAGGACAGAACCTTCCCTTTAGTTCATGACTGCTTAATTTTCTTAAGAGCTTTTGCTGAGAGAGCCTTATCAAAGGCTTTTGGAAATTCTAAGTACACTATATTCACTGGATCACCCTTGTCTACATGCATGATGAATGACACACTCAAAAAATTCTAATGAATTGGTGAGGCATGATTTCCCTTTACGGAAGTTGTGTTGACACTTCTCTAACATATCTTGTTAATCTAGTTGTCTTATAATTCTGTTCTTTATTTTAGTTTCAACCAGTTTGCCTGGTACTGAATTTAAGCTTACTGGGCAATTGCCAGGATTACTTCTGAAGCCTTTTTGGAAAAAATGGTGTTATATTAGCTATCCTCCAGTCATCTGGTACAGAAGCTGATTTATGTGATATGTTACATATCACAATTAGTAGTTCTGCAATTTCATATGTGAGTTCTTTCATTCCTATTGTTGGTGACCCTACCTGCAACACTATACTGCTTTGCTTAGTAGCGGTGAGGCTTCAGCTGGGGGGTTTTATTCAGTTTTGGGTACCCCACTTTGGGAAAGATGTGGACAAATTGAGTGAGTGTCCAAAGAAGAGTAACATACACACATAAAAAGATAAAACAATTATTAAAAATGATAAACAAAAAAATAAAAGGAATGATAAAAAGCTTAGATAAAACAAAAAAGTGATAAAAAGTTTAGAAAACATGACAAAACAGGAAAGGTTAAACAAATAGAGAATCTTAGTTTTGAGAAAAGAAAACTGAGGAGGGACAAAAGAATAGTCTTTAAATATCTTACAGGCTGTTGCAAAGGTTGGCATTCACTTCTACCTCCCTGATCAATTCTTCTCTGTTTGTGCGCAGCAGGTAGAGAGGTGCAAGGCCCCTAGTTGGTTCTTCCATCATTTGTACAAGGAAGTTGTCCTCGACACTCTCCAAAAACTTCCTGGATTGCCTGTGCACTGCTATGTTGCCCTCCCAGCAGATGTCAGAATAATTGAAATCCCCCATGAGAATCAGGACCTGCAATCTGGAAACTTCTGCTAGTTGTCCTCAGAATGCCTCATCCACCTCCTCCTTCTGGTCTGGCGGTCTATAGCAGACACCTACAACAACATCCCTCTTGTTGCACTCTCATTTAAACTTAACCCACAGACTTTCAACCAGCTTGTTTCCACTTTCATAGTGGCGCTCCGAGCAGTCATACAGCTCTTTTACATATAGCGCTACTCCTCCCCGTCTTCTTCCCTGCCGGTCCTTCCTGAACAATTTATACCCACCCATGGTAGTGCTCCAGTCATACAAGCTATCCCACCATGTCTCCGTTATTCCTTCTAGCTGTAAGTGTATTTAAACTTTGGAACAGGTCTCTTAGAGAGGTTATGGAATCCCTATCATGAGGTTTTTTTAAAAACAGATTGGAAAGCATCTGTCAAGGATGGTCTAGATTCACTTAGCCCTTCTTCAGTGAAGAGGATTGAACCTGATGACATCTCAAAGTGCTGTCCAGCCCTTCCTTTCTATAATTCTAAGTCCCTCCAATGAATATGATGAGGAAATGCACCTGTATTAGAAAGGCCAGAAGGTGGCATGGGAACAAAGGTGTCATCTTTTTCTCCTAAAGTATTTTGAGTTGGAATAGAGTCTGGTATATTAAGAAAACTGAGATGGAATTCGTTTGAACCTCACCAAACTATTAGTCTGAACAGTCACCTGGGGCTGGCAATTAGGAGACCTGATAATTTAAGCAGCTCCTTTGATCTGTGGGACTTTCTAATATATAAAAAATGAAAAACCTTTGTTTAGATTTTCCTTTAGAAAAGACACCAACCCAACTTCACTTCCCAATGAAAAAAAATATGCAGCAATTATTACCATGGTTTCTGATACAGTAATGCGTAGAAACCTCAACTGAGATCATGACCCCAGGAGGGAGCTACTTCCAAAGCCAAGAGGCCCATGTGGAGAATGTTCTGCTTGTTGCTTTCCCAGTCTTTTCTGGGTGGGGTTCTGGCTCAGGTACCTTGCAGGTCTCTTCACTGGCAGTGTGATCAGGGCAGAGCGGAGGCCAAGGCAGAAACACTGGCTCCTCCCTCATCCTTTAGGACAAATGACATTTGATTGTCCTTTACTTTCATGTTAGCCAATGTCACAGTGATTTCAAGTACAGTGCAGTGCACAGAACTCAAAACAGCAAAGCCAGAGCACTTCAACCTAAGCATTAACAGACCACTTCAGCTCTTATAGATCTATAGGAGCTGGCTGTAACACGGAGGTGCACAAGTGCTACCATTTCTGTTCAAGCCCATGGCCAGCTGAGCAGGTTTGCACCATGATCCATGCCTTGGGAGTTGGTGAGTTTAATTTCTAATGTGTTGATTGGTTTTTTTTTTTCTCTCAGTTTGCATTTAAATGTCTGATGTAGATGAGGAATCCCAGACTGAAGCTGAAGCAGCAGCTGGAGCCTGGTAGCCAAGTTGAACTCTGGGGACAGGAGGAGGAATTGGATTGTGCAAAGGGACAGTTCTAAAGGGAGCTGCTTTATTTCTGATTCATTGCAGCTATCAAAAGATGGGCAAGGAAAGGTTGGTGGCTTCTGCTCCTTAGATTTATAAAGCAGAATTGTGTGCCTGATCCACAAGGCTTGCCTGTCATATAAATGGCACTTTGTGCTAGCTCCTGTTTTCTTGACTGAAGATCATCTTATATCCCGTACCTACAGACACCCCAGCTCAAGGGGAGTGTCCGGTTGTTTGACTGTAGACAAGGAGTGTACAGCACCCTTTAGGAATGCAGTGGGCAAAGGTGAGGTAAAGTCACTTTTGCATTTCTCAGATCCTGGGCTGTCTGTGGAGCAGGCTGGGCCACTAGTGTAAGTTAGAGCTGCCTGGAACTGCCCCTCTACCAGTTGTCAATGGCCCCAAGGGGTCCCTACAACAGTTGATGTTTTTTGGTACTTGGGGATGACTCAGCCAAACTTCAATAGCAGCTAGAAGGAGGCTGGGTAGAGTAGGCACTGTTATGCCTGCTCTACATGGCAAAAGGATCCCCTTCTCTTGGACTGAGACTATCATGATTGGTGACAATAACTAGGTGGCCATTTTGTACTTGATGGTGTGATGCAAAATGCTGGCTGCAATGCCCAGGACATTGATCGCATGGAACTCAGTCCTGTTGTCTCATCTACAATCCTGATTCTAATCAGAGGGGAGAGATTTCCGATCCAGCTTGAGGACTCTGCTGGTGTTGCTCTTGGTCTCGTCATTCGGGGTTTAAATGACCCTCAGGAAGCGGTAATTGTGGTATGTAACCTACCATTAAATCAGATTCTGTATTAGATGACTGGAGGATAGCTAATGTGACGTGAATTTTTTAAAAAGGCTCCAGAGACAATCACAGCAATTACAGGCCAGTAAAGCCTAATTTCAGTGCCAAGCAAATTGGCTGAAACTATAGTAAAGAATAGAATTATCAGACACGTAGATTAATATGATTTGTTGGGGAAGAGTTAACATGATTTTTTTGTAAATTAAAATCATGCCTCATCAATCTACTAGAATTCTCTGAGAGGATCAACAAGCACATGGACACGGGTGATCCAGTTAATATAGCATACTGATTGCCAGAGGCAGGGAATAGCTGACATGTAGGGATCGCTTGATTAACTGTTCTGTTCATTCCCTAAAACATCTGACATTGGCTATTATGAGAAGACAGAATACTGAGCTAAATGGATTATTGGTCTGACCTAATATGGCCATTATTATGAGTGCTGAGTTTATCACCGGTCGATGATGGAATTCCATTTGTTTATAACAGATTTTTAGGGACTGTTCAGCTTATTCAAAGGCCACTTTTCCAGCAGTTGAGCCCACCGCAGACTCACATCACAGTACAGTGCTCTGTTTTTTCATTATTGCCAGGTCTCTGACTTTCCCCAACCCAGCAGATTTTCACTCAAGCAGGTTGCAAATGTTTTATTTGATGTTGACAGAGACAATATTTGTCCATTTTTCTGAGGTTTTCAGAGCAGATTGTGAAAATGATCAGTCCTTTTGAAGTCTAAGGCCAACGTCTGAGAACTTGGGCACCTACTGTGAGGCTCCGAGGTGTCCATATTTCTGCCTCTGTAGTCTGATTTTCAGAGCACCCCAACATTCTTACTGAAGTGAAGGGGGGCCACAGGTGCTTAGTAGCTTTTTGAAAGCAAGCCTAAATACAGACTTTTTTACCATCTATTGTTATCCCACTTTTGCTCATCACACCACTTCCTGCTCCATTCCCAAGTATCGCATATATTTTGGCTGTCCTGCCTCCATTTTGTCTTATAACTATCCTAAGACCTGAGGCCCAGATTTTTAAAGATATTTAGACGTTGTTGTGCTCAGTGTGGCAATGCCTAACTGATTTAGGAGCTAGTATCATTTTCCTAAGAGCCTAAATCCCGTTGTTGGAGTACAGCAGCACCTAAGTACCTTTAAAAGTCTTAGCTTAAGTGCTCTCCTGAGCTTCAGGGTTCTTTCTTCTTTAGTATACTTGGAGCCAGATCTTCAGTCAGTATAAGTCACAGAAGTGGCAAGCACCAATGATTTCAACAGGGTTACACTGGTTTACAGCAGCTAAGGATCTGGCTCTCAGCTTTTATTTATTCCTTCCTACTCATTTGTTCTGCCAGTGCAGGGCAGGTGAGATATGTATATGGAAGGACAAGGTCCAGAAAGTAAGATACCTCAACTTTACTGCTCTCCTTGGATGGTGAAACTATGGTCCCTGCAATTCAGTAAATTCCTGGATGGGACAACTAGAAGGAGAAGAGGTCAGATTTTTGCAGCAGGAAGAAGTCAGCAAATCCATAACTTCTGACAAAAGGGACACTCCACAGAGGCTGAAAGTGGTCATGCAGCAAACTGATTCCTCCCACTACCTCAGCACCTGCCTTGCCTTGGAATGCCATTCTAAGACACTTCAAACCAAGAAAGAGGAACAGTTCTCTGACTCCTGTGCAGTGCTACAGTAATCCTGTGGGACAATAAAGCCACTTACATCCTCCAGGGTCCCTCCATTTCCATCCATCTCGGGTCTCTGTTCTGTTTACTGTCTCACCAGCTAAGAAGAGGATTGCCCCAGGGCCTGTCAGTGGCACTCCAAGTTCCTCTGGAGAAATTCTCTCTTGAAACGTTCTCTCCTGCTGCCCCAGAATTGAGTGCATTTCCAGCTCCTGCTGACCAATAGAGCAAAGCACCAGCTTGGGATCCTTTGAGGGGCAGCATAACTTGTTGCTTCTAGTCTCCTGGGATAGCTGTTGGCACCTGCTGAATGCTTGGTTTTCCTCAAAGGAAGAAAAGCCATTTTCAGAAACGCCTAGTGGCTTTGCGTTGCCTCATGTTTTGGGGCAAACTGAGATACCTCACAGGGGGCTTGACTTTTAGAGGATAGAAGCTCAGTGCTTTCTAAAAATCAGGCCTCAATTGAGACAGCCAAAATTACTATCACCTTTTGTAAATCTTGGCCATATGCTACTGACTTGGATGCTTGCTGATTATTTGTCTATCTAGCCCCTCTGTTTCTGTAGCAATATCGTCCCTGAGGACTTTTGGTTATTCTCACTCTGGTAATACTGCTCCCTCAGAGTCCCAATAAATGTATGGGAAATTATCTTGTGCTCTTGGTTTTGTTTTCAGTGTCAATTAGCAGCTTCTAGAAGGTATATGGAGATTTGTGTGATAAAAATGGTGGCTAAACATCACTAGGCATAATCTCCAGGCTCATTAATGGCCACATGCAGCAGCTCTGGTAAGAGCCTAACACTGGGAGTTGTGTTGAGTCTACCTACTATGTCAAGTCAAATAAAATGGCTTAAAAGCAGAGAAAGAACCACTGGCAGACCCTGAAAGAGTAACTCTAGTAGGGAGAAAACTAAAACAAGGAGCAGAGAGACGCACAAAATTTGCTGCAAAATCCAAAGACCTGGCACCTGCTCCCCAGGAACAATTTAACCTCCCTCTTGAGGACAATCCACAAGACTCTGACAGATACTTTAAAAAAGTCTACTCAGGACTGGAGGAGAATACAGTTACAAGATTCTCTTTTATATAAGTCCATTTAATTCTTTAAACTTGTCCTACAGCAACAGCAATTTGGTTTTACATTAATGTTATATTATTTTAATTCTAACCCTCTCCTTAGGATCCTCCACAAGATAAAGCTCTGCAATCCAGTTCAGGTGCTCCAAATCTGCCCTCTGGAGACTGTGTTTCCTAGTAACCAACATCCCTGTTCTGGGAGCTTCTGTACATTTTTCACTCTATCTTGAGAAAGGAAAAAAATAGCATCAGTTTTATGCAATAAATAGAGTCTGACAGGGAAAGTGACCCATACCTCAAACAGACTAGCTGGTAAAACATACATAAACGTTTCAATAGAGCCTGAACAGAGAGGGAAGAAGAGGAGCTGATGGGTGGCAGAGGAGCTTCAAGAAATGCTGTGCATCTGGATATCAACTTCTATCACACTACCCTTCCAAAGGACAAAGAACAAAGAGAATTCTGGATGAGGTTGGGGAAACATTGTGTGAGATGCTGTACAAGCACAGGAAGTATTAGCACATTAGCTAAATTATCACTTAACTGACATCAAAGAGTTGGTGAGATCCATTTTATGACTGGAATATTGGTATGAGGAGGGTCTGGCTTGTCCAGAAAGGTCAATAATGTGGTGCAGTTGAGAAAAAGGCTACAATCATTTTGAGTTATATCAGTGGCATACTGAAGGTCTTCTCTGGCACTGGGGGGCCAAACCTACATTTGCACACTCACACACACACCCCATCACACATGACTGGAGGCATCCTGGCAGGAGGTGTCCTGTTGCCACCCCTCAGCTGCCTTGGAGAGGGAGGTCTGTATCTGGGGGTGGGGTCTGGAGGCTTAGAGGGGGTAGAAATACAAGCTTGGCTCTGCTGCTCCCTTCCCCACACTTAGCCAGTGCACGGTGCCTGCCTTTCCCCCTGCAGTACAGTGTTGATTCTGCTGGGACAGCCTCACCCACCAGTCAGGGAAGGGGGCGGGCCAGCCTTTCACAATGCATGGGGGCACTTAGGAGCATCCCTCAGTTCCTCCTGTGCCCCTGCCACCAAGAAGTACCAGATCGGGTCAGGTGGTGCCCTCCCTGTCCCCCCACATACTTAGCCACAGTTTCAGCCTGGCTGGGGCAGCCTCACTCCCCACCCAGGCTATAGAAGGGGGTGCCAGGTCAGCACCCCACTGCAGCCCAGAACCTGGAGGTCTGCCCCCACCTTGGGCTGTATTAACAGGAATGTTGTATGTAAGACACAGGAGGTAATTGTTTCCATCTACTCAGCTTTGGTGAGGCCTCCACCGGAGTACATTGTCTAGTTCTGGTTGCAATGCATTAGGAAAGATGTAGACAAATTGGAGAGAGTCCAGAGGAGAGCCATAAAAATGATAAAAGGTTTAGAAAATCTGAAATTGCAGGAAAGGTTTTAAAAAAAACCTGCTTAGTTTTGAGAAAAGAAGATGAGGGGGTTATTCAAATATTTCAAAGATTGTTATAAAGAGGAAGGTGATCAATTGTTCTCCATGTCTGCTGAAGATAGGACAGAAAGTAATAGGTTTCATCTGCACTAAGGGAGATTTAAGTCAAATGTTAGAAATAACTTTCTAACATTAAGGATAGTTCAATTCTGGAATAGGCTTCCAAGTGAAGTTGTATAATCCCCATCTGTAACTGGGTGCTTGGAGGGCCAGGTGACCTAGTCCTATTTGAAAGGACAGGGAAGTGGGCGGGCACAAGCCCGCCCACTGCTAAAACTCCTCCCCAGCCTAAGGGGATGGAGCACTGGACCCGTCTTCAATTAATTACGGGGGACAACGAATGGAAAACAGGAACGGGTGTGCGGGTCAAAGGGTTAAAATCAGGGACTCGGAAGGGGACACCGAGCAGAGAACCCCGGACAGCGCCCACTGCTCCCAGAAGGTTTCGAGGGAGCCAGTGGACGCTGCCCAGAGGAACTCTGCTCGGATACGTGAACGGACGAGGGACCGAAAGTAGGTCCCACAGTCGCAGGAGCCTCCCTCAGCCAACCTCCTCTCTCTGGTTTTATATATGGCCGTTCTGGCGTAGGCCAAGAGGAGGTTGGCGAGGAGGTCCCGCGACTTTGTGGGGCCACGGATGGGAAGTGCATAAAGAAAAAGGTGGGGGAAAAGTGCAGCCAGAACCTCAACAAGAGGTTCTGGAGGAGCCGGAAAAGGGGCTGCAACCTGGCGCATTCAAGGTAGGCGTGCGCCAGGGTCTCCCTCACTCCGCAAAAAGGGCAGGTGTCGGGACGGGGAGTGAACCGCGCCAGGAACACGCCCGTGCTCACGGCCAGGTGACCTAGTGATTGGCATGCATGACTGCTGGCTTCTTGCTTCACTGGCTGAGGTGCCTCAGCCCTTAGGATGGTATGGTAGGTTAGTGTGGGACCTGTGCCCTTCCGCTCCACTGGGTCTGAGTCCAGGATCCTGTGCAAGCATTCCCCAAAGAGGGACCTCCCAGCAAAGAATCTAAGTCCTACTGTCTTGGGCTAATTCCTACTTCTGTCCTTTGAGTTTGGGCCATGGCTCCTATAGTCTAAACAGTTTGTAGTAGCTTAACAAATAGCATCTCCAGCATGGACTTTGAGTGGCATCCTAGTTGCTGCCACAGGTTCCTCACAGTGGGGACAGGATCTAGTGCTACAAGATTTCTGAAGTTCAGTCAGTTCAGTTTGCTGTTGGATGCTCCTCGGTCTCCTCAGTTGACTCCCTAGGGCAGGGACGTAGTCCTTCTTACCCAGGGCTCTCCTTGCTGTCAGGTTCCTGATACATTCCCCTTAGATAGGGAGGTAGCTAGCTGCTGCCTCTTCTTCAGTCAGCCTTGAAGTGAGTCAGGTTTTCGCCTTTTCTTCTCCCTCCGGGTCTGGCATTCCCTGTAGGTATAGGAAGGCAGAGCTACCTGGACCAATTGGATCTCTTTAATGAAGTTTCTCAGCCTCATCACACCATCTTTGGAGGTTTTTAAGAAAAGATTGGACAAACACCTATTGGAGATAGTTTAGGTCTTTCCTCCACCTGGTTTAGGTCCTTCCTCCACATGGTGGGGGGGTGGACTTGATGACTTCTTGAGATCCCTTCCAGCCTTATATTTCTATGATTGTATCTTTAAAGACAGTCTCAAAAACCCTTGAATGAGCTTCAAATATGACAATCAGAGCTAGATCTAGGCTTTTCCCAAGATCTGCGAAGGTGTCGATCCAGGATTAAGTAAGGGGCATCTCTACATGAAAGGTTGAGAAGGGTATCTGTGTTAGTCTGTTTCAGCAAAACAGAAGAGGAGTCCTGTGGCACCCTAAAGACTAACAAATTTATCTGGGCATAAGCTTTGTGGGCCAGAATCCATGTGGCATCTAACAAAGTAGGTTCTAGCCCATGAAAGCTTATGCCCAAATAAATTTGTTAGTCTTTAAGGTGCCACAGGACTGCTTGTTTGTTCAACTTGACAGATGACTTCTGGAAGAATGGAAATGCAAATTCCAACAGCAATTTTCTAAATGGGGAAGAGAAAACAAATCATTTGACTGTCTGACTTTGATGCACCACTTTTGTTAACAGATAGTCCTTGACCTCAGCAAGCATGTCTTCTCTCTGCTGGAGGTGTGTTATTACTCACAGACTGTGTGATATGATTCTGTGAAAGGAACAATCCAACCTCATAAGTCTTAGATAGGAAAGTAGGAGTCCTAAATTCACAAATTTCTTTCTTAACACAGAAGCTCAAGGAAAACATCAGAGATCACTTAGGGATTTTTCAAATTATCTGACTAGACACTGCAGAAGAATATACTAGCATGTAAGCTATTTGGGGCACTGTGATGTGGTGGATAAATCACTGGAGAGGTTGGGTGCAGGAACGGTTTTGGGCCCAGGAAGCCCTACCTCTGCAGACTTACTAGGCATGCTTCAATTGGAAGAAGGAATTAAATGGGAGTTTCTTCAACACGAAAGGGCAGTGGAAAGAGACAGAGTGGCATTTACTGTGAAAGAGGAATTACGCCAGGAGGATATCCCCAGGAAGAGAGCGATTGCACAAAGCCAGGACTCTTTAGCCTGCAAAGACCATGGATTGGGTTACCAGGGGTAACCACAAGCCACGATGCACCCTGAAGAGGGACAAAGAAGTAGGAAGATACCCAGGGGAGGGTGTTAGCTGGACCATAGTAGCAGACCCATTCCCTATGGATCCCAAAAGTGCCCCTGCTTTGGAATCTGGAGGAGGAGGAGGATAGTATATTTCCCTTGCCTCCAACTAGTAAGCAGGGACGGCTGCTGGAGATTCTAACCACTAAGTAGTAGTTGCTTCCCCTCTTCCACTCACAGGCAGGGATTGTCCTCTTTTTTTGTATCTGTACGGTCCTAGCACAATGTGGTCCTGGACCAGGACTGGGGTTCTTACATCCTACTACAGTATAAATAATAAATATTAGCGACACTGATGAGATCGTGTAAGTCTGATTGTAATGGTTTTGATAGTATAGTTTTAGATTAGGCTCAAAAAGCATTTTCATGCCATAATAGTTACTTTTAAAGGATTAATACTGAACAGAAGTGTGCCTTTCCTTCTAAACTAAAGATTCTTCCTGTTTTAACATTATTGGTTGATAATGGTACTGTACTTAGACTGTAGTTTTAAGTGTTAGTACTAAATCTTGTCTTTCAATTCCCCTAACCTGGGGACTGCTTTCTACTTAAGGAATGGCCACTTGGGACAGAAGTGAGTTTAACTTAATCTGCCTTCAAATATTATGCTATAGTTAGTGATAATGCAGAGGGATCAGGAAGAGAGCCGTTAGCTCTCAGTATTTGTAGCAGTCAAAATAAGGGTTTGATTTCAGTGCAAGCAAACCTAAAGCAGTAGTTCTCAACCTTTTCTACACCAGTTCCCTCTTTTCCATAGTATTGGTAATTTATTATGAGGTACAGCCTAAACTTCAAGCAAGGATCAGGTCTCCATTGTGTTAGGGGTTGTACAAACGTGAAGGAAAAGGACAATGAAAGTCCTGTGGCACCTTAAAAACTAACAGATTTCTTCAGGCATAGGCTTTCATGGGCTGTAACCCACTTCTTCATGTTGGGATGTGCCTGAGATGCTCTTTTGCATTTATGTGAGATCCAGCTGGGACATTACTCCCAGTCAGCAATATGAGACGTGCAAGGTGATTACAAGCCCCAATACCTATTTACTCTACCCCCAGGGAGCTGGGCAGGAACTGGCTTTTTCATTTTCCAGGAAATTCGGGGGGGGGGGGTGGAAGGAGACAAAGATTACATTTTAGGTCAATCAAAATGTTTTGTCTCAGTTTTCACCTTCTAAAACTTTTACCATAAGAAATGAATTTGAATTGAAACATTTCATTTGGAAAACGTCAAAACTGGGACATTCTGACATTATCAAAATGCTTCATTTCATTTTTTCTAAACCAAATTTCATCTGAATCAATTCTGTTCCTACAAACGTTTCAGTCTGGACAAACAGAATATCTTTTTTGTCAAAAAATGTTTTAGTGAAAAACTTAGGCTCAGCTCTAGTTTTGACCACTAGGTTGAGAACTCCTGTTCTAGATTAACTCACCCATTCCTTGGTCACCATTGGTTTGGGCTCCAGAAGAAGTGACCCTGTCCCTTGTTTTTCATGACGCCTGTATTTTGGTATCTTGCGAAGCAGAAAATCAATTCCAATGGGCTAGAAGAAGGCAGCCATGTGGACCAAAAACCAGGCACAGGGCCATAAACAAAGGGTGATAATAAATGTCAATGAATGGATTGAAAGAGTGTGGGCATGTACTGCAATGCTACTAGCATTCACTAGGTCTGGTTTTATTTAATATTTCCATCAAGTCACTCGAAGAACAGCATGGTAATGAAATTTGCAGCTACAACTAAAATTAGATGAGAGTTTGTAATGTAATAGCAGCAGAAAATGCCACAGCGAATTCTGGGCTGCATCCACTGAGATACAGTGTCATAGAGCAGGGTAGGGTCTGATCCTTCTCTGTATGACTCTAGAGATAATGTACCTGAAATCCTGGATTCAGTTCTGTACATCTTCCTGCCAGGATAATACAGACAAACAGAAGAAGAAATAATTGTGTCTTACATAAATGAACACGAGGGGAGACTGTGTGGATTAGCAGCTGTAGACCAGCTTTTGTCCAGCACTTAGCACTTAATTTAACCTTCTACTTTCTCTTACACCTTGGCATGTTGGTAGGATGGGTGGAAAGAAAGAAAGAAAGAAAGAAAGAAAGAAAGGGAAAAACTAAAGGAAGTCTAGAAAAGAGATCTGACATGACAAAAGGAGATGGAGAAATGGACTTGTAAAGGAATCTCTAAAGACCAAACCAGGTCTAACTTGACTAAACGAGTGCTGTGATCACTGTCTACTCGTATACTGTGAATATGGTTTGTGAAGTGTCAAGCACAATAGGGCCCTACTTTAGGAAAGGGGGTTTCAGGCCCTGCCACAAGACTCAGAAATAACAATAATATCAATAAAGGATATGAAGGTGTAAACACCAAAGTGGGAGGGACTATGAGAATCATGGTTCAGGAGGGCCAGGGGCGTTGCTGGATAGAAAAAAGATCCAGGGCTGTGGGCCCCCAGCCCACTCCCTGCTAGCTCCCCCCCCCAGCTAGGCCACACCCCAGCCCCCACCCCCACCCAGCCCCCACTAAGTCTCCTTGTCCCCATGCCCCCTTCACCTCTCCCCAGGCCTCTAACTCCATCCATCCCTTTCCAGCCCCCCATCCTGACCCCTTGCTTGACCGACTCGCGAGTCTGGACCCCTCCATTCACACCCCAGGTCTCCACGTTCCCCCCTTACCTTAACCCCTGATACAAAGCCCCGGGACCGGCCTGCGGGGGCGGAGCAGGGCAGCCAGCAGAGGGGCCTCATAAGGCCATGCTGCCGGCCGCCGCGCTCTACTCCCGCCACTGCATGCCAGCCCCTCGGGCCTAATCCTGCCCCTCTGCTGCCGCGCACCACCATCATGGGCAGGCAGCGTGGCCAGATCAGGCCTGGGGCCCCTTTCCTGGCTCCTCTGTCCCCCTCACCTGTGCTCCTTTCCCGGCTCTTCTGTCCCTTTCCTGGCCCCACTGCCCTCCACTGCCTCCTCCCAGCCCCCTCTCCTGGCCAGAGGCTCGGAGCTGCAGGGACGGCCGGCAGAGCTGCTTCTGGGCCAGGCCGCTCCCACCCTGAGCACGCTCTGTCTGAGCATGCTCAGGGCGGAAGATTTGAATCTCCCCAGCCTGGCAGCTGCAGGAGTCTGTGGTTTTGCTGGGGCCCCTGGGCAGAACGCAGCGTTCCGTCTGGGTTTTCTATTTTTAGGGGCCCCAGAATGCTGGCCCCTAAAAATTGGGGGCCCCGGAACTGTGTTCCGGTGCATTCCCCCTTACTTTAACTTCTGCCTGCTGGGGAAAATAGATCCGGGGCTCAGGCTATTCTACCCGGGGCTGGTGCCCTGCCAGCCCAACGGCAATGACGCCTCTGAGGAGGCCATACCTACAAGAAATAACAGGAACATTTAGGGTGAATGAGAAGGAACCATTCCTTGACAGTGGGTTGGATTGCCCTCTCCTCAGAGAAACCTTCAAGAGGGAGCCAGAGGGAGAGGAAAACTGTGTGTGTGGCCCTGACAGATGCCCGCTAGCAGCTCTTATGTTTATTCACAGGCAGAGAGGATGCCTATCCCAACGGCAGTGATGCTCCAGCTCCGTGAGATCTGCCACAGCTCAGCAGCACTTCATGATGCCTTATTCAGGGACAGATGTGTGTTAAGTGTGGAGCTCAGAGCAAAGGAAAATTGTAGCATGACTAGTTGAACAGAGTCTCTTTCCCCCTGTTGCCAGCTCTGCTTGCAAAGAACTTCCATGCTTGAGCGCAGCCATTACCATCTGCTGCTGACTGGGTTTGTCTCATGCGCTAGGCTGGCTACGAGTGATTTTTGCTCAGAAAATTTGGTCAGGACCTCTATCCAGAGGAGAAGGCCAAGAAAGTTCTGCAGACATAGAAAATCCTGCTACCAGCTGATAAGGTTACCCAGGACGCTAAAGAAGCTTCCAGTCTATTGATTGAGATACTTACATGATCCTTATCACTATAGTATCACAACCTGAGCAGTTCATAATCATTAATAGATTCTATCCTCTCACCAACCCTGTGAGTTTGTGATGTACTAGCCCATTTCATACATGAGGAGTTCAGGCACAGGGTTGTTTAAGTGCCTTGCTCAGTATCACACAGGAAGTCTGGGGCTGAGTCAAGAATTGAACCCAGGGCCTTTGTACCCCAATGCAGTACCCTATCCATGAGGCCTGGGTTTCTGAACTTTTTCTGGGTAGCAGCCTTATTCAAAGTCAACAATTTGCAGGCATACACACACACCCTTACATTTTTACTCTTATTTTTATATAAAAGTATCATTGATCATGCTATACCTAGATAATTGATTTGTCTGTGTATTTCCAAAGGATGACAGAGAATACTTGACCTTGAATGGTAAGGATGTGAGGGGAGTGAGATTTTCTATGTGGTAGACTGTAATAAAATGTCTAGTTCCTCATGATGCCACTGGAGAGTACAACCCACTGGTTGAAAAACACTGTACTAGACCATCCTTCTTACCCTCGGGCTGTGGAACACCTCCTAGAATCCACACCGACACAGGGAAACTAAGGCTATGTCTACACTTGGAGCTGGTAGTGCGATTCCCAGATTGCGTAGGTGAACTCATGTTAGCTCTCACCTTAGCTCATGTTTTAATAATAAATAAATAAATAATGTGGCCACTGTAGAAGAGGCACTGGTGAGCCGTGCTGTGGGCTAGCCATGCTGAATCCATACTCATGGATTCAGGAATGTTTGGTCTCAACATGGATTACTCATGCCAGAGGCTACACTAATGAGTGTATCTATGGGGAATGACACCTGCAGCTCCAAGTGTAAATGCACCCTAACAAACTGGTGCCACTCCAGAAGAAATCACACATGTAGGGAGGGCGGGAAGAAGGAGGAAACAGGGACACAGTCAGCCAGAAATTTCCTCCTCTCTGCCAGACTTTCTGTATTATGGGTGCTGCTTTGTGAAGCCTAAATGGACATTGCAACGTGGCTAGAAACCAAAAACCTTGTAATTAACACAAAATTATGCAGCAGATAACCCATCTCCCCTGCTGTTTCGATCCCCCCTTTTATCTTTTTGTTTCACTGCACAACATTTTCAATTAAAGGGGAAGGAAAGAGGTGCTCTGATGCTAATTGATTCTGGTCAAGCCGTGGAAGGGCGTGGAAGTTATAGAGTACTTGGTAGATAAAGTTCAGAGGGTCAAATTCAGAAGGGAGAAAAAACTCTCAGCTTTTATATTAGTGGCATGTTCACAATGGGTGACACTATATCTTGATTCTTTTGTCCTAATATTCTGCATTTAAACACTCACAGTGGATGAGGATATATCATTCATTTTATATGGGAAGGCATTGTTGCCTAATGTTTAGAGCACCTGATTGAGACTCAGGAGATCTAGACTCTGTTTCTGGGTCAGTCACAGTCCTGCTTGGTGACTTTGGACAAGTTGGATTTGTCTACACTGGCAGGTTAGTTCGAATTAAGGAGGCTTAATTCGAACTAACTAAAGCCATGGCTACACTAGGCTTTAGTTAGTTCAAATTAAGGGCTTCCTTAATTTGAACTAATAAGTTCGAATAGGGTATTCGAACTAAAGGGTTAATTCGAACTAACTAGTTCGAATTAACCAGTGTGGCCATGTTAATTCGAACTAATTTCTTAGTTTGAACTAACGAGTCATTGAAATGAATGGGGATCGCTAATTCGAACTAAGCAAGTGCCATGAATGACACTTGCTTAGCTCGAATTAAGCTAATTCGGACTAACTAAAATTAGTTCGAATTAATTAGTTCGAACTAACTAATTCGGACTAATTTTAGCAAGTGTAGACATAGCTGTTATTTCCCTGCTTTCTGCCTCAGTTTCCCCAATCTGCAAAATGGGATCAGCAATACTGACCTCCTTTCTAAAGTGCTTTGAAATCTATTCATTAAAAGTGCTGTATAAGAGCTGAATATTATTATTATGGTGTCTAAAACCTAGGTTCTGGAACTGTGGACATGCCATGAGCAGATGGGGATGTGGGCACAACAAGCCAGATTTGCCCCACAAGATAATATGCCCTCTCCCCCAAATGTGTAGTGCCCTGCAAATCCACGGATATCTGCATTATATCTGCGGATATCCGCATCCGCAGATACAATGCTGATATCCACAGACCATTGCTTGCAGAAGCAAAGCGGATACGGATCCGTACATTTGTATCCGCGCAGGTCTCTATGAATGTGTGTGGATCTTCTCCACAAATGCTGCAAGGAAGCTGCAATAATGATCTACTAAATTGTCTCCTCCATGCTGTCTGGGGTCCCTGGAGAAAACAGGTCTTTAAAACTGGGTCATGCCAGCAAATGTTTGGAAATCCTTGGTCTAGAGATCCAAGACAAGATCAAGGCTCCACACCCTGGCACTGTAGTGAAAGACAGTCTCTGTTCTCAAGCCCTGGCAGTCTAAATAAATAAGACAAAGGCCACGTTTACATTGATGGGGACAAAGTCGCCACTGTCAGATCGATCTTTCCAGATCAACTTAGCGGTCAGTTAAGATGCTCTAAATCAATCTGGAAACTAATTTAGTAAAACCACCCCCTCAAGTGGCGCATGCAGTGAAGTTGCTGTGCTGAAAGAGAGTTCGGAAGTCCAGGGGAGATACACAAGCTGTTCTATGCCAAGGTTGCCAATCATCCATGAATTTACAGTCAGTCCTTTTAAAAGTATGCAAATTTA
This sequence comes from Pelusios castaneus, assembly GCA_007922175.1. NCBI lineage: Eukaryota > Metazoa > Chordata > Testudines > Pelomedusidae > Pelusios > Pelusios castaneus. The sequence continues at coordinate 15,874,313 of ML685814.1, read as the reverse complement.
CTGCCATCCATAATTTAAAGGAAAACATCCGTAAAAAATCTCTCCCTCGCTCACCAGCAGGGAGACTATCCTGCTATAAGAGCTGCAGTTGGCACTGCCCCTTTAAGAGCCACTGAAAGTGGCTATGTCTACATTTGCTAAAATTAGTTCGAATTAGTTAGTTCGAACTAACTAATTCAAACTAATTTTAGTTAGTTCGAATTAGCTTAATTCGAACTAGCATGGCCACACTGGAATGTTAGTTTGAACTAAGCAAGCACTTGCTTAGTTCGAATTAGCGATCCCCATTCATTTCAGTGGCCAGTTAATTCGAACTAAGAAATTAGTTCAAATTAACATGGCCACATTGGTTAATTCGAACTAGTTAGTTCGAATTAACCCTTTAGTTCGAATACCTTATTTGAAGTTATTAGTTCAAATTAAGGAAGCCCTTAATTCAAACTAACTAAAGCCTAGTGTAGCTATGGCTTTAGTTGGTTCGAAATAAGCCTCCTTAATTCAAACTAACTTGCCAGTGTAGACATAGCCAGTGAAAGTAACTACTGGAGCTGCACTGAGGCTGCCACTGAATTTGCCTCTGAAGACAGTATTTTTTCAGTGGGGAGGGGCACTTGAATTTCAACTGCCTCCAGAAAGACCTGGTGGCAGGGGGAGCCTGAGTGCCAGGGGTAAGCTATTTTTAATGGTGGCAGTAAAAAACTTACTGTGTCAGTAAAAAACCCCAACTTTGTCAATAAAAACTAAAATGCGAGGTTGGCAATCTTGTCAATGCTTTAGTAACTTCCATTGATTACTGTTGAATTTTCCTGCCAGTGTAGGCCGGGCCAAAATGTAGGAGGAAGAAAGGATTATTACCTGTCTTTTACAGCTAAGTTCAAACAGGGAGAAGGAACTGAACCAAGATCTTTTCTAATACTTTCTCCATAAGTTCATCCTTCCTCTTGGACCATGAAAGGTTTTCTGGGAAATCCTCTTCCTCCTTGGTCTCACTGCCCTGATCTAGTATCTGTTTGCATGCATGACATATGCTGCCCCTTCACTACACCAAACAGGCAGAAAATCCAAACAGTGCCAGTAGAAAGAAATCAGTTGACTCCCATGGAGCTTAATCTCAGCATTTCACTGGGGGCATAACAAAACTGGCCAGGTTCATAGGTAGCTAGTTGAAAAGGTGATCCACTGGTTGGGCTTAAACCTTATGAGCTCCTTTCCTTCTCACCTTCTAGTGAGAAGAGAAGGAATTGTCAAAAAGAGGCCACTTCCCCATGTTCTGACTCTTCATTCTTCAAATCATCTGATTCAGTCACTTTTTATTTCAATAAAATAATACACTGCCCTTAAATGGCACGTTCATCTGGGGATCTCTCTGTTCTTTGTACCCATTCTTCCCAATGTCCCTCTCAGGAGACATGTAGACACTGCATTATTATTTATCCCCTTTACACTTGTTGGAAACTGAGGCACAGTTTGGTCAAGATCACCCAGCTGTGTGCTCAGAGTTGGAGGCAGCTGAATTACAACCCACTTTGGAAAACATGGGCCATCATTTCTTTGTGCCTCAGTTTCCACAACTGTAAAATAGGGTAATAATGCCTATTTCATAAGGGATGGTGATGTTTAATTCATTAATGTTTGTTAAGGTTTTTGAGGGCCCCAGCAAGAATTTCTATAGGTTTCATAGAGATAAGGCTTTCTGATCCTTTGTCTGACCTTCACTGCACTGGCCATAGACTTTCGCTCTGAAAATCCTGCATCAAAACCAGGACTTTCTATTAAAACAGAGGAGTTTTTTAAAGAAAAGAATCTTGATTTACAGACTTCAAATGATGGAGGTGCCACCATATCTCAAGGAAATATATTTCAATGGTTAAGTACTCTCACTTAATGTATGTCTCACTTCCAGTCTAAATTTGTCTTGTTTCAGCTTATTCTGTAATATTACTCTAATTTTGCCCCATAAATACATGCTGAGAACAAAGCAACCAATCACTAGATTATAAAATTTCATTTCTTATTCAAGGGATCCATTTTTAAAATGCTAAAGTTCTAACATATACTACAGTACTTTGTATTTTTATTTTTATTTTTTTTTTTTAAAAACCAGCTTATTTTAGTTGCAACACGACATAGTTAAAAGCGCTACATATACATACACACACCTTTCCGCTGGAATCAACACCTCTTATCACAGCTGGAATCAACACACTTCATCACACCAAACAGATCAGTCATTCCAGCCCTAACCATCAGACAGTTCTTCTGAGCCACCAACATATCCTACAATGAGAAAACCTATCAAAGTCTGACATAGCTTGATATACCCAGGGACTCCGTTCTTTTCAAAAATCTGTATGGCACATTTAATAAACAAAACATAGAGCTAACAGTACAAATCCAACAGTGCATTGTGATTACAGCACAAAACAAGAGGCAAAGTAAGATTGCATGGGAGGTGGAAATAGGGTAATTGATGGTGAGTGATGGAGGATTCAGTGACAGTAAGGAGCTGGTTGAACACATTAATTCTTCATATTGAGACTTTTAATAGGTGAGGTTTTAAAAGGTGTAATGTTTTTGCAAAAATCTGTAGAATTTGGCCTAATCTGCCTCTCATTTATACTAGTTTTATACTATTTCATAACCTTTGTCTTCAACTGAGTTAATCTAGATCAGGGGTCGGCAACACAAAAGATAAGAAAAGCCATTTTTAAAAATTACTTCAATAACCAAATGTTTGGAGAGCTGCAATGGGTGTAGCCTCCTGTAGGGGTAGGGGGAGCTGGGCCAGGATGCCTGCAGTAGGGTCCCCTGCCCAGACGAGTAGAGCCTGGAACCATGAGTGGGTCCCCCGCAGAGTCCCCTGATGGTGGTAGGGAACCTGGGGCCTGGAATGGACCACCCCCAGGGGCCCCCAGTGGTGGGGAGGGCAGATCCACAAGGGGCCAGCCAAATTGCCGCATGCGGCTCTGGAGCCACAGATTGTAGACCCTTGATCTAGAGATTTACCTCTGTGTAGAGGGGACCAGAATTGGGTCCATTGTGTTTTGGGCATTAGTTGGACCCCTCTGAAACAATGGGAATTTCTCTTTCAGATCCCATTTCCTACTGCCCATTTCAGATATTGAAAGTTCATTTAGTTTCTCAGAGTTAACTTTCAAATGAAGCTGGAAATGAGTTGTCCTCTCCTCTCCACGTTTAAATCAATGGCGTGAATAGGGAATAATGTATGTGTTATTGCTGTTCATTATTGTGGCATAGTAGTGCTTAAAATCCAGGCAAAGTAATCTCCATTGGTTTCATAACTTTGTGGGTCAAATCCAACATCATCTCTGGCAGGAGACAGCCCATCTGAGGTACAGTATCGTAGGAACAGACTTTCAAAGAAGAGACTGACCTAGAGCTGGAATCCTGTAGGGTGCTGCTTGCAAGCCATGACAGTGACATATCTGTACAGAGAAGCAATATGGGAACAGCAGTGGCTGCTGCAGCTCAGGTTTACAATTCAATGGCAGAGCTTCCTGGGAGGGCTGGAATGGTGGGGGGTACTTGCAGGTCAGAAGTGAGGATTGGCAGAGCAGTGCCGAGGAGATTGCTCAGTAGGAATTGCTATTAATCTTTCACTTTTATAACCACCAAATTCACACACACACACACACACACACACACACTTTTTGTAAAAAACAATGGACTGTTTAAAGTAAGCCCTTGTGATTATCAGAAGAAAATGGATGTGTGGCGTAGGGCTCTAGCTGAGAGGGGGAAAGGAGCTACATTACGGGAAGAAAAAGACATAATGACTGTGAGTTTGAGTTTGAGTTAGTAAAAGCACAAGGCTGTCTGTTGGTTTGGGGTTTGGTTGTTTTTGATTTTTTTCCCTTCCATTTAATGTCTATATTAAAATCTCCATCTAAATGGCAATATTTCCCTCTCTCCTATGCATCCCTTTGCCCTACCCCACTACATCAAGTTTTCTTAAGCGGCAAATATTTGAACAAAAGCTCTCAAAGACTGTATTTATGAAGAACAGAGATTAGTATATTTCATGGTAATGGAGATGAAAAAGCACTATGATTCTGTGAAAAATATGCTAATAATGTTTCTTTTTTTCCCCACCAGAGCATTTGATGTTGTAAATCCTGAGAAGGCTTAAGGAAAATTTGTTATTACAGTGACATTCTTCCAGGAGGGTTCAGGGATGCACCAAATTAGTGTGTGGGTATCTCACCTTCAGAAAGTGAGTTCAAATCCTTAGGGCACAACTATAAGAAGTGTACTCATCATAAACTAGCCTTCCGTTGGCCACATCATTAGTCCAACATACAAATGGCATGATTTGTGGTAATTCCTGGTGCTCAAAAAACAGGGTATGCAGTGGGTCAGGAATGAAGTGCATTGCAGTGACCAGAGTATGGGAGGTCTCAGTAGTGGGAGAACAAGGGGTTCTGCAGGTCATGGGTGAGGCCACTGGCAGATCTTTGTTTGGTAATCTGGGTCTGGAATAGCTGAGATGGAGCTACAGATCCAGTGTATGGGGTGCTGGAAATCTCTGTGTGGAGCCCAGGGCTGGAAAAACAGAGTTTTGCAACCACTCAGCATTACAGGGGCCTGGCAAAACTGTGGAAAAGCGCAAGCCTGGAGTAGCAGGGGATGGTGCAGATCAAGATCGAGATGCATATTCAAAGCTGAGTGGGGTCCCCAGTACAGGATCTAGGCGCATTCACAGACTTTTGTTCGGGGTACCCAAAAGATTAGGGGGTAATGAGATGCTATGGGACCATAGGATGTCTTTGCACTGGCTATGCAATGTGGGTTGGAGGAGAGCTCACACAGCCCTCGTCTGTCCTATCAACCCTTTGCTTTCATTAGGAATCCTTCTATTATACTGGATGCCTCTCGCCCTCTCTCTCCACTTCCCCAAGAAAGAAAATGCAAAACTCACTGTTCAGAAACAGATAGCAATTGTCGGTGCCTCAGTTCAATGGCATACACAGCATCCAGAAAAAGTCATGATTTCTATAGGGGCCTTTTAAAAATGGCCATTATCTTTTTCACCCTAATAAGTATTTTGTTAATTTTGCTCTTTAACTCAGGTCCTGCAACTGGAGATCAAGGGCATAGGGTATGTCTACACTTGCAACTTAGGTCGACTTAAGGATGCTTAAGTCAACCTACAGAACTCTGTGTCCACACTGGGCGCTTATTAAGTTGACTTAAGCACTTCCTTAAGTCGACTTAATAACTCCACTTCTTTAGGTTGACTTAAGGCTTAAGTCGACCTTATTAAGTCAACTTAAGTCGACTTAAAGCCAGTGTGGATGGCTATGTCTACACTACGGGATGTGTTAAGTCGACTTAACAAGGTCGACTTAGCTTAACAAGCGTAAACATAGTCTATGTGATATGTAGCAGCCAAGCTTCCTGGGAGGTGTCAGTGGGAGGGGCAATGCCCCAGCAGTAGATCCTAGAGATATTCTGATGTGTACGTGCAGGGGGAGAAAGGACAGCGGGCACCTAACATGGTAACTGCTATGGCCTACAGACAGCACTACTCCAGCCAGGGTAGAAGAGGGGCAGAACCCTGGTCTCTCTCACCTGCCCCTTTTGGGATGTTTAGCATCACCAGGAGAGGAGTGATTTCCTGCCCCTCCTCCCCCAACAAATAAACAAACAAAAACTTGTATTCAGAGAGCACAAGAACCAGAATTCTGGATTCCCCTGCAAAGCTGCATAAAATGGCAGACAAATAGCTCCTTGCACTCTCTCCCCACTCCTTCTGCATCCATGAGTGAAAGCAGCCAGAATTCAACGCTTACATTTTACCCTGAACTTTCTTATGACATTTGCTTCGAGTCCAGTCTCACTGCCTGTGCCAATAATTTGCCTTCTCTTTGTTGCTTTGCTATCCAGGGTGATAGGGTCTTAGCGCTCCTATTGCAAACATCAATCTGTATTCTGGGGACCTGCTCAGAATCAACTCAGAGATGAAATAACTTTTAGGATGCAATCGACCTGGTTTCTGAATTCACTAAATGCTGTGAATAAAGATATAGATTTTATTGTCAGACTGCACAAACAGAGGAGCATTCCTAAGATATTGGAATTGGAATTGGCATTGGTTGAATCTGCAGAGGCAGTAGGCGTAAGCAAGAGGGGAAACTGCAGGCATACATGTCAGATGTAAGGGGAGACCCCAGTGATAAATCATGTACAGAAATAAATAGGAGTTAGCAAAAGCCTACAGATGTGCACTAATTTGTTTTCCAAGGGAGGATATAGATCTTTTATGTTCCTTAAGGAGCCCTGAGGGTCCCTCTATATTTTCTTCTTTATCCCACCCTGACAGTTCCATATCACTGCTTCTATCATTCCAGCAGAGAGCAACTTAATGAAACTCCCTCTGCCATCCATTAATGGTGCTCTGTACACAGTCAGAAGCGTTACCAGTGCTCTATGTGAAGCAATTTCTTCTGCTTGCTCCTTCATTAGCAACTGAGCGCACATACACACCGTCTCTGCAGCCATTCCCAGCACTGATAGCCTGCTGAGCCAAAAACCATGCCACGTCTCACAGCCACAAACTGCCCCTACCAGCCTCCGAAGTGAAAAACCAAAACACCAAAACAAAAACAAAAACTAAAAAAGAGATCAAACCAGGTCTGCTGCATCCTGAAAATTCCCAGGGATGAACATTGTCTTCTCTAAGCAGCATTTATCAGAACTGACTGGACAGTAAATAAAAATGGATTAATCAGTATTTTGGAAGAATCAGAACATTGAGTGAAGTTCATTGTAGTTTGTGAAGCCACAAAGTATCTTGTTCAGGCACATTCAGCTGCCCAGTGTTCATGAATGAATCTCAAAAGCTTCACCAACTTCAGCGTGAATTGCTATTCGTGCAGGAAGGGTTATATTTGCCATGTCGTATCCTGCTATTTAAAATGGTTTGCTTATCCAACCAGGGATCAGAAATAATACTGTGTGATTTAGCTGACCAGTCACATAACATGGAGGCTACTTCTCCACTTGGTACGTGATTGCAGCTTGCATAGATATACTTGCGCTAGCTCTTTTTGAGTTAGTGCAGTAAAAATAGTAATACAGCTGCAGCAACACAGGCAATAATGAGTGGTGGGCAGCACGGGCTAGTTGCTCCAAGTATAAACTCACCCAGATCCTGGGTATGAACTCAGGATGCCTAGTCCATATCACTGCTGCCCGTGCTACTACAGCTACACAACTATTTTTAGAGTGCTAAAATGAGCTCCAGTGTTACTAGGTTTATGCGGGAAATCCCACCCTCCTTCTCAAAGCGTAGTCCCAATTACTCAGGCAAATAATGAATAATAATGTATACATTCAAATGGCATCAGGATTAGGTCCTTGAACAGAAAGGGATTACATTTGTGACAAGTATTGGACTTGATTCTCCTTTCATTTATGCCAGTTTCATACTGGTGTAACTCCATCGTCTTCAGTGGAGTAACTCCTGATTTACATGAGTGCAAGTGAGAAGTGAATCAGGTCTGTTGGTAGCAAATGAGTAGTCCAATGATTCCCAACCTGTGGTCTGTGGACCACTGGAGGGCAGCGATGGTACTGCAGGTGATCCATGCCGGAGGGAGGAAAGGGGGGAGATAATGTAATAATAATATAATCCCGTGTCCTTCTTATGTATCATATTCAATGTTACATTATTATCCACAATGTAATTTGCTTCACAAACATCCTTGTATACACAACATTCTCTGAATTGAAATAGTGGCGCTTTTGCATGACGTCAATGTGAACCGACGCTGTTTGCACATTTGGCAGTTAGAACATGTTCCGCAAAAGTTTTCGATGAAGATGTAGTGGTCTGTGAAAACGCACCAGTCTTGTTTGAGACCCCTGAAAAGTAGGGTCCTTATAGTCAAAAAGATGTTAGAAACAGACACACAACGAGGAGCCCAAAATGTGTGGCTTTATTTGAATAGAACTAAAAACCAGCCAGACTGATTTTTATCAACATCTATTACTACGGCAGCCCACCATCTATTACTATTGGAACCTGTCACCTATTAATAAAGCAACCCAATATACAATAGACCACATAAAGGAAAAGGATGGGAACGGTTGTAGTAGTCCATCTAGCTCTAATATTTATAGTTTTTCCTATCTCTACATGGGAACTACAGGCATTTTGCTAAATGGATTCCAAGTTAACCTATTATTATGGTAGGTTCTATAAAAGCCTCTGGTGAAGTTCTGTTAAGCAACCTCTTATCACAGCACTTGGGGAATCACAACCACGTAATTCTCGATGCTGCCTACAGCATTTTCTCTAGGGAAACTAATTTTCTTCCTTATCTAAACAAGGCAGAACACCCTTTTCACCTGGTTGGTTTATGTTTGGACTCAGTTCTCTTTTATTATTATTTTTTTTATATATTGTGGTAGCACTTCGGAACCTAACCACGCACCAGGATCTCATTATGTCTGTTGCTGTAGAAAGGCAGAACTAAAAGATGATGGGTGGCCCAAAGAGTATGCAATTTAAGTATGTTCAGTATCAGGAGTTATTAGCTAAGTTTCCCACCCTAGTTATTACTGACCAGCCAATGATGGTGTGTTCTAAAGAGGCACAAGACCAAACTTATTATATATTATGCTTAGGACTGCATAGATAGATGAGTTTCTTTAAACAGATTTCTTCTGCATAGAGAACACTGTAGCTCTTCCTGCTCCTGTTGCATTAATCTCGTTGGATAAAAACATTTTTTTTATTTCATTTTCTGACTCTTAACTTTTACTCCCAATGTAACAGCTTATATTGAATATTTTAAATAGATTCTGCAGGGACTGGTTGAATGCATTTGGCACTGTCTGAAGGTGCCAGCTTTCAGGAGAAGTAGCACAAGCATCCTGAATAGTATCTGTGGAGTTTAGAAAGGAGATCAAGGTGCCATGCAAGTAGTTAACTCATCTCTCCCTAGGAAAGGGGGAAATCACCCAGATGGGACCCTCTCACAGGCAGTGCCAGTGATAAGCAGTGATTTTACTGTATGTAGGGGACAGACTTGAGCCGCGACATTATTGTGGGAGCCCTATATGTGTTTACTGCTCTCTGTACCTGGAGAACCGAATGTGCAAACAACACATGGCCTTGATTAAAAAAAGCTGTGTCCATGGCTCCACGCAGAACTCCAGAAGAGACTACGCACCCAGTATAGCATACCAGTGCCTCTAAAAAATCATGACCTTTTTAAAAATAACAAATGTTGGGATTCTCTATATTGACTTCTGTATTATGACCATTTACTTGGGTCATATTTTCCAGTTTTTCTCATTTGCATTGAAATACTCATGATTCCAGGAGCTGGACCCTTAAGGAAAACAGCAAATATGGTGAGACTTGGGATAAAATCATGAGTTGGAAATATTAAGATTTTTTATTATTATTATTTTAGTGCACATAAATGCCAGACAGGCAAAACTGATGGGGTCAAAGTCCTTGCCTTAACAAGCTAGAATTCTCAGCAGGCAACAAATAGCTGTGGAAATGAAAGTGCCAGAAGCTGGTAACTGAGCAGTGAATTGAGCATATCTAGTGCTAATTCCACAATGTTTTGTTTTCCTTAGTTGCGTCTCTTTTCCTCCTTGATTCTCCTGCCTCTGGACATCATGGTCAATTATAACACCAAAACTGGTCTGGGAGTGGCTAGCTCACCAAAGAAAGTAATTTTCCCTCTTTAAACATTCTCATTCTCATCAACTATTGTGAATAGGCCATACCCACATTGTCTGAATTGACCTTGTTAATAGTGGTCCTCCACATAATAATGTGACTCACCATTCTTTGCATGTGTATATATATACCTAACAAATTGCTATTTCCACTTCATGCAGCTGAGGAAGTAGGTTCTAAACCATGAAAGCTTATGCCCAAATAAATTTGTTAATCTTTAAGGGTATGTCTTGTTAAGCTAAGTCGACTCTGTTAAGTCGTCTTAACAGGGTCAACTTAAAGTCAACTTAAAATTGACCTTCATCCACACTGGCTTTACATCAACTTAATAAGGTCTACTTAGTGCTATTCCCCGTCCACACTGGTTTTAAGTTGACTTAATAAGTCGACTTAAGCCTTAAATCGACCTAAAGAAGGGAAGTTATTACGTCGACTTAAGGAAGCACTTAAGTTGACTTAACAAGTGCCCAGTGTGGACGCAGAGTTCTGTAGGTCAATTTAAGTGTTCTTAAGTCGACCTAAGTTGCAAGTGTAAACATACCCTAAGGTGCCACAGGACTCCTTGGCTGTCTTGCTGAAACAGACTAACACAGCTACCCCTCTGGAACTTGTCTCCAAAACCTTTCTTGCCTGTAGACTCCCCAGATTATTTTGGCAGTTTTAAATTTTCTATCTGTGATCAAGCATGAAGCCACAGAAGCAGAATATCAGATTGTGAAAGGCATCAAATAAATTAGCTTGCAATGGGCCTTATGAATGATATAATCACTGAATCTCTTGTATAATATTTAAGGTGCATATCTTCATGCTGACTCTGGCCTTTCTCACCTCTTTTATAAACCGACACTGTTGTGCTCTGACACTATCACACAACACAAACATGCACACACTTCCAAAAGCCAGGGAAACCTCATTATTATCCCACACATCAACACACAAGGCCCACACACCTGCAGTGTGACTTTTTAAATCTCATGCAAGGTGCCACACAAAACTTTTTGACATTTATCATGCAAATCTCTTTATAATACACAAATGCCAGTAGACACCTTCCCTCCCCACCTCTTACCCTGTTGACCACATGTATATTGGTCACAGGGTATTTTATTCTGCCATTGCAGCTGGTTGTACAGAAATTATAGAAACTGACTGACACATTTTCATGGATAAAACGCCAAGTTGGATTTTGTGGCATGATATTTGTTAGACTATAGATATTTAGGCCTGCCTATAAGGCCTATATCACTAGCTATCTACAGTGGTAGCAAATCAAAGAATCAACTTTACTGGCTGAGGCCTTGTACATGAGCTAAGCAAAGGCAAAAAGCACCAGAGGCAGCCATAGACTGAGAATCGTGCAGTCACATCCACACATTCCAAACACATCAGGTCAGAAACAGCCAACACCTCAAGAGCATCACACTTGTGACAAAATTTACATTTTACATTGTTTGGTCATCTTGGTATCTATTGCTCTGTCTGCATCCTTAATTTTCTCCCACGAAAGCTCATGCGATTAATAAATCTGTTAGTCTTTAAAAGTGCCACAAGACTCTGTTGTCTTTCTACAATAGACTAACACGGCTACCCCTTTGGAATTTGACTAGTTGTTATCAGTTAGGATGGTGGAGTATGATTGGGTGGAGGATTATGTTACAATATGGTAGGATTGGTTCTTAAAATAATATCAAAGAAATGACTAGTTAAAATACATTATAAAAACTAAGGTAAACCAGGAAGGTGGAGGAAAATTTACTGGGATGGGAGGTGGGGAGTATATTGGGGGGGAGGGGTTACTGGAAGGGGAATTTACTTGGAAGGCTGGAAATTTACTGGGAGGGAAACTTATTGGTGTAAGGACTATGGGGTCCTAATGGATGCTTGTGTTGAAAAGATCCTAATAAACCTGTCATATTGCCTGCTGCTGGACTCTGGTCTTCTGCTCCTGTCAGTGAAGCAAGAACTGAATGGACTTGGGAGGGTCCTTACAATATTATTTATGAGTATTGGCCCAGCACTGGGTATTCATACAATGAAATCCTCCCCAATTTTAGTACTAAAGATTATTTATCAAAAATTCATACAGTGAATGAACATTTTCTTTATTCACTCTGTGTTGCTCTGTTTTAAAAGCCACTTATCCAGTTGCAAAGTAGAACCTGGGTATTTAGTATAACGGTCTATCTACCATCCCACCCGCCATGTGACTCTCTTCTAGTCATCTTCCTTTGGGGTTATTTTTATCCCAATTCTCTCTCGTTTGTTTTTATTAGTATGGCTACCTTTTCTGTGCCATTGAGCTCCAGTGTTATTTTAATTATACCATTATTAATTAATTACATCTGACACTAAAGGTATCATGGAAAAACTGGGAATTAGCTTTGCAGTGATAGACTGATTGACTGGAGCTGCTTGAGAGAGCCAGGTGCTAGCTAGGGAATTGAAACTGGAATAGATTATTCCATCATAAGTGCCTATAAGGGGAAGAAATTAGGAGTTCTCCCTAGAATGACAGACTGCTCTACTGTCACTCTTTGTGGAGCCAGGCATTGAACTGGGAATTGGAGCTTGAAAGTCAGGCTCTTCCACTGACCATCTTGGAGAGAAAAGTAAGTATTTTTAATGCTGAATTAACATATAAAGCAAGACCTTGCTTTACAGGGAATCTGCCTGGCACTTTTTACCTTTTTCAGTGTTAAAGAGTGCTTCTTTTCATCGGAGGATTCTCTGAAATAACCAGCAAACTCCAGAATATCATGTAAACTTACAAAAAAAAAACCAGCCTCTGGAAATAAAAATGTAGAGGGGGAAAAAATCCCCATTAGAACTGCTGCCCTTCTGCTTTTTACTATGAATGTTAGAACTGCT
>ML685814.1:15759928-15855102 GCA_007922175.1 Pelusios castaneus | reverse complement strand
GTGTGTGTGTGTGTGTGTGTGTGTGTGTGTGTGTGTGTGTGTGTGTGAATAGTCCTGACTCTTGTTAGCTTATATTGTAACAGCTCATGCTTTCAACTTTGGAGGTCCCTGGTATTAGCCAAGAGGGTGGCCATCTCTCTGACAGGCAGCCTTGTCACCAGATAGGTGTATATACAGGAGTACAGAGAGGCTCCTCTGATGAGCTCTGGATGCCAAAGACACAATATTTTCCCACATTAGCAAGTATGGCATGTGAACTGGAAAGCAGTTTGCAGAAGAAGATAGTGTGTTTTTGTATTTTTGTTCCTCTAATTTCTTAAATAAAGTATTTTCCATCAGGAAAACTAATTTCAGGCTCTCCTTCCTGTTCATCTCAAGTGAGTCCTGGACTTTCCATTTCCAAAGCAAAGGCGTTATGGAATGGAGATTGTAAAGGGAAGCATGTAATAATGGGGCTTTAATTGCCAGACTCTTACCTTATTGCTTTCCTGCACCACCCAGTGAAAACCAACAGTGGCAGTTTCTATTAGAAATGTTGATTACTTTTGTGGATAATTAGACTCGCTGGGTTCCAGAAGCACCTAACCTCACTTAATAATGGCAGGAGGGGGAGAGGAGGAGAGAAACATTTTATAAATGCTGAGGGAAGGAAAAAAAGCAGATATGCACACTATAGCAGTATAGGAGGCAATGAGACTGGAAGAGAGTTGACTTCATAGAAAAAGGATATATACCAAATATATTAGAGATAGCATGTATGCTAATGTAACACTGCTTTTTTCTCATCTCTGTAAAACAGCCACCTGGGTAAATTCCATGCAGAGATCTGCCTAAGACTGCTGGATACAAAAGGCCCCCATTATAAAGTAGCAAAAATAATACATGTGTTCTGACCATTGCATCATGATACCAACATGTCTTGGTGCAGCGATTAATTGTTACTTTTTTGTTTTAAGGGAGGTGGCAACATACTAGGTGTTTGTTTAGGTAGCACGGTCATTGTATATGGTGCTAGACACTGGATGTGGCATCAGGTCTCTGGTCCCTGAACAGGTAACTTTTTAAGGGCCCAGTCCAAGGCCAGTTGGAGTCAATGGAAGGCTTTCTGTTTACCTTTGTGGACTTTGGATCAAGTGCTATAAAACAGTGTGATGACTGTTTAGCATATTGATCAGTATCGTTACCTTTTGCTCCCTGCTGTCTCTCATTTTATACTTGAACTGAGCTCTGAATTTAGCTCTTTCGGGGAGGGGACCATCTTCTTGTTCTGTTTTTGTACTGCACCTAGTACCATGGGATCTTGATCATAGAATCATAGAATAATAGGGATGGAAGCGACCTCACGAGGTCATCTAGTCCAACCCCCTGCTAAAAAGCAGGACCACTCCCACTAAATCACCCCAGCCAGGGTTTTGTCTAACCGGGCCTTAAAAATCTCCAAAGATGGAGAGTCTACCACCTCCCTTAAGTAACCCATTCCAATGCTTCACCACCCTCCTAGTGAGAAAGTTTTTCCTAATATCCAACCTTGACCTTCCCAGCTGTAATTTGAAACCATTGCTCCTTGTTCTGTCCTCTGTTACCATCGAGAACAGCCTACCTCCCTCTTCTTTGGAGCACCCCTTCAAGTAGTTGAAGGTTGCTATCAAATCTCCCCTCAGTCTTCTCTTCTGTAGACTAAATAAGCCTAGTTCCTTCAGTCTCTCCTCATAAGTCATGTGCCCCAGCCCCCTAATCATTTTTGTTGCCCTTTGCTGGACTTTTTCTAATTTGTCCTCATCCTTTCTGTAGTGGGGAGCCCAAAACTGGACACAGTATTCCAGATGTGGCCTGACCAGTGTCAAATAGAGGGGAATTATCACATCCCTCGATCTGCTGGCAATACTCCTACTGATGCAGTCTAATATGCCATTGGCCTTTTTCGCAACAAGGGCACACTGTTGGCTCATATTCATCTTCCCGTCCACCATAACCCCCAGGTCCTTTTCTACAGCGCTGCTACTTAGCCAATCGGTCCCCAGCCTGTAGCAGTGCATGGGATTTTTCCGTCCTAAGTGCATGACTTTGCACTTGTCTTTGTTGAACCTCATGAGGTTTCTTTCGGCCCAGTGTTCCAATTTGTCCAAGTCTCCCTGGATCCTGTCCCTGCCCTCCAGAGTATCTACTATTCCCCCCAACTTGGTGTAATCCGTGAACTTACTAAGCATGCAGTCTATTCCATCATCAAGATCATTAATGAAAATGTTGAATAGAACCAGCCCCAGGACCGACCCCTGGGGCACTCCACTCGTTACCGGTTGCCAACCAGACATCGAGCCATTGATTCCTACCGCTGAGCCCGATCTATGATTAGGGCCCCTATTCACTACCACAGGACAAATAATAAGAATAAAACAATACAGGACAAACATGCAGTGGTGGATAATCATTCAGCACTATACCTCCAGCAAATATGTCTCTCTGTTTTCCTGTGGCACATGCCTTCTTGCTCCTACTGAATCCAGTGAAAACAGGACTCTAAAATCAGCAGGGAAGAAAGAAGCAGATAGTACAGCAGTGAAAAGATTAATATTGCATAACAAAAAGGGCTGTTTGAAAATCACCCCCATAAAAACAATTATCTGTGGGTTATGGTCAAAAGCCACTGCTGGTTGCGTCATTGGGGATAAGAGGCTGGGAGATGCACTGCGAGATAGAAGGTAAGAGGTATAGGGGAGACCTGAGATATAGGGAGGGTGGGAATGGGATATTGGCTTGGTGGTACATGGCCAGGAGATTGACTTTCTATATCTGTGGATTGGGGGTCAGACATGAATACAGTGACTAACAAAATGAGTTTGGTGGTATAAATTTGTTCCACAGTGAACATTGCAAACCCAGTACACTGTGTGACATGACTGGAAACAGACTTGGGGTGGTGGCTGAGGGCCAGGTTTGAAAATGTATTGAAATCAGGGTGTGTTGGGCACCGAATGGGTTTTTCAAGAGTACCTAGCTGCCTAATACTTTTAAAAATTCTGGTCCTAATTGGTCACTGAGATATTCTAGTTATTCCTCTGATTCCTCCATAAAGCAGACTCAAATCTCTCCCTGTCCCTGCTCTGTGAACTTCAACTGAAGGAGTCACAGAGCATGCAGTACACACCAACTAATAATAATTATGGAACACTGTACTGCCACCAGCTGTGTGTCATTGCTGGTGAGAGATGGGGAGGCACAGGAAGCATAAAGGAAATGTGTTGTCCATGCTATTTGCCAGGGAGTAGGTATAAGGGGTAAAATCTGGTGGTCAGAGCAGAACCAGAGGTGTGAACAGCAGGTAAGCCAAAGGTCAGACCCGGGAGTCAGAACAGAACCAAAGGGCAGAGCCAGAGTCATGGGCAGGAGACAAGCCAGTGATCAGAACCAGGAAGTGGAAATCAGGAGATCAGAGCCAGACAGGGACTAGAGTTAGCATGGAGCAGAACAAAGACTGAACAGAACACTGATCTGGTACAGCTATGAACATGGAACCCACTGAGCTGCTGTGGTGACAGGGATTAAATGGGCAGCTGTTGCCTCTTCTGATCAATTAGGGAGCACAGTCCCTTAGCACATGTTCACTGGGCCCACCTGAGCTCATTGGGTTGCTAGGCAACCAAGCCTGGAGTCATCTTAGTATCTGAAACCCATAGCATTAGGACTGGGTTTTCTCAGGGCTTTGCAATCCATACAATAAAAGCAGGCCTGGCCCTCTAAGTGTTCCACATCTCTTCCAGCATAGGATGCTGTGTGGTAAAAAGAGCCCATCAACTCTCCTCTAGCAACTTTTCATCTAGGAGGGGAGCAAAGGTGAGAATTTTGTGCCAGCCTCCAGCAACAGAGTATCAAGCAGGTGCAATGAATTCTACAGCTGAGACCAAGTGTTATCCTTTATGCTGAGCTCAACAAGGCACCGTATATATTGTATAGATTACATACTGACCCTTTAACCCAACTCCCTCTCAAGTCTCTTTCAGTATTACCTGCGGGGCAACTTTTCTCTCATTTTTTGTGAGCTGTAGTAATTAGATGTGGATTAGTGGAGTAAACAATCTATCATTTACCTCCTTGAATGTACTGGATTAAGCTACCCTGTACAGTATCACTTCCCATTAAGCGCCTGCCTCACTGAACACAAGCTATTTCACAGAGACGGAGGTCTTAATAACCATGCCTAAAGGGAAGTTATTATAGGAAAGAAATACCAGACATATAAGCCATGGCAAATGCATGGACGATGTCAGGGCTGGAAATTCACATCATCAGGTTGTGACCCTTGCTGGCAGGCAGTAGAGCAAATATGTTACTGTGCTACTGTGCATAATCTTAGTGTTCACCATGCGTACACTATATACTGCATAAACTGGAGCCTTCCGCCAGCATGCTGAAAAGGACTATGCATTCTCTTTCTGCATGCAGTGCTTTACGCTGTGTGCATTTTTTAAAAAAAAATTAACTAGCTACACACCGTGCAGCCAGTAGCAATTCTATGTCGGCTCACAGCAGTATACAGCACGAGTTTACATTTCTTGGCCTTTAGCTTGTTTTTGTGGGGCCTGCACACATTTCAGTTTTCCTCCTTCATTGCTTCCTGACTTCAATGTGAAATTCAATCCACCAAGAACACTTGTGCAGTCTATCTAACTGCTTCACTGCTGCAGTTGATGGGAGAGGCATTTTTCGAAGTGGAACTTGAATTTGTTGAGTGGTTTGTGAACAGAGTCATAAACAAATGCAGCAAATCTCTGCTCTTATCCATAGTATCCTATTAGTCATTGTCTGTGAGCAGCTGGATGGTCACCAGCTTATTTATGGAAATATTTGCAGTACCAAAAGTTTTGTGATATCTAGCATGGATTATTATTTGTTTTAAAATCCAGATTAGGAAATACTTTATTTGCTATTTGTTGTTTGCTCCTTTTTCTCTTGCTTTAAGAAGAGTCAGTTATCCAACCCAGGAGATGAAAGAACACCATGATGTGACTTTAAGTAATCAATCTCCCAGCACAAATTATGACTTGTACTGCCATAATACCTAAATCACAGACCTGAGCACCATTGCAGGCTAGGTGGTGCACAAAAACGGAATGAAAAAACAGCTCCAGCTCCAAAGAAATATATAACACATAGTGAATACACTAATGAACAACCATCATGCTGAAACATATTTGTATCACTATTCATTTAATACTTACCAGTAACAAAACCACTGCTAGAAATAAAGATTGTTTTGTGGAAGAAGGCCGAAATTCATCACTTTATTTGTTCATGGTGAATAACTGGACCAGAATATTTACCAAACTTGCAGGCACATATCAAATTCAGGGGCCATATAACTATAGATTCACTCTGCTCCATGAACCTGCTCTGTCAGGCAACACGTGGAGTTGTTTCAATATCACTCAAATAAAATCACAACTATGGTACAACAGAGCTGGATAAGGAGCAATCTCAGTTTTTATTTCTAAGAGATATGTCTTTCTGTTGGTTTCCAAAGAAACTTTTCTTCTGGTTCTGGGGTGCTCTCAACTCCCTGGGTCTGTTTGGGGACCACTATCAAATCACAAAAAGGTGTATTAAGAGTCAGTTGTAAGTCCATAAAAGATGGGAAATTTAGAGGTCAAGCTGAAACATGTGAAGTGCAGTTTTACATCCTACTGGTCCTATTGTCCTTTTCCAGATGGAATGTATCAGACTGACTGAGATGTAGCTCAGTTACCCAAGAGGGGTGGTGGTGGTGCATGGATCCTGCTTTCCCTTTAGCTCAGTGTGGAAAGGCCTGTGTTGCAATTAACTGATTATGTGGCCTGCATGTGACCAGACATGGATAGTTATAACATCAGCGCCAATTTTTCACCTTGGTAGAAGAACTAATCATGTGACAAGTATGCAAGACCAGCCACTGTTAGGAGGCCTCTAGGATGCTCAGAAATACTGTTTTAGCCTAAACTTCAAATTTCCTACTTTCATGGGTTTAAATTAATAAATTAAGCACTTACCAATATTCATATATCATTTCTGATGGCTGGTTTCCCTCTTGCTTATGGTATGGTTTTGTTTGTTTTAAATGGCTGTTTTTCAAAGAAATAAAACTTCTCTTTAAACTATAACTGACTTGAGGGCCATTCAGACCCAAACAAATGTGCAATGCCTTGTTAATCTGTGAGACAATAGGCAAAGGAGCCATTCAAAGTGACTCTAATAAAACAATCAGATATCCTGATTTATGCAGAGAAAATGCCAGGGGAGGGGAAGTGACCTCATGCCAGGCCACTTATACTAAAGTGGCCTCCATCACTACAGTGTGGTGTGTCAAAGAATCTTGAGATGCCGGGAATTCTTGCATGCCCACAGATATCTATCAGGACAGGAAGATATTGTTTGAGAGGTATAGAAAAGAAATAGCTAGGCATCAAGTTACGAGGGAGACAGAAGATGATTCAGTTTAAAGAAGGCGTTGGAGCAGTGGGAACAGTGGAACCAGGGCCATCC
The DNA here is from genome assembly GCA_007922175.1 of Pelusios castaneus. Classification (NCBI taxonomy): domain Eukaryota; kingdom Metazoa; phylum Chordata; order Testudines; family Pelomedusidae; genus Pelusios; species Pelusios castaneus. The sequence continues at coordinate 15,848,589 of ML685814.1, read as the reverse complement.
CTAGGGGGGAGTGGGGCCCAGGGCCAATTGCCCTGGGTGGGGCCGACACTGGGCCCAGCCGGGGCCGACCATGTAAGTCAGGCCGGGACGGCCCAGCCCAGAATGGCCGGGCCCCGCGAACTGCCCCGCCCCTGGGCCTGCCTGCTCCGCCCTGGGAGTGGGGAGGGCCGGCCCAGGGCCAGAGGCCAGGAGAAGCCTCTCACCCCGCTGCTATTGGCTCGCTGCAAAAGGCAGCGGGGGCAGGGCAAAGCGGGGCCATGGAGGAGACGCGGCATGGGCCCCGCACTGCCCCCAGCTGGGAGCAGGGCAGCGCAGGGCCCACATTACCGCGATTGCCCCGTGTGCCCCCACCCAAGGACGGCTCTGAGTGGAGCAAGCTAGACAGTTAATGTGAATGAAGGAGTGCCTATACTCCACCTCCCCCTGCCCCACCAGACCAACACCAGTCACCCCTAGGATTCTAGCATCCAACCTGGCTCCCAGAAGAACTCTCCTTCCAAATGCAAACATTAAGAAAGATTTCTGTTTCCAAAAATGGGACCCTACAAGAATCTTAGAGTTGTAATAAATAACTTCAAAACTCCTTGGCACTGAGTGCTATAAAAGATCATTTGGTCTTCAGTACTCACACCCCATGTATTCTAAAGCACTTTACAGTAATGAATTACGGGTTGGTAGTGTATGACTGGGCTGGCCAATCCAATAGACTCTATATTCTCAGAAATAACTCTACCACAGCCTGGTGGACATTTTATAAGAAATGAGCAGCCAAGGACCTTAGTTTAATATCACATGAAAGAAACATAATTTTCACAGGGCAGAACTGTACCCTTAGTAAGGTACCAGCAAAGGGTATGAATCTAAGCCCATAATAGAACTTGGGTCTATGGCTCAGGGGACAGGGCCATTCTGATGCCATTATAAAGTAACCCATTGAACCATCATGACTCTCTATCAGTGCAGGTGCCTCATATTTCAGAAGGGCTGCCACCCATCCAGATTTCCCCAGGATCATTCCCTTCAACCCCCCCCCCCAGGGGGGGGGGGGGGTGTTTTTTTTTTGAGATAGCTGTTCTGGGAAATCTGTCTCGGTGCACACTGCCAGAAGAGCTCAGGTTCACCCTGGATGTTCCAAGTTTTTCTGTACCACAGAGGTGACAACTCTATTTTTTTTCCCCTGACTCTAAGAAAAACCCATAGGGTGATTTTTCCTAGCTGTATAGTAGCTGCTTCTGAAGATTTTATCAACGGACTAGCTCTGTCAGTGTTCACTTCCACCTGCTCCCCCACAAAAACAAAATTAGCAAAAGCAGCAAATCTACAGACTGGACTAAAGATGGCTTGCAACACTTCATTTTAATCTGTGCTGGTGTGGAGAATCAACCTACTGGGGAAGACACAAGCCTTAGTTTTCTGCTACTTGGTGAATGTCTCTCACTCAGATTTTCAATATTGTCATTTTATGTCTGGGATATAAAATCATGTTTTAAAAGCCCTTAAAGATCCACACAGTGTGGAATAAAACCATGAATCACCTTTTTTTTGCATAAGCAGACTCCCTGCTGCAGGGCCTGTATGGATTTCTATTACCCTACCTTCTGGGAGGTGCTGGGTCTACCTGAGTATTATGTGGTAGTTGTTGAACAAGCTACCAATTGGAGCCAAAGCAGCTGTCTGTATTTACTGTTCCATGTTTATTTGCAGATATTTCACACACCATGGCATCTGAGGCTACTGCTGTGAGATGAACATGTTTGCAAATGCCCTGTTCTCTGGTTGAACCTATGTTCATGTAGTCCGTTCGTTCATTGTCTGTTCTGGGCATGCATCTTGTATGAATGCTCAGAGGCACTTGCTGGATGACCAGACTTTTGTGAGAGCCAGTAAAAGAACAGGCAGTTCCTTTAAATGAACCTGTGGCCACTTCAGACAAGCAGTGGTCAGTGCAGCTGAATTAGGTAGTATACAGATGCCCTTTTCACTGGTGTCCTGGCATAGGTGAGAGCCTGAAAGAGGCTCTAATTGACATCAACTTACAAAGACACCCAGAGACCCTTTCCAGGGATCACAGAGGTGCAGGGCTCTCTCAGTAGTGTTCCCTTGAGCTAAGCCTCCTCTCTCCCTTCCCCCCACACTGGTACAGAGCCACTACACCATTCAAGGATCCCTATGTATAGAAGGGTGATCCTCTGGGCGCCAAATCTGTGGATTTAGAGCCAATTTGTATCTGTTGACAAATAGAAAGAGGCCAGAGTTTAACCCAGGATCAAAGCCCATGTGTCTGTACAAATCCTGGAGTTTCACTAGCCTGGGTAATTCCAGCCTCTAGCTTTCCCTCTGGCACAGTACAATGGAGGAGTGAGTAATTTAAGCAGCCCACTGTATGCTGGGAAACCTCAGCTCAAGCAGAAAGCTGGGAACTAAGGAGCAGCCACTTGAGAAAGCTGCCACGGAAAATGGGGTTGAAAAACTCTCATTGCTGAAATGCTTCTAATGATGTGTGCTGGGGCACTCAACTCCCTTCGTGGTCTTGTTTGGAAACCCCTTGTACAAGAGATGGAGTCTACATTCTAGCAGCACAAATGCGCCCACTGAAAGCATGGGGCTTCCTTTCTTGCTTTTGTTTAGCACAGGATGTAATTTGAAAGAAGTCAAATGCATTTTTGCCCTAATGAATTTAAAATACACCACCACCACAGGAACTGAACAGGCCTCTGGGCTTAGTCCTCCCATGTCATATTTCCAGCCCACATGGAATTTATCAACAGCCAAGTTATTCTAACAATCTTCCTGAAAAAATTGGATTTATTTTAATGGAAACGCTAGCAGACCTTTCGTTGTCCCAAAGCTGCTATCCAGTTGGAACACAAATTCATTTGCAAATGTGTTTTGGGGGATTTTGATTTCATTCACTTGTTCCTTGTGAGTTTGGTGCTTATGGCTTGGTAGAGAGCTCTGAAAAAACTTTGATATTGGCCCTTCCTCTCTTGAAGAAATAGTGGGCTGCAGGAGACAGCCTAAGAAATGGGCTGATGTTAAGACATGGAAACATTTTGGTAAGGAGAGAGGTAGTTACTGTTTTCCAGTGTTTATCTTAAAAACATGGCAAAAATTTTGAAAAGGTTGAGGGGCAGCGGGGGTTTTTTCCCCCTGTTCTCTTCTGTAAATTCTTAAATAGGCGCTAGAGATTAAATTGCTTTGTCAAGTTTTATCAACAAGAAGACAGCCCGTCAGAGTTACAGTTCAGTGCCCTAAAATTCCCTTTATGTTCAGCAAGAAGCTTACAGGCGAAAATTGGGAAGGGATGATTCTGTGCCTCCTTATGCTACAGGATTTGTATTTCCTCTAACTCTCACATCTCCTTGATGCATTTCTTAAATTCCACTCAAGTCTCTAGTAAATTGCCATCTGTAGTCTAAGTTATAATAAGGCCTTCACCAATTGGCACTGTGAAGAGATGTACTGGACCGTGGAGTCAGCTCCATTTAACACAGACTATTCCATAAAGCATTATCCAAAAATGACAATTTGGGCCTTTCAGATATGCACTATGTCATTCAAGAGGAATTTTTCAGGTTGCTTTGGGCCATAAAGTTTCTCTCTTCACTGCATCATGGGCCTTTTCACAAGTTCCATGTTTCAATTAACAGACAGTGCAAGAGATGAAGAAGACTGAAAAGAGAGAATCTTTGACAGAAAATGAGACTGGACATTCCCAACATAAAGGCTCTTGGGTTTTCAGGACATGTCTCTCACGCACAACAGGGTGTGACTGCAATTTAAACAGATATACTTCTTGGAAACAGCAGATTGAAAGCTGGATTCCCCTGTGAGAGGCAAAAATGGCAGCAGTGGGCACTGTAGTATTTACTGCAACAGCTGTGGTGGATCTTCCAAAGGAGTTGGCTGAACTGCTGCATTCTTCTCCTCCTGCCCCAGATATACTTTTCATTTGAGGTGGTGTTGTCAGGGGATCCCAAGAGCAGTGCGTTTGGAATTAGCACCCCATAAAGTTGCCTGGAGCAGTTCACAACTCTCCAAACTATTGTTTCAGGCTGTCTGCTGACTCAGGGAGATATTACTGTACTACTTGTATTTGATTTGATTTGATTTTCAAGCTTTTCTGTACGATCATGGGGGCTGGAAATTTCTGCGGGTGTCACTTGATTCCAAAAACTGCGACCTAGGCACTGGCCTATAGTTCTTGATCCAAAGTCCACTGACTCAATGGGTGTCTTTCCACTGACTTCAATAGGCTTTGGGTGAGGCTATGGTACTCCAGTCCCTCGTACATTATACATCCACAAGGGGATCTGTTATTTCTGTGTCAGTAACCACCTACTGTAGCATTGGGTGCACCTAAAATGCTGTACGAATCCTTAAAATAATAATTAGAACTCAATAAAAGAAAGTTGAATAATTTATTTAAATATATTACAAAACTTATTGAGGAACGTAGTTGATGAATATATTTAATTATCTTCTCAGCTGTATATCTGAGTGAATACTTTAAAAAAAATTAGACAAGTCATTTATTTGAAAAATATTAGAACATTTGCAAATAAATTATCTGAGGAATATGCTTCCACCAGCTCTGATGATAATGAACTACCAGCTGGTGCCTTCTTAAATGGAGCTGTGTTGTCCCATAGGAGCCCTGATTTAGGATCTCTGTGCTTTCTTGGAAGGCTTTTGTTCCGGTCTAATCTCCACCATCATTACCAGTAGCAGCAACAGACGCTCTTAGTGCCAGAGGATGGTCTTGCAGCTTTTAGGATCCATCATTGCTTTTTAAGGGAGGAAAGAAGAAAGATGGACAAAGCACTGCAGAGGAAAAAACATGAAGTATAGGCCACACTTGAATCATAACAGAGTTTCCACTTTCAGATCAGTCACGTTCAGAACCAGTCACAGAGGCCTTTATACATGAAAACACTTAAATGTGTGCTTAACTTTAAGCACATGGCTAAATGTTACTGAAATCAGTAAGCACATAAAGAGATGCGCCTCTTACTTCTCTAACATAAAGCAGAGGTAGAGAAGGCATTTCACTGTGGGTTTGAGTATGCAGCCACCACAATAGTGTCAAAGAATACTCTGAATCAATAAACTTGAGTGTGATCATGAAACTTTACTTTACTTTACTCAGAACTTTACTTTACTTTATTCAGAATATAATACGGGGAGTAATAATAATAATAATAATATAAACGGGGAGAGAACAAAGGAAATCTCTGCCCCCGTGACATCGGGCAGTATCCTTTATAGACTCTCAGAATACATTAGACAGGAAAGAGCTACAGCTTCTTATTGGTCCAGCTACGATCCACCCTTATTTAAAAGGAACAAGGGCAGAATAACAGATACAGAAACAAGCAAGTAGCTCTGACTAGCTTTCAAGGCTAGGTAGTTCTTAGAAACAGCAACAGTCCTTATCAATGCTCCCTAGCTGCATTCTTCTACATTAGAAGAAAGTCTTTGAGAAGAATGAGAATGAGGAGAGGATGGTGTGAAACTAGCTGGATTAGGTGGAGCATTTATGATATTATTTAGCATCAATATTTCAAAATTACAATAATTCATCTGAGATGTGCCATTTCAGGTACCGTTTAAAAGGTTATAATTTGCTAAGTATGATGATATTGTTTATGTGCATGTGTCATATTTGTATGGCAAATTATGGATATATTTGATTAATCTGTATTTCATTTTGTGCTGGGTTTCTAGATGACACCCCAGACAGGATGACTGCAGCACTAGCTACTTGATGGTTCATTAAGGGAACAATAAGCCCGGGGGAAAGAACCCAGGGACCACACCTTCTGAAGTACCAGGACTTTCACATGTGACCCTGGGCTCCATCTTATTTCTGTATGTTTCCACAAGCAGCATGGCAAAGGGACATAAAAAGCAGAGGCATCACATCCATTTTGTCTTTGGTCTTCAACCTTTAGTCTTCACCTAACTACCTCTGGATCAACACATCTACAACTAAAGCTGTGAAATAAAGGTCTGAGTGCCATCCAGGTACTGGATGGATACCAGAGGGATTATACAAGCCTGAAAACTCCACAGTTCTAATGAAAACCTGATATATATGGATTTTCAAATCACTTATATGTATCTGATTGCTTTAATCATTTAATGTTTCTCTTGTAGTTTGTTTCTTTCCTTTTATAATAAACCTTTAGTTTTAGTTACTAAAGAATTGGCTGGCAGCATGGTATTTTGGGTAAGATCCAAACTTATATTGATCTGATAATGTGGCTGGCCTTTTGAGTTCAAGAGAACCTTTTGGTAAAGAGCATAGAATTTTAAATAATTTATCTCTTTACTGGATCTGAGCCTGAGACTAAAATGCAGTAAAGGGGGCTGTGTATATTTTGTTGTAGCTTCTTGATGACCAATGTGGGAAATCAAAAACACTGTTTGTGACTGGTTGGGAAGTCTAACTTCAGTGTTACCCACCAGGACTGAGGAAATCTGCTGTTCTTTTGCAGCCTTTCCTGACCTTGGTATTTTCAGGTGGTCTGCCCTAAGCGCAGACAGGTCACAGATGGCTTTCTGGGAAACAGTACATAGAATCATAGTGTTAGACCGGACCGTAAGGGTCATCTAGTCTAACCCCCTGCCAAGATGTAGGATTTGTTGTGTCTAAACCATTCAAGACAGATGGCTCTCTAGCCTCTTTTACATGCTTATCTTTGAGCATGTGCATATGTGACAAGCTGCACCACACATACGCCCTAGTAACGGTATCTGTGTATCTTTCCTGTTCACCCTTACAATATAATTGTGTATGGTCTAGTGCACAGTATGTTATGAAAGGTGGTTCTGGAAAGCTCACAACGTGCTCTACATGATTGTTATGGTAACATGTTTTCTGAACCATCATACCGATGTACAAATATGAAACTCTGTCTGGTCATGTCCCCAAATGTAGCTCACATGGCTGAAACAGAGGCAGACAACAGAGCTGTGTTTACACTGAGAAGAGGCATGCATAGAAGAACAATGCAGCTTAAGCACCTTGGCTCAAGAGGGAAAGATCATGACATGAAGAATCACCTGACCGTGGAGGGGGGTTGAAAAGAAAAAGACATATATTGAACTGGATAGGGCTCTTCCCATGGAATCCATCTTCCAAGCAACATCAAGAACTGAAAACCTACTCACAGAAGGGAAAGCAGAGTCGGGCTAAAAAACATCAACAGCCAAGCCTGTGAGTATGCTGAATATAGACTCTAACAGTGATCTTAGTTTAGAATGTGACTTTTTCTTTTATTTGAATGTGATTATCTCCTCGAATGGATTTTTAATCTGATTTTATATTGATTTGACTTATATTAATTTAAAATCATATTGTAATCAATAAACTTCTGTTTGATTTTATCTGAATCAGTACGAATCTTGGATGGAGTGTGTGTGTGAAAGAGCAACGCTGGTACATATTAATTGTTTTGTCAAGTTGATAGAGAAGTGTAAATGAGCTTACAAGGGCCACTCCGGGGGCACTGAGCCTCACAAGATTAGTTCCCAGGATTGCATCTGGAGCTGGGGTGTTTGCTGGGGGACTATCCTAAGAGTAACTAGTGAAAATGCCCTTTCACTGGTTTAGGGTGGGAATACATGCAGGAAGCTGTACATGAGTTGACCCAGGAGTGGGGGTTCACATAGCAAAGAGGGATAAGACAGGGCCCTCAAGTGAAGAATCAGAGTGACACAGCTGCACACCAGGCCACGTTGCAGGAGGGGTACTTAACAGCATAGGGATGCTTTCCTGAGTCAGGGTTCAAAAGGGAAAATATTCCAAGAAAAATTTTCAAATAAATCAAAAAATCTACTCATGATATCCTCAGCTTATTTAAATGGACACAACTGCAGTGAAGTTAACAGAGCTACACTAGCTGCTAATCTAGCCCATGACCCGTGGTGTTACTTGGTCATTTTCATCATTATGTATCAGCCAAATCCTCTCTTCAGATCCTGGTGTGTTACTAAAATATGCACCCAAGCTTATTTATAAGCTCCCCAAAGGAGCAGCTTAACATGTTTGGTAGAGATCTAGTCTGTGATATGGAAAATGATATTTATAGCTAGGGAAGATAAAGCTTATATTTTCAACACCTACCTGCTCTGACCTAGTGGGGGTTAGCCTTGAAGAAGAATAATGTAGCAAAGTGCCCTTAAAGATTAAAATTTATTTTATTTTTTACAGCTTTGCTCTAAAGCCTTGGGATGAGGTACAATTTGCAGTTATAATTACAGTCTATTAAATACACAGTTCTTAGTCGTAGCCTTCACTCTTCTAGCTCAGATACCTTTGGAGCTGTGACCTTAGTGTTTTACTGAAGTGTTCTCTCCATAATGATCTCATTAAAAGTTGTGTCATGTAAGGCTGGAGGTAGCATTCCTTCCTCTCTCAATTACTGACAAGGCATCAGTGTATATAAATTAAAAGGCTACATGCATCCTCTCAGAACATTTTCAGCCATTTCCACATATATTTGAGGAACACTTAATTGAATAATGTGGCTGGCAAGTAATTTTTATTAAATGAAGCATGTTCTTTATTTCAGTGTCCTTATTACTGGATGATCACATGAGGTTGGCACGAAGTTGAGGAGATGAAGAGAAAGCTTGCTACTTGACGCAAGATTTAAGACTCATATTGGCCATATGAGAAACAGGAAATGGTGGCCTTTTACAGGCTAGCTCCTAGTGGAGATGGAAAGCAATAACGGTCTCTACTCCCAGACCCCCATCTGGTAATGGGAATGAGAAGTGGGAGGGGGGTCACCTCTCAAATAGGTAATAGAAAAGAGAGCACACATTCATTTACATGCCATTGTTACTATTTATTATATATAATTTATGAAGCATATAATTTATTAATGTGCTCAACCTTATATATAAAGAGAGCCTGCTCTTGGAATCTTTGGCTGTCTCAATTCTTCTCCTCAAATGTAAAGGAGGAAAAGGAAAGGCATTGGACTGAGTGTTCACATTTGCAGTCATCACCGTAAAAGCAAATCTAAGGGACATGGGAGTTAGAAGCAGGTGGGATCCTGGCATATTTAGAGGGTGTGAATATGCCAAAGATGGTGGTGGAAGAAGGAGATGAAAGGAAATAACCAAGCAATGGGAGGTGGAGAAATGTGCAGTGTTAATGATTCATACACATCTTGGGGATGTTCTGCCCAGTTTGAGCCAAGTTCCTTCAGTAGATACAAAGTGTACCGGTGATCGTTAACCATGCACATTAGAGCCCTGTTCTCCAGCCTCCTGATAGAAGTAAATCCCATTGGTTTCAATAGCTGTTATTTGTACCCTGTAGCAGGAGAATTGAGCCTTGGAGTGTTTTATTGTGCCCATACAATGGTAGTTTAAATGTTGTATCTAAGAAGAACTGGCTTATGCAGGTTGCAGTTTCCTAAGTGCACAGTTGAGAATCCCTTTTTTTGTCAGCTAGCCACTCCACCTTCCTCACACCAAGCTATTTTATATGTTCTTGCAGAGATCACCCACAATTCCAAAGATTTTTAAAAGCTCAACTGCATCTATTGATGCCAATTAACTGTGGCTCCTCTATAGCAAGCCAGGTTTTTGGGCACTGAGGTCTGACAGCAAGGTTGGCATTCAGTCCAGGAACCAAAAAAGTCCCAAGTCATATTTTCTGCCAGCATTAATCCAAATCCCAATCTACTATAAATCCAGCCAGTGGATTTAGGTTTGCTGGACTCAGTAGTTGAGTTCTTGGCATGATAGGATTCCTCATCAAGCCATTCACTTACATGAACCTGTAATGAGATGTAAAAGCCTTTGGTGTTTTATAGATGAGGCCCCAGCCTCAGGTTGCAGCCAGCCACAGTGGTGCCTCTAATGGAAAATCCTGTCAAACCAGAGTCCTGTGTCACTTTTAAAGATTAACTGATTTATTTATCGCATGAGCTTTTGTGGGAGAAAATCCCACTTCGTCAGACGCTTTGAAGATGGGAAAGTTACAGAATGGGAGGAAATTAAATGCAGGGAAGTGTATGATTTATTTAAACATTTAAATGTTTATGTAAACATTTATTTAGTGCAAAGCAAATTTAAAATTTATTTTTTTAAAAAAATTAAATTGTTAAAAGTTTTTTTTTAAGTTTTAAAATTTAAAATTTTAAAAAACCAGAATCTTAAAAACAGTTCATTTCACGCAAGCTGGGACAGTTCATTTCACGCAACTCTAGTCTAATGTGATTTCTGTGGCTAAAGACCAGAAGCTAACTTGTCAATGTCTGGCTTCAGGTTTGGCAGTAACATCAGACCAGTCAAATTTCTGTCTGTAAGGCAAGCACGATTTCTGTTTTTGATCAGTTTCATGGCAAAAAATGCTTGCTCGCATTGGTAGGTATTCAGAAAGTGGCAAACATATCACTGAGCAAAAGAACACAGATGTCCAAATTCAGTTATTGAAGCCAGCTGGGGGGGGCTGGTGTGTGGCCAAGGCTAGAGCCACACCCCGGCCCGTACCCCCTGGGGCGGACTGGCTGGCCAGGGGTGGGGTAGGCATGGAACACTGCAGAGGAGCAACACAGGGAGTGTGCCATCTCACCCGTGGGCCCCTACCCCCAGTGGTGAATGGACAGCAGGGGACAGCGCACAGCCCACCGAACTGCGGGGCCCAGGGTGATAGCCCCACTCACCCACCCCTAGGGACAGCCCTGTTTTTAGGGCAGGCTTCACAATTTCCTCTCCATCTGTAAAAGGCTGCTTCCTTTTTGGCCAACAATAGAGCTACTTCATAGGAAGCAACAACTGCACTTCTGCTTTGCTCGCATTTATTCACTAATAATGACTGCTGACCACTCAGTACATTTTCTTTCCTGGCAACATATGCCCACCTTACATCAAGGTCTGTGCGACCAGTGCTGTAGTGGCATTCCAAGTTGTACTTCTTCAACACAAGTTCCAAAGAGCTAGCCCTGTTAGTCTAAGTCAGCCAAACAAACATGGCGTCCTCTGGCACTTTTAAAGTCTGACCAATTTACCTATCACATGAGCTTCCATGTCTGACGAAGTGGGATTTTTCTCCCACAAAAGCTCATGCAATAAATAAATTGGTTAGTCTTTAAAAGTGCCACAGAACTCCTTGTTTGCTTTTCTTCAAAACAGAAACACAAAACCCACAAGCCAAACAGACTGGTTTTCTGCCTCCTCCCATAGTAAACCTGTATTTTTCTTCTCAGTCGCTATTAAACTTATGGTAACAGACATTTCCAGCTCCGCTGTCCTCCAGCTTCCAGGGGTTTTTTAATTCTTTTGAGGCTGCTGCGCTCATTTTCACATTGACTGATTTATAGCTAAAAACTTTGCACAGTATTTCATACCCTTACAAAGCTCCACAGTATGATTGTTAATACAGAAGCACAGAGCCCCAGAGCTAGGTCAAGGTGGGTGCAGGTGCAGGTGCAGTCAACTAAATGTAGTAAAAAGAAGGAAAAAACTGGTCACAGGTGCAATCTATTAAATCTATAAAAAAAGCTCTAATTTACAGAGTTCCTGCTCCATGGGTATGATGGGTCCTGGTTGCTGAGAAAACTGGGAGCAGGACCCAAAGCTGGGCAGGAGGTGGGAGGGCTGGATGCAAGCACTAGGCAGGAGGGGTCTGTGGGAGACTAGCAGCTCGCTGCTGCTGTGCATCTGACAGGGCTGCAGGCTTGCAGCTGCAGCCTGGCTTCGAGCTTTATCCTGGGACTGGGCAGGAGGAATGAGTGGAAGCACTGCAGCCCCGCTCCCATTCCTGGCTGCAGTCCAGACCCAGGTCCCAGCTTGCAGCCACAGCTTGGCTCCTGCTCCCTCCTGTCTTCTGGACCAGGCAAGAGAAATGAGCCGCAGCCTGGCTCCCTCTTCCGCCTGTGTGTCCATCCAGACCCGGCTGCATGCTTACGGCCACAGCCTGCCTCCCAGCTGCAAGCTGGCACTAGGTGGGAGGTGGGCAGTTGTGGCCAAGCTCCCAGCCAGCAGGACGGGGGCATGGGCCACTTTAATAAGCCCCATGGGCCACTTTTGGCAGAAGGAGATGCAGCAGCCAAAACCTTTACACCTGTTCATTTTCTAAAGCTACCTGGAGTATCACCCCCAACCCTGTTTTGTTTTGTTTTGAAATCGTCTCAATAGGAAGTGTCTGCATTGATTTTACTGTGTGCATAAGTGGTTGGTCTCTTGACAGTCTGTTACGTTCAAACACAGACACAGCCCAGCATTATGAACTCGTACAGTGTTTCTCAACCTTTTTGAGGCCAGGGATGGGCTTGCTGCTTTCCTAAACTGTGTCAGGGAAATCTCCAAAACCAATTGTTAGGAAATACTGACCCAGTAAATAACATTAAAGCAATTCCAAATCATTGTCATTTAGCTGCTTTAAATGGGGTTAGGGACTGCTAAATGATACAAGGTTTAGAGAGGAGCAATGACAAACTGGCTTTGAATCTTTCTGGGTTTAAACATAAGAATGGCCATATTGGGTCAGATCAATAGTCTTTCTAGCAGAGCATCCTCTCTTCTGGCAGGGACTGGTGCCAGATGCTTCAGAGGGAATGAATAGAACATGGCAATTATTGAGCGATCCATCCCCTATCTTCCGCTCCCAGGTTCTGGCAGTCAGAGGCTAGGGACACCCAGAGCATGGGGCTGCATTCTGACCATCTTGGATAATAGCCATTGATGGAACTATCCTCCATGACTCTTTTTTTAACCCAGTTATTGTTTTGGCCTTCACAGCATCTCCTGGCAAAGAGTTCCACGGGTTTTATGTGTGTTGTGTGAAGAAGTACTTCTTGCAGGCTTTTGTGGTTTTTGTAAACCTGCTACTCATTAATTTTGTCAGGTGACCCCTGATTCTTGGGTTACGTGAAGGGGTAAATAACATTGCCTTATTCACTTTTTACACACTATTAATGATTTTATAGACTTCTATCACGTGCAATCTTAGTTCTCTCTTTTCCACGCTAAACAGTCCCAGACTTTTTAATCTCTCCCCATACAAAAGCTATTTAATCCACCCTAATCATTTTTTGTTATCCCGCTCTGTACTTTTCACAATTCTAATGTAGCTTTTTTAAGATGGGCTGACCAAACTACTGTAGTGTTTACCTTGTGGTCATACCATGGATCTATATAGTGATGTTATGATATTTTCCATATCATAGAATCAGAGGGATGGAAGGGACCTCACAAGGTCATCTAGTCCAACCCCCTGCTAAAAAGCAGGACCACTCCCCCTAAATCACCCCAGCCAGGGATTTGTCTAACCGAGCCTTTAAAATCTCCAAAGATGGAGATTCTCCCACCTCCCTAGATAGCCCATTCCAATGCTTCACCACCCTCCTAGTGAGAAAGTTTTTCCTAATATCCAACCTCGACCTCTCCAGCTGTAATTTGAAACCATTGCTCCTTGTTCTGTCCTCTGTTACCATCGAGAACAGCCTAGCTCCCTCCTCTTTGGAGCAACCCTTCAAGTAGTTGAAGGTTGCTATCAAATCTCCCCTCAGTCTTCTCTTCTGTAGACTAAATAAGCCTAGTTGCTTCAGTCTCTCCTCATAAGTCATGTGCCCCAGCCCCCTAATCATTTTTGTTGCCCTCCGCTGGACTCTTTCTAATTTGTCCACATCCTTTCGGTAGTGGGGAGCCCAAAACTGGACACAGTATTCCAGATGTGCCTGACCAGTGTCGAATAGAGGGGAATTATCACATCCCTCGATCTGCTGGCAATACTCCTACTGATGCAGCCTAATATGCCATTGGCCTTTTTCGCAACAAGGGCACACTGTTGACTCATATGCATCTTCCCGTCCACCGTAACCCCCAGGTCCTTTTCTACAGCGCTCCTACTTAGCCGATCGGTCCCCAGCCTGTAGCAGTGCATGGGATGTTTTCGTCCTAAGTGCAGGACTTTGCACTTGTCTTTGTTAAACCTCATGAGATTTCTTTTGGCCCAGTGTTCCAATTTGTCCAAGTCTCCCTGGATCCTGTCCCTGCCCTCCACAGTATCTACCATTCCCCCCTACTTTGTGTCATCCGTGAACTTACTAAGCACGCAGTCTATTCCATCATCAAGATCATTAATGAAGATGTTGAATAGAACCGGCCCCAGGACCGACCCCTGGGGCACTCCACTCATTACCGGTTGCCAACCAGACATTGAGCCATTGATTCCTACCCGCTGAGCCCGTTGATCTAGCCAGTTTTCGATCCACCTTACGGTCCACTCGTCCAACTCATACTTCCTTAACTTGTCGACAAGAATGCTGTGGGAAACCGTATCAAAAGCCTTTCTAAAGTCAAGGTATACCACGTCAACAGCTCTTCCCTCATTCACAAAGCCAGTCATCTCATCATAGAAGGAAATCAGGTTGGTCAGGCATGATTTGCCCTTGATGAATCCATGTTGACTGTTCCTGATCACTCTATTTTCCTCCAAGTGTTTCAGGATGGATTCTTTCTGGACCTCCTCCATGATTTCCCCAGGGATTGAGGTGAGGTTGACCGGTCTGTAGTTCCCCGGATCCTCCTTTTTTCCTTTCTTGAAGAGAGGTACTATATTTGCCTTTTTCCAATCCTCTGGGACCTCCCCCATTTGCCACGAGGTCTCAAAGATAATGGCCAGTGGCTCTGCAATCACTTCTGCCAACTCCCTGAGCACCCTCAGATGCAGTTCATCTGGCCCCATGGACTTGTGCACATCCAATTTCTTTAAATGTTCCCTAATCTGACTTTCCATCACTGAGGGCCGCTCAGTACTGTAGTACTGTATTTTCAATTTTATTATATATCCCTTTCCCGCTGGTTCTTAAGGTTCTGTCAGCTTTTTTGACTGCTGCTCTGCACAGTGAGTGGATGTTTTCTGAGAATTACCCTCAAAGTGACTTTCTTGAGTAGTAACAGCTAATTTAAAACCCATCATGTTGCATGTATAATTGGGATTGTTTTCCAATGGGAATGACTTTGCATTTATCACCATTGAATGTTATCTGCCTTTCTGTTGCCCAGTCTCCCAGTTTTGTGAGATCTCGTTGTAACTCTTCACAGTAAGGTTTGGACTTAACTATCTTGAATAATTTTGCATTGCCTGCAAACTTTGTCACCTCACTGTTTACGCCTTTTTTTCAGACAATTAATGAATATATTGAATAGCACTGGTTCCATTACAAATTCTTGGGGGACCCTGCTATTTACCTCTCTCCATTGTGAAAAATGACCATTTATTCCTACCTTTTGTTTCCTGTCTTTTAACAGTTTACTGATCCATGAGGGAGACCTTCCTCTTTTTCCTTGACTGTTAAAGAGCTTTTGATGAGAGATCTTGTCAAAGACCTTTCTGAAAGTCCAAGAACACTATATCCACTGGATCACTCTTATCCACATTTGTTGACCTTCCCCCCTCCACGCCCAATGGAGTATACTTCCTGTTCACAGCATCAGCAGAAATGGGTTTGGTCTAATCCTAGTCCCTAGAGTGGGAAGAGGTCAGTTCTAATTAGATCTTGTCTTCACTGCAAAATTAACTCAATTATGCACAGTGTTGTCCCTAACTCGATCACTGAACACACACAAAAACCCTTAATCCAACTGTCGTGGTGCTTTTAATTTAGGTGAGCTGGCTCAAGAAGGAGTAGAAGCCAAAGCTCAAGGGAGCAGAACTTGTCAGCTATTACCATGATCACTCCACACTGTGGACAGAAGTTGACACCCCCCATATGCTGCTAATACAGCAGGGCAACATTTTTCTGTCAAAACCTTTTTGCAGCAAAAATGCAGATTTGGTGACACTGAAGCTTTTTGCAAATTCATGTTGATTTTGCCCACTTTTATGCCAGAGGAAGCAAAACAACACCAAAATAATCCAAAAAGTCTAAACATTTTGTTTTGACATTTTTTTCTAAATGAAACTTCTTGATTTCTTTTGTTTGAAATGACTTTTTGTTGAGAAATTTCCTTCAGATTTGTTTTCTTAAAAATTCAAAAATGTTAAAGACTCAAAATCTAAACAATAATTTGGTTTTCAATAAAATAAATTGTTTAACTCAAGCCAAAACAACATTTCCTTTTCAGAATTGTCAGCTAATTGAAAAATCTGTTATTCGGCCAGATCTAGCTGCTTGTCCATCAATGACTTCTCACAATTTCCTCTGTGCCCAAAGAAGACAAACAAGTTCTCCCACAATGCTCATGTGAATGATGTGCCCCCAGAAGTTTTAGCCATATGAGTGAGTACAGTGTCAAAGTGCTTGCACTCATTCTGGTCAGACTAACTTGAGAAGACTCACTCCAGTTAACTCTCTAGTGAAGACACACCCTATTAGAAGGTCACATGCTTGTTACTTATGTAGGCTGAGCTATACACCTTACTGGGTTCCCCCACTATTGCTGGGTCCCCATGCCCCTCCCACTCTGGTCAAAACCCTGTGGATTTTAGTGAAAATCAGAAAGCTGGAAAAACTTACAGAAAAATTAAGCTTTTCCAGTTTTCTGATTTTCACCAAAACCTACAGGGTTCTGAGCAGAATTGAGGAAGGAGGAAAAGTCAGCTTGAGTGTGGGTCAGTAGTGGAGGAAGGGGCCTACTGAACCTAATCTTTGAGGTAGGTGTAAAGTTGAGTTCAGCTACAGACTCTCCACACAATCATCAGCCTACTACACAGCAGGCCCAGAAGTGGAACTGGTCAGGACAAAGTGACCATTATCAGAGCTGTCTGAGAGGCTACTACATATCATGCCTTTATTGGGGTGGGGAGGAGTGGGCAGGTGGGGATACTCCCAAGATGAGTGTTCACAGCTGCATGAAAGAATTGGGTCAATTGTCTCTGGAGATTCCAGGGAACCTTGAGGGTCTGGGATCTTCTTCTTC
Organism: Pelusios castaneus; assembly: GCA_007922175.1. Classification (NCBI taxonomy): domain Eukaryota; kingdom Metazoa; phylum Chordata; order Testudines; family Pelomedusidae; genus Pelusios; species Pelusios castaneus. Next base: position 15,831,699 of record ML685814.1, on the reverse strand, counting down.
CCCGCCCTGTCCCCTGAGGAAAGAATTTATGGGAAACTTATGGAGTTTTCTTCCCTTTTGTTCGTTTTCTCATGGGGACGGATGGCTGTTTTTGATATTCAGTATGCCCTCCCAAATACCTTGTGGGCTTCAAAGGCATAAACACAGAAAAATACTTTCCCTGTGGGCTTCCTAACTATTCTCTTTCCCACAGTGACAATGTAACACATACTCCTGTCTTATGCTCTTTCCCCAATCGTAGACTATGAGTCACAGTTTGGGCACACAACCAAAGATCCACACAGACTATCTACTGACAGGCTGCTTAGGAAAGAGTCAAAGTCACTGCAGAAAAATCCCATTATCTTTCTCTGGATTTGAAATTAGTACAAGTTGCACTTTGCTTTGGAAAGTAATGAGCTTTTGCTGAGAAGTTCCACAAAAACCTCTGTCGTACAAAAGATCTGAGTTTCTTAGGAGATTCTTTGTTCTTGCTGTTTATTCTCCACTTAATCCGCTGTGTGTGACATCACAATCATCTCTATGCAACCAAGAGAACTCACAGACAGAAGGTTATAAATTATAGGGACTCCCCTGGAGAATAAACAGTGGTAGGGAGCATCTGTTTTCATACAAATGTGCCCTGCAATTTGAAAAACAAAAGGGGGAGCAGGAGAAAGACAGAGATAGCAAATATATAAAATGTAGAAAATATATCAATTTTCAAAAAAAGGAATTGCCAGTGATCCTGGCAATTGTTGTTGCATAAATCTAAATTCTATCCTTTGAGGGAAAACAAAGCAAATACTAAATTAAAAAAAACCCAAACCCTAAACAGCTGAAGATGACAGAATTGTTAGCAATAGACAACACGTGTCTCCAGTCTGGTTGGGACCATCAGGCATTACTGTAGCACAAATAATAACACAAACAGGGTTAATTTAAATAGTAATGGATATAGGAGATGCAGTCCATAGGTGTATTACATTTGGGTTTCTGTAAAGCATTAGGTACCATGTCTTACATAAACTTACTTGAAAAATGTATTCAAATTGACTTCCTTAAGACTACTGCCACAGGGTCTATAAAATTAGCTGATAGAACATTAGCAAATGGTAATGGTAAATAGCAGTGTTTTAATTTGAGGAGGTGTAGTTCCTGGGGTGCTACAGGCATTGGTGTTATAGCCTCTCATTTATCACCTTCATTAATTGATCTGGAAGACAAAGTAAATAGGATGTTAATGAAATTCACATACAGTAATGAACTGGGAGGAGTTTCAAACACTAGTGAGGACAAATAATAATAAAAAATCACCCAGTGATGTTAAAAGCAAAGAAAGAATATTATTCTTCCCTGGTGGACTAACTGTGAATAAAGAAGTATAATGAACCCCTTGACATAACACAATAACCAAGGATTACTGAATAAATGAATAGGCAGCCCGTTTAAAACAAATAAACATCCTTCATACAACACACAGTCAGCTTGTGGAACTCATTGCCGAGGATGTTGTGAATGCCAAAACTATAACTGGATTACAAAAATACATAAATTAATGGCTGATAGGTCCCTCAATGACTATTAGTCACGATGGTGTGTTCCTAAACCTTTGATTGCCAGATGCAGAGACTTGATGACAGAGGACAGATCACTTGGTGATTGTCCTGCTCTGCTCATTCCGTCTGAAGCATTTGGCAATGGCCACAGTCAGAAAAGAGAATTCTGTGCTAGATGCGCCATTTGTCTGACCCTCTATGGCCGTTCTTGTGTTCTTGTTTACCATGACTGTTATCCCTATTTTATATATGGGGAAATGAGACAAAGTGTGACTAAGTGACTAGGAAGTCCATGGCAGCACAGGGAATTGAACTTGTGTTTCTCAAGACATGCACTACCAAATGAAATAGCCTTCCTGTCACATTGCATCCTTCTTAGGCATGGTCGTCCTTGCTGGTGTATGGTGGGCAGTCTGAAATCTCCTGCACCTGTGTAGGTGGATGAAGCTCCCTCGCTACCCAGCCTGAGTTCAATTCAGTCTGGCACCTCTCCCTCTCCCTCTCCCTGCAAGTTGAGAGAGAGAGAGGAGCAATGGGACTGACATTTCTTTTGGCATCTTTTTCTTATCTTCCTTTTCCAATGGCCACTGTCAGAAGAGAGGATTCTAGGCTAGTTGAGCCATTGATCTGACCCTGTATGACCATTCTTATGTACTTATTTAGCCTTAAGATACCCCTGAAAGGTAGAGAAGAGCTTTCTTACTATCTATCATTCTGTAAACTCTGTCCAGATTATAAGGTCCTTTCTTGGCTTTAATCAGATTAATAAAGAACAAAGAGACAACTTTAACAGTGGTTTGTTTGTTTGTTTGTTTGTTTGTTTGTTTGTTTGTTTGTTTGTTTGTAGGGCAGTTAAAGGGGTTGGCTTGTGTGATAATGTTGATGGAGACTGACTTTTGAGGTTGACTTTTGAGAAAAATGCTGACCTTTGCTAGCCTGCCATGGTGTGTTAATGTAACATCAGCCACAAACCAATGATGAATGCTGTGGGTAGATTGATAATTTACAGGCTCCAGTTGTACTTCAAAGAGCTCATTTTGAATGATGTAGAAGAAGGACTGTAGTAGGATTTGTGGCAGTTGATATCTGTTAATCCACTAGGGAAGTATAGACCAGTTAATGATCCTACTTTTCCACTCCCCGTTACCCTGCACTACATTAAATCAGGTCAAGGTTTATTATATTGGAAAAACCTCATAAGCTGTGGTAACATTCTCGGCTAAGAGAAAGTTCTTCAGTACATCTACATACCTACATCTTACTAGCTGGTGTTTGACATTTGAATTATTTCTCCTCTCTAATTTCTTTTCTATATATTCACACAGATGCAATGTCCACTGTTCAGAAGGTGGAATTCTGCTAAAAGAATTGCCAGTCCACTATGTGTAGTGTAATGAATTTCTTAGTAAACTTACTGCTATTTTCCTAACCTCTGGACTCCAAATAACCACTATATCAAACCCATGTCTGTTTCTGTTGCTGCTGGGACATTCACTTTCCCTGGTGTCCTGTCTGCTGGAACAGGGCCTTCCTCTGGACACTTGATTTTTAGCAAAACCAAAGGTGCTAAGTAGACAGAATCTGGATCTGCTTCCACCTCAGTGAGGGCCTGATCCAAAGCCCAGTAAATCAATGGAAATCTTTTCATTCAATGGGTTAGGATTGACAGGACCCAAAAACAAGGGTCTTTTTTTTTCTTTCCTTGCTGGACAAATGCAAGGAAATATTTATCTATATTTTTAAATATCCCAGGTTTCTTAGAGAGAGATTCTGAAGGAGCTGAGTGTGTTAGTGCTGCTTTTTAATGTCACCCTGTAGCAATCCAGAGGTAATCGCACTTCCTGCCCAGAATTCATTCCCTGCAGGAGCAGTGAAGCAATGTCTGGCCAAGGGAAGAGATGAGGCCTGGCATGAGATGCTTAGATACATTGCCAATAGTAAAATGCTTTACCTGGAAAGCTTGCCTTGCTGGCTGGATCACAGATTTTTCTGGCAATTTGGGGATAAGCCTGAGATCCTAATTGAAATGCATTTTGTGGCCTGAGTTCAGACCCTATTAGGCAAGAGTCCATGTTTTAAAGTGAAACAGCTTCACACCTGTTTCATCCCTGCTGGCAACTTCTGTTTGAGAAAGGCCCATTGCTGTGGTTAAATGTTAGATAATAGTTAAGAATAAATCCTATTCACAGAAGGCTTTGATCAAAGCGCTTTCTCTTTTCTTCCTCTACCTTGTTTTCCTTCTTAATTTTTCTTCTCCTTTCCCTTCCTTTGTCTGATTAGCACAGACAACTGTGTCTGACTGTGTAGGGGAGTTAATTGTGACTGTGAAAGCATCCTGAGGCTGGTGGGGAAGAGTGTATAAATTTCACATACCTTTGTGTTCGATTGAAATAAAGTGAGAACCTAAGAAAATTATTAACTACACTGTAGTTTTCTTCAATATCTGCTCAGTAGCATGTCTCCAGTCAGTTCTCTCATCTGACCAAACTTTATGGCATTTCTGTTAAATATGCCAGCCTCCTAATATGTTCCTACTCCTGTGCTCCATGCACATATTCACAACAGGTACAAGGGTGATGAGACACAGGTTGGGGCTCGTGATATTTGTCCCTGGTTCTGCTACAGACTTCTTGTGTGACCCTGGGCAAGTCAGTTAGCTCTCTGTGCCCCAGTTCCCTGTCTGTCATATGGGGATAATAATATTTCCATTCTTTAAGCTCTCCAGCACAAGGACTGTCTCTTACTATGTGTCTACCTCATCTTGCAAAAGGGGCTCCCAGTCTCAGGTGAGGTCTCTGGACTTTGTCATACAAATAAATAATCATACGATACAGAGTGATCCTTTTTTCTCAGCACTCCACTGAAGTCACTCATCCATTCTCCTCAAACCTTTGCATCTTCCTCTTCCTTGTGAGCCCACCCTATGATCAAAGGAGCTTTGTGTCAAATTTCAGCAATGCCTGGCTTTGGTACCCAGCAGTAGAGTTGCCAGCCCTCCTGGATTGTTCTGGAGTCTCCAGGAATTAAAGATTCCTCTTTAATTAAGGATTGTGTCATGGGGTGAAACCTCCAGGAATATACATCAACTCTACCGAGACTGGGATTACTGAAGGGCAGTGCCGGTGCTAGCCAACTATGTACCCTAAGCAAGAATATTTCCTCTCACACACACACACAACACATGCTAATAATTAATGGGGGACAGTCTTGAGCTACTCAGAGCCCTCAGGAACTGTTTAGACTACTTGCGCCTCATGCCAAGGAAGGGGGAACCTGCATTTGTTCCCAAAACATCCCTCCACATCTCACTGTGAGTATTCTGACAGAAAGGACCACTTTGTCTACATTAGAAACAGCAAAAATCAGAAAATGAAGTCAATAAGCAAAAGCCAAAGAGCTTCACGTCCACTCTGAAGTTAGGAAAGACTGAGAATTAATAATTCTCTTTCAACATGAGCTCAGCCACATAGGATATGCTATATATTTTATGGAAATATAAGAACTAACATAATAATACACAGACGCTCATATTAAATGAATTAAATCTTGAATGCAATTATAACATTCCGGTCTGAGGTCTGGGTTAATGTTGTGAGCAGAGCCTTGATTTTTGAATGTCCTAATATCTGAGTGCTTGACCTCACAGATCTAAGGTTTAATTGTTGCTGTTTTTTTAAATAATTTGTTTTTTAAATGCAAAGGAAAATATTTGGAGTTATTCATCTTGTGCTACTTACAAGTTCCATGAGCTTAACCAGTGAAGCCTGCAAGTTCTTTGTTAGAGACAGGAGTTAGGGGTGAACATGAGCTCCCAGTGCAATGTTGTGACGAAAGGGGGCTAATGTGATCCTTGAATGTGTAAACAGGGCAGTAGTGAGTAAGAGTAAAGAACTGACTTGACCTCTGCATATGGCATTGGTGAGACAACCCATGGTTCTAGCATCCACATTTTAAAAAAAAATATTAAAAAATTGGAGTGGGTTCAGAGAAGAGCCATAGCCAATGATTTGAGGATTGGGGAAAATGTCTTACACAAAGAGATTTAGGGCTTGTCTATATAAACATTTTGTTCATGGCAATCCGGGGCATAAATGTACTCTGGCTAGCTGTGACTCACTACGTGTCCGTTTGGACTCTGCTACTGTTCATTTGAAGTCCCATGCATGCTTTGATTTACCCCACTTTGAAAAGGGAGATGATTAAAGTGCAGTGTTAGTGCACGTCAGCAGGGTCCATAGGGACAGCCGACGTGCAGCAGGCTAGTCTCAAGTAGTTTTACACCCCAAATTGCTGCACCCTAAATATTCATATAGAATAGCCCTTAAAGAGCTCAACCCGTTTAGTTTCTCAAAAAGATTAAGAGGTGACTTGGTTGAAATGTAAAAATACCTTCATAGGGACAAAATAATGGGCAGGAAAGGGCTTTTTGGTAGAGAAAGGCATAATATTAACCAATGGTTGGAAGCTAAAGCAAGAAAAATTCAAATTAGAAATAACACACAACTTTTTAACAGTGAGGTTGATTAACCAGTGGAACAAACTACCATGGGAAGTGGCAGATTCTCCATCTTTTGATTGTTTTCAGATCAACTCTAGATGCCTTGCTTAAAGATCTACTTTAAACACAAATTATTAGGCTTCATACAGGGGAAACAGTGAAATTCTGTGGCCTGTATTATACAGAATGCCATATTAGATGGCCTTTCTGGCCTTAAAACTTATGAATTCCTATGTTGGGAGCTACAAAGGTGCTATAGCTCAATAGGCTCCAATTTAGCCAAGCACTCTAAGCAGGCACTTAACTTTAAGCACTTGACTATGGACTAAAGTATGTGCTTCAAGTGACACTGATGCCTATGGCTATGTCTACACTGGGTAATTTAAGTCGACTTTAAGTCGACTTAGTTAAGTCGACTTAGTGTGTCCACACTGAAAATTAAAGTTGACTTAAAGGGGAACTTACAAAGTCGACCTAGAGCGTCCACACTGGACGCCCTAGGTCAACTTTGTGGGCCTAGGGGTACCTAGGGCAGGTCCACAGGGGTAGGGGGGCACCCTTTGCCCAATGCCAGGGGGCTCAGCCTTTGCCCCATTGTACCTGGGTACAATGGGGCAAAGGGGGACAGGGACCCTGGCAGGGCATAGGGGCAGGGTAGTCAGGGGTCTGCCCTGCACTGTGGGGAGGCATGCCAGGCTCCCCCTGTGCCCCCTCCAGCAGGGAGGGCATTGGTGTAGCCCTGGGGTAGCCCTAAGTCGACTTAGGGCTACCTCACGGCCACACTGGCTTAAGTCGACTCTAGGGAGTCGACTTAAGCTTTAGGTCTAGTGGAAAGGAGGTTTAATAAAGTTGACTTAATTTTAATTAAGTCGACTTTATTTTCCTTAAGTCGACTTAAGCAAGCTGCTTAAGTCAACTTAAGAAAACTGTAGTTTAGATGCAGGGTAAATTAAGTCGACTTAAGCAAGCTTAAGTCGACTTCATTTACCAGTGTAGACGCAGCCTGTGCGCTTTGCTGAACTTATTTCATCATCCCTTGTTTCAGTCTCTTGCTTGTTTAGCAGCAGAGTTTATACGTTTCTGTAATCAAGTAGCTGTGCATTCGTCCACACCCCATTTCAATCGTTAGGGGGCAAATCCAGCCCCATACATCAAGCCCACCAAGGACCTGTTGGGGAGATGTGCTTTATTATACAATGTCCAGAAGTGATCAGAATTTCTTTCCCAACCCCACATTTTCATCAGCACATGCTGCTTTCCAATGCCCTTCTGGGTCAATGGCTGGTTCGGTATTTATTCAGAAGAGTATAATTTGTTGAATCAGCAACAGCTTGGGTTATATAAATGCCTGCCATTCTAGTGTTACCCGTGCCCAAAATTCTTAACTTATGATGAGATTTGATAATGTTACACCGCAAAATATTGGGTCTGATACCTGTAGCTATATATTTTTCAACGTATTTATCCACTTTTATATCTGTCCAGTACACTCTGCCTTGCAGGTTACATTTCATTCACTCCCACAGATGGAGCATCTGTAGTGTGCAGAATCTAAGCCACTCATGGGGCAGAAGTTTTCACAGATGCAATAGAGCTTTGAGAAACCCTTTCCACCATAAGTGATGCTTACTCACAACCCTTTTATTCCCAACCCCCTACCATTTCCATCTCCCCGTAGACTTTTCCAACCCCAAGCAAAGTTTTGTCCCCAGAAAGTAGGAAGGGCCAGCGTCTCCATGAACTCCACAATGGACTTCACTACTGCCATGGTTTTCTGTGGAAGATGCTCACATACTACAGTGATGGGTGGCAGTATAAAACTGTGCAAGAGAAAGAGAGAGAGAAAAAATTCACCTTTGGTCTCTAGAAAGCTGGCTTTCAAAGAAACAGCCCTAATTTTTTGGTATCTGCAAATGCTATGCTGCACAAAGAAACTTCACTGAAGAAGAGTATCCATGTAGTTGGTAGACTAAGTCACTCTAAGCCATCCAGATCTGATTTAATCCCAATGTCTAATGCTTAATTTCACTGACTCTGTCACTGTCACTATATCAGTTTCATTGCCTCCTGCAGATCTGCGTAAAGTGAGGCAATGAGCAAGCCCAATCTCCCAGGGACAATATTAATTTCTAAGTTGTGGAAAGGGCCTGAACTAAAACCATCTTTCTCTTCTCTGTGGGAAGGTGGGGAGCTGTGAGTGGGGAGCATTGTCATAGATTTAAAAATATCATTAATGAATTGCAGGATCCATGATTCAATACTGGCTGACATTGCCAAAGAGAAAGCTAAGTTCCCCACTTCCTTCTTTTTCCATTTGTGATACATGGTGGGTCTGTAATGCTGATCCTTAAGCACCTACTGCAATAATTCCTCCACGGGGAGAATGATTCTTTACTACTTGCATTCTCACCTGAGTATTTTTCAGAGAGGAAATATCAAGCCATGAATCTGAAAGGATTGGATTTAAGAAGAGCTGTTCTCATTTTGCCCCACCTGTCATTCTAAGAAATGTTTATTGTCATGTAAAAGCAGTGAATTGTATTTCCAAATGGAATTTTTCTCCTGCAAATATCTTATTTTATAGGTTTTACAGGTGAACTTTATCTCCTGGCCACAGTCATATGCCCAGTGGTTTCTGTTCCTTTAACCATCTTGCTGGAAAGTGATGCCATTTGTGGCATCAGCACTGGAAAAGCCAAATATCAGTGATAGCCAACTAATTTCCATCCTGTAAACACGACATAGTCACACTTGTGAGTATATTCATGACAACACACTGATGTTTCCATCGTGCTAACAATGCTAACCAATTAACAAACCCTCTGAACCAGAGCAGCAACTGCAAAAGGAAATGCTAATCCAGACTCTGTTCTGCTGCAGTGCACCAAGCATGGACTCACTCCAGATGGTCTCTCCTTCCTTGCAAAGTGAGCTTCAGTACTGTTTTTGCATATTTAATGATAGTTTTCTATAGCCCACTGAGCCTAGAAAATATTAGCGAAGCGCTGAGTGATTACATTCCACTGGAGCTAGGCCAAAACATTTATAGCAGTTCTTCAAACTTTTGGAAGAGATGTACCAACAAGTTGCGGATACGGTCCAAAATGTTCCTTTCCTTTCTGTTCATCGCAAATGCAGGCTGACTTGCTTTCCTTCTTCCCCTAGCTTTTGCCTGCCCGCATCTCCAGAGCTAACACTCCCTGACTTGACATGCTGACTGGGCCCTATTCACACTGGATTCGTATGTGTGGATGGTGTAATTTATACAGCAAATAAATAACAAGCAGCTATAAATTACAAGGCCATTACTCCTTCAAGAGGTCCTGTTCTCATTCAGATCAGAATCCTTCTGGTGCGGCCATAAACCATAAAAGGGCTCACTCCCTTAACGACTTGTTAATAGCTGTGTTGACACAGATGAATAACAAATCACAGCTTCAAAGAGAGTCTGCAGAGCTCGAACTTATATGCAAATTTGACTCAGTTGCCTTGGGGTTGAACAGGGACTATGGATTTTTCTCCCATTACATCAAGTGAATTGACCTCCCCCCTCCTCTATGTGCTGTTCCCCAGTGTTTTGAATCCTAACACCTACTTTGATTTGCTGTTACAGCCTGACCTGATGCTATGTCATACACTCCCCTGCATTTAATTTCCTCCCACTCTGTAACTTTCCTATCTTCAAAGCATCTGACGAAGTGGGATTTTCTCCCACGAAAGCTCATGCGATTAATAAATCTGTTAGTCTTTAAAAGTGCCACAAGACTCTGTTGTCTTTCTACAATAGACTAACACGGCTACCCCTTTGGAATTTGACATAAAAGGGCTGTTAGAGTCCTCTGACCCTTGAAGAGGCTGACTTTGGTTAACCACAAGCCCTTTGCACTGATGAGAATGGGGAGGAATTGATTTGATTTCCCTGTGTAAGATGAGAGCTGGCGTTCGGTAATGCACCAATATCTCCAGTTTCCCAGTTAAATAGTGAGTGAAGGAGAGCAAATTGTCATTTGTGAATTATGAAAAATGTGCCTCATTAGCTCAGAGCAATCCTGTCATGTACCTCCTATATCTACACAGACCCCTCCACCACCTCAGTTAGGAACTACATGACTTGGGGAGAACATATCATGTACAGATACCTGTTTCCTTTTACAGCCTTTGTCATGGTGCTCTCCAGTCAACATGAGACTTCCTGTCTCTGGGCAACCTAGTTAGCAGCAGAGAACAGAATATGGAGGAAAAGTGAATGCGTCTTTCCTTTGTTCAAGTTTTACCTTGCTGCCTGCCCCACTGGTACCCAGCACCACGCACCTCTGTAGTGTTCTGTAAATATTGAATCATCAGCCTTCCCAGTCTCTGTTGCATGGCCTCCTTCATGCATACTGAGCTCCACAAAGTACTGCCACTCAACTTGATCTCTAGAATAACTGACTCTTTCTCAGCCACCTCTGTCACAGAATAGCCACTAGAACTGGTGGAATTCCCATTTGAAACTTCCCTTGCAACAAAAATTTAAAAAATAAATAAATGAATTCACCGGGGATCTGTCAAAATGCTTTGTTTTGATAACACCAGAACATGATAATATAATACCAAAAAAAATAAAATTTCATATATAAATTAGCAATCCATTATAATAAAGGATACATTGAAATTATTTTTTTAATATGATATAAAGGCCAAAATAAAGTGAATTGAAATGAAATGTTCTTCACCCTATCAGAACAAACTATTTTGACACAATCAATTCAGAATGATTTGTTGCAACCTTTTCCCATTGGAGATTGCATCAAAATCTAACTGTCCTCACAAACCATTTTGATTTCAGCAAAGCTTGCCCACATATTCAGGGTTTAACTGATTGTCATACTGGCATATTCCCAGCCTCATAGGTCCAACCTGTTTACAACACAACCACGCTACAGTGACACATCATGTTTCCAGTCCTGCTGATATTCCCAGTCTCCTGGGAGAGAATGAGTGCCTGAGGGTGAAGATACATGTCACTGATACCAACGCAATGGGAAGAACAGTTCTAATTTTATAAATGGGAGCGGTGCGATCACATCTATGTGGCAGTCGGAACATTACTTTGAGGCTAGGAGGTGGCACTTTTACGGCCCTCTCCAACGTGTGATGGAACTAGATGTCAGAGAATTTGCTAATTTACTAATATTCTTATCTGTTGTCATAAGTCTTAAACACAACATCATCATTGCACAGTTAAACACTGTAAAGTATGGCTATGTCAAATATAAGGTCACCCATGTGACCATAACTGTGGCCCTTCTCTGCAGAGAGACAAGGTGGGTGAGGTAATAGTTTTCATTGGAGCAACTTTTGTTGGTGAGGGAGCCAACCAGAGCTCTTCTTCAGAGCTGGGAAAGGTACTGCTAGAGTCACAGCAAAATACAAGATGGAACAGATTGTTTACCAAAAGTAGTTAGCACATATTATAAGGCAGTGGTTTTCAAACTTTTTTTTTGGGACCCAGTTGAAAAAAAATCATTTATGCCTGCGACCCAACAATTCCAGTCTTTTGGTGGTAGCAGCAGGGGTTGCCACAACCCAGTGCCTGAGGGTCTGCGACCCAGTACTGAGTCCCAACCCTAAGTTTGAAAACCACTGTTATAAGGGACCATTCACAGCACAGTGGTTTAATCTGCAGCGTGACGTAGTCTTTCACCACACAATGTTATACTGTTTCTCAAATAATAGAATACAGTATCAGATTTTTTTCATCACAACCGTATATACATGTGTGGGATCTGGTAATATATATATATATATATATATATATATATGCTGTTCTTGTATACTTACCCTCATTCCATTCTTATAATGATCCAGAATAGCTCTATTTGAAACAAAGGAATTGGCACAGAAGATCAGACCAGTAGTCCAGCCAAACCTACACCTTGACATCAAGAGTGGCTGGTATTAGATGCTTCAGAAGAAGATGCAAAAATCACAGGAATGGGCAACTAGAGAACAAGCTGCTTATCAAAGAAGTTTCTTCCTAACCTTTGTCAGTTGGGGGTAGGCTTATGCCCTGAAGCATGAGGGCTTATGAGCATTTTTCTCCTACCTTGTTCATATAACTGAGGTCTGTGGATGTTCTTGCTATCCATATAAATGTCTAATCCTCTTTTTTAAAAAAAAATATGCTGAGCTCTTGGGCTCAAGTGTGTGAAAAATATTTCCTCTTAAATGTATAGCTTTTCAGTTTCATTGGTTGTTCTGTTCCAGTATTATTTCACAGGAAATGCCATTGTCAAGATTATTCTCTGTCTCATTCTTTGTACCACCTAATATTTGGTTTGCTTTTCTTGCCTGCTGCTTCACGCTCAGCAGATATTACACAGTGACACCCAGATCTTTTTCCTGAGCGGTTACAAAATTTGCAGATGGCACAATATTACTGACATTAGTCTAGATTAGAGAAGGCTTTAAAGGCTTGGCCAAAGTTAAAGGACTGGGCAAAACGTCAGCTGAAACGCAACCTAGGCAAAAATAAGATAAGGCATGTTGGAAGGAAGAATGTTTTCACCCAGTGCTTTTCCTGGGCTTCTGTGCCTCCACTTTGCCTTTTGCTGTAGTCCCCATGATATTAGTACAATCTAGTCCTTTGTTAGGATTTAGTCAACGTTGTAAAATACTCACTGGACCAGCTCAGTGATTTGCAGATGTTCACAACTTGGTCAAATAACTAGAGTTTTCCTCAGAAACAAGGCTAAGCACTGCTACCAAGATAAGCCAACTTGCCCGGCAAGCTGCAGTTTCATCCTGTTCAGGCCTCAACAAACGAGGGCTGGGAACTGCAGTGGACTGTGAAGGCCAGTTAGTGGGAAAGGCTGGAATAGAAGTAAGGACTACTTGGCTGCCTGGCCAAGAGATTCCCTAATGGGTCTTTCAGAGTGATAGAAGCAGCAAGAAGAGGAAATTTCTCTTGACCAGATACAGGGCTTCCCAAAATTGTCCAGCAGGACTGAAGCCATTTTGGGGAATGGCCACTTCAGATATGTATAGTGTTACACATCAGGACCTTGATCCGACAAAGACTTATGCACATGATTAACTTCTTGCATTGGGGGTAGTAGCCCTGTTGAAGTCAATGGGATTGCTCAGAGTGTATAAAGTTAAGCATGTCTTTGCAAGATCAGGACCTTAATGAGCTTAGTAAAATAGCCCCACTATAATGTGTGCTCAGTATGAGATTTTCAAATACTCCTAACTCGGTCAAATAAAAACCAATTTCATCCATAATAAGGCTGGGCACTGCAGTTCAGTCCAAGCTGTCTCCATGCCAAATTGCAACTTTCAAATCTCAGCCATTCTGACAATAAGTGATGCTGTGAACTATGGGGTCACCAGAGATAATAGAGGAAAATGTATGCTGTTTTCATTCTCACTCAAAAATAGCCTGAATCATTTTCATGCAAACTTTCCAAAACTCTTCACCAAGAATGGAAAAATTTAGCACAGAAGGTGGCTGTCTCATGAGTTAGGACCATCTGAAAACACAGCTTCATAATGAAAACCATTTTACCACCTTAAATACAATGGTAGCTGCCACTCTTCATTATACTTTATTAATATAGGGTAATACACAAAGAACATATTGTTTTGTTTCTGGGATTCTAGTTCTTCTAGAAAGAGAAATGGAACCAAACATGAAGCAATTATAAAACTGACTTTTTAACCATTTAAAAATTAAAACACCAAACACACAAGGTTATTAGGATTTTCAGGGCTTTGGAGCAAGGATAAGGAGATGGCTTTTTTTATTATTTTTACAGTGAGGTCATTCTTGCCTATTTCTGGGAGAATTCTCAGCACCGTCATAATATTTAGCCCTACCTTGCACCTTCTCCTATGCTAAACAAAGAAAAATGGGCACCATTTACACATATAAGGCCTGATTCTCAGGTGTGTAACGCTGGTTTTATATCAAAGTCATTCCACTTCAAGGACAGAGCCCAGCATGTTGAGATGCAAAAAACAAAAAGAAAGAAACCTGACCCTCCCAGTCTCTATCACTCGAACAAAGAAAGAACTTTTGTTAGCTATTGCACGATTAGGACTTCCATCCACACAATCACAGAACTAAGATTAATCCCAGCTGAAATCATTGGAAAGTCTTCTACTCATTCTTTTGGATGGTCCTTTAGTTAGAACATTAATCTAGGACTTCGAACCGAAGAGTTAGAAGGTACTTCAAGGGTCATCTAGTTTAACCTCCTGCGTAGATGCAGAATTTGTTGTGTCTAAACCATCCAAGATTGCTATCCAGCCTCCTTTAGAAAACCTCCAGTGGAAGAGTTTCCACAACTTCCCTGTAGAGTCTGCTCCATTGTCCTATTGTTCTTTTACAGTGAGAAAGCTTTCCCTGAAATTTAATATACATCTGCTATGCTGCTGTTTGAACCCACTGCTTCTTGTCCTGCTCTCTGCAACAAGAGAGAAAAACTTTTCTCCATCTTTTTTATGGCAGCCTTTCAAGTATCTGAAGAGTGCTATCATGTCCCTCCTCAAACTCCTCTTTTACATACTAAATATTCCCAGTTCCTCCAGTCTTTGCTCATAGGGCATGCATTCCATTCCTTTGATCATCCTTCTCACTCGCCTCTGTATCCTTTCCAGTTTCTCTACATCCTTTTTATACACTGGTGTCCAAAATTGAACATAGTACTCCAGCAGAGGCCTAACCAGCACCTGATAGAGCAGTACTATCACCTCCAGTGACTTCAATGCTCTTTCTCTGTTAATACAACCTAAAATTGCATTTGCTTTTTTTTGCAACAGCATTGCATTGCTGACTCATGTTGAGGTTGTGGTCCACCACAGCTCTAAGGGTGCGTCTACACTTACAAATTAAGTCGACTTAATTTTATCTGCGTCTACACTACATTTTCCTTAAGGAAAATTAAAGTCGACTTTATAAAACCGCACTTAAAGTCGACTTTACCGGCTAAGTTGATTTTATTAAGTCGACTTAGCCAGTGTAGGTGCAGATCAGCCCTAAATCGACTTTAAAATGACTTAAAGAGCTTCAGTGCTCCCCCACTGCCCTCCCTGCCAGGGTGGCTGGCACAGGCAGAGCCTGGCGTGCCCCCCCCCCCACAGGGCAGGGCAGAGTCCTGCCCACTCTGCTCCTATGCCCTGCCAGTGTCCCTGTCCTGTTCAGCCCCCATTGTACCCAAGTACAATGGGGCAAATGCTGAGCCCCCTGGCACTTGGCAATGGGTGCCCCCCCTCCCACTGTGGACCAGTCCCAGGTCCACCTAGCCCCCACAAGTCGACTTAGGCTTCCAGTGTGGATGCTCTAAGTCGATTTGGCAGGGTCCCCTTTAAGTCGACTTAATTTTTGAGTCTAGACATGCTAAGTCGACTTATTTGGCCAAGTGTAGACATAGTCTAAGATCCTTCTCAGCAGTGCTGCTGCCAAGCTAGTTCTCCCCCATTCAGTATTTGTGAATTCTTCCCTAAGAGTAGCACTTTCCATGTGTCTATTGTAAATTCAATTTTGATATCTAAAACCCAGTTCTCCAATTTATCAGGATCCTACTGAATCTGAACTCCAAAATGTTGGCAAATACAGCACCACCCTCCCCCCCTCCCACGTCCCCCAGCTTTGTCTCATCTGCAGATTTGGTCAGTATGTTCTCTATACCTACCTCCAGGTAACTAATAAAGATGTTAAACGTCACCAGACTCAGAACAGATCCCTGTGGAACCACACTTGACACCTCCTTCCAATCCAACATCATTCCATTAATAGTTATTTTTTGTTTGTGTTTGTTTAATCAGTTATGTATCCACTTAATGGTAGTTCCATCAAGCCTACCTTTCTCTAGCTTATTTATCAGAATGTCATGTGAGACTGTGTCAAAAGCCTTGCCGAAGTCCAGGTATATTTTGTCCACCACATTCCCCCATCAACCAAATCAGATACCTGGCATGATTTATTCTTGTTAAATCCATTCTGGATGCTAATGATCACTCCTTCATCCCACAGGTATCCACAAATTGAATGGTTTATACATTGCTCTAGTAGCTTCCCAGGTATTAAAGTCAGACTGATGAGTCTGTAGTTCCCCAGCTCATCCTTTTTCCCTATATTAAAGATGAATACAAAGTTTAGCCCTTCTCCAGTCTTCTGGCACCTCTCCTGTCATCCATGAATGTGCAACTGTTATTGCCAGTGGCTACGAGATTTCTTTCGCTAATTCCTTTAGTGCCCTCATGTGAGCAACATCAGCATCCACAGATTTGAATTCATTATTAGAAATGTCTCAGAAAACCTGGGTTCAATTCCCTGCTCTTTCACAGACTTTCAATGTGATCTTGGGCAAGTCCCTTAGCATCTCTATGCCTTCATTTCCCCACTGTGAAATGAGGATAATAGCATCGCCCTACCTTACATGGGTGCTGTGAGTAAAAGTATGTTAAAGACTGTGAATCACTTTAAGATCTACTGATAAAAAGTGCTACATAAGAGCTAGGTATTAATATCTGAATGGAAAATGGATCAAGCCTGTTAAGTATACTTGAACTGGTCTGATATTCCATCCAAGAGGACAATGATATGTTTACACGAACCCTTGACAAATCTATGTTTCTGTTTGCCATAGCAACCAGTTTTAGTGGCCTGTCACCTAACTCCACTGCAGATATGCAACAGAGGAGTACCTTCTGGTGACTAAAAGTAAAATTGCTGGCACCTAGCTGTGAGCCAATTTTGTCCACCCTGGTTTACACACTAGCTAGCTGTACGGTAGTAACCCTATTGCACCAAATCCTGAGCTGATTTTACTGTGTAAAATCCCACTGGACAGAATGTAATTTAGCATAGGGTTTAGTCCACAGGGATCATGATGGATGCATTGTTTCAGTGTGGTATCATTCTTTTTACTGCTGGGGTAGTGTGCTGGTAACCCCAACAACTAAATAAGATTTGGGCTGAATAGGATTTTAAGGAAGTAAATTGTGATTGTCACCCTGGGAACGAAAAATGCCCACTTTCCAGAACCCCACATGAACTCTGTCATCCTATGGAAATGGGCTCTTGGCCTGTACGAAAGCAGCAATAGAAAAACAAAAGCCACAGCAACAAGGCTAATAATAGTTTCAATAAATGTTCAGTGCATAATACCAGAGTACATAATTCTGAACCTACTGGTGGGAAGTGTTGCCTATGTTCATTTGCATATTAATTCTAGAGAAAAATGCTAACTCTTTGGCTGGGATAAATAATTCCAATTGTAATGTCAAGGGACTTGACTGTTAAGTTTTTATTCTATCTTCCCAGTGGAAATTTTTTTTGTAACTGCCAGGGGGAAGTTCTAAGCCATTTGGACTCCTGCAAAGCACATGCACTTGTTGCATTTCCATTCTAGGGCAACAGAACAGAGTAAACCATGGGAACTGCCCTTCTAGCTCAGACTAGTTGTCTCTCTAGCCCACTATCTTGCCTCCAATATTGACCTGATGCTCACATTAAATCACAAGGTGGTCAGGCTCTAGAGGAGAAAGACCCTCCTTCCCCCTAAAAGCAAACCGCATATTCAAATGGACTTTGATTGCATTCACCACCGTAACGTCTTTTCCAGAACAGGGACCAATCTGAGACTTGCCCTGTAGGAAATTGGCATGTTTGAGATGCTGCTTATTGTCAAAATCATCATTAGGCAGTGACATTGCTAGGGTGGGGGGAACGTTACCAGGAGGTGTTCAGAACCCTAAGCAGCACTAACTTAACTGTTTCTGTCCAAATGGGGTCAAGAATAAATCAATGGGAACACAGCACATCAAACTGATGATTGATTAATACAAGCAAGCATGTTAGTAATTAAAATGAATATTTATTAAATATTAAACACACACACACAATAGGTTTAGGGCATCCCAGGTATAGTTACTCACAGTCTGAGATGCTTTTGAGTGATCACTAGTCAACCTTCCTGGGGTCCTCTTTACGTCCAGCTGATGGGGAGTTTAGGTCTCAGCTACTTGCTGGGAGCTTTGCCCAAAGAAAAGCTCCTTTGAACTTCTCTGAGGTATTTACTCTTACTTAATCTTTCATAGCTAATTCTTACAAAACACATAACCTATAGTGACTCCTAGAGGGTCAGCACAGTAACCTTTATTGGGTCACCAGTTCTCCAAATTTCAGCAAACTCCTCATCTCAAAACATTTCAAATGTTTCTAGCCCCACCAACAATATATCAAGAGCATCTAAAACCAAGGTTGCTACTCAGGAGCATAGTTACAGGTGTGCCATGTCCCACCAACTTGGAAAGCAGGCCCACCCAATATGTTGCTTCTGCTGCCGACACTCTGCTTAAGCTTGGAGCATCAGGTAGCTTTTGGCAGGTTGCTACCCAAACTTCCTGCTTCCAGCAGAAAGTTCCGGTAGCGACCAGCCGAGAATCACTAAGCTGCCCAACACTCCATTTGCCAAGGTATGGAGCGTCTAGCAACTTAGTTTCTCTGTCTAGTCGCTTCCCAAATTTCCTGTTTCTGATCATGTAACCAGAAGCAGGAAGTAGCCTAGGTCCACCTGAGTCAAACACAGGCCCTGCCAGAAAATCACTTCTGGCTACACATGTCACTATTCCATCACTCTTTCCCATAACTTTCTGTTCCATTCTCCCATTCTAATTAACAAATTGCAAGTATGCAACTATCTAAGCTTGTCTCACAAAGGCCTAAAATTATTTCTACCAATGTGATGTTTGGTCTTCAGCTGGCAGGGGCATACAAAACTGTCAAGTTCTGGGGTACGCACAGGAATGTCAAATTCCAGAGTAACAGGAGATAAGTCCTTGCATTAGGAGGCAGCCACTAAGGATACAGAAGGAAATTTAAGCAGGATTCAGTCTATGGGTACAAAAGTGGAAATTCTATGCAAATATCATTGTGTACATTTACTGCACTTTGAGGGGAGGTTTTTTGTTGCCTTTTAAATTGATCAGCTGTAAATTAAAAAAGAAAGAATCTGCAAATTCAATGTCCTAATCAACAATGAATGGCTTTTAAGACCATCACAAAATGCCAGCATATAAATTTGCAAATGCACACAGTGAAAAGGATAAGGAAGAATGGAAATTGTCAGGTAGCATTTATGATTTATGGAAAATATTTCATTTTACTGCTAATCATAATGGGCTCCTGCTGCTTAGAACCTTATTGTAATCAAAGAAGTCTATTCATTTCTCACACAGTTATGTGCACGTAACTCCCATCAAAGCCAATAAGAGTTATGTGCATGCTGTGAGTGGCAGAGAGGTCCCATACAATTAAATCATTTACTCTACCTGCATTGTATTTGATAAGAATGGCTCATAATATCATAATTATAGATAACAATGCATATCTTAATTTAAAAGATGTATGGGCATCAGCCTCTTGGCCTTATGTTTAGAGGGAGCGGGAAGCAGTGGTTAGAATGCTGGATTGGGAGACCGGATTGTCTGCTTGACTTTGCTCTGACTTGCTGTGGTAACTCCAAGGAGGTCACTTAACCTCTCTACACTAAATCTTCCCCTCAGTGCTTAATTTGTAATGGATGAGGTGTCGAGGCTCAAGCAATTTTTTTACATTTATGACTGCTGCAGTAAGCCCAGAGATGTCGGGGCGATGAACTGCCAAGCCTAGAGATGCCTGGTCTCAGCCCTGGTAAGCCGTGGCCCAGATGAAGTACTGCTTCCCTTAAGTCCTGGCACACAGGAGTAAATGAGGGGTATGTACAAGCTATTCCTTTCTTCTCTCCTAAAGCACATGGACAGGGAGTGAGTGGAACCTGTGCTCCAGATCTCTCAATATACACTGGCCAGTGCAGCTGAAATGCCATGGGAAGTATCAGAATTTGCTAACAGTATAAGCCAGCAGCAAATTGCTACCCTCTATGCCACAGCAGAGGGGAAGCAGAGTACGAATTGTGCCTCACACTTGTAGGGTGGTATAGCTTGTATGTATAGGTTGTCTACATTGTAGACCAGCTCTTGCTCAGGCCTGTGCCTGAAGGCTCACACTAGCCCTATTTGAAAAATATAGTAAGCAAATACTTTCTTCCTTCTCACTCCTCTATGCCCTCCACCTGCTGTTGGCCGTGAGTTTGGCAGAGCCTTGAAGGGCCAACATTCAGAACCATAAACCACTTTTAAAAATTAAGAAGAAAAATCTATGATGTGCTAATCCCTGATGAAATTCATGGATTTATTTGCATCCACAGGGGACCATTATGATCATCCATTCTGACCTCCTGCATAACCTGCACATTGACCAACAGCATGTCTTACAGAAAGGCTTCCAAACTTGATTTCAAGTCTTCAAATGATAGAGAACCAGTTTAGTGGTCCAATGGTTAATTGCCCTCACGGTTAAGAATTTGTGCCTTAAATCCATTTTGAATTTGTCTGCCTTCAACTTCCAGCCATTTAATTTTGTAATATCATTGTCAGCTTGATAAAAGAAGCTTCAGCTATCAGATATCTTCTTCTCACGTGGCATTTAGGTAGAGAGCTGGTCAAAAACATTTAGACAGAACATTTTTCCCATCAGAAAAATGTAAATTCAATTAAATCAAAATATTTCATGCTAATGTATTGATTTCATTGAAATTTTGGATGGGAAATTATCTAAACATTTCATTTTGATAAGGTCAGAAAATTTTCTTTCAACTTTTTCATTTGGGATTTTATTTTAGAATAGAATATAATTTAAATGTGCATATACTATATTATACTATATAGTTGAAAGGATAAAGTCAAAACAAAATGTCTAATCTTATCAATAAGGTCATTCTGATGTTTCCAAAATGAAATATTTCAGAAATTTCATTCACCGTTAAATTTTAACCTTTTGACTATTTGTTCTGATTCTAAACAAAAAATAATTTTTTGAAATGTCAGTTTCCCATGGAATAGAAATTCCATTTCCAGCCAGCTCTGCTTACATACCATGAACAAGTCACCTGCTAACCTTTTTGATAAACTGAACATAACTTATCATCTCTCATAACCAATAATATAACATCTAATGCTTCATCCTCCACATGCCAAATGTAAGGGGAAAAGAACCGAAGTATTTATACATAAGTGCCTATAGTTGATCACCTTATTTAAGTAACTAAATAATGGGGCTGATTTTGAGATGTGTCCAAGAATCCGTAATTCCCATTTAAGTTTTTAGTGCTTAGCACTTCCGAAAATCAAGTCATTTACTTCAAACCTAAATACAGATTTAGGTCCTAATTATAGGACCTCAAATTTGAACATTTTGGCCCAGGGGCCTAGATATCAATGTGATGGGCACTTTCTAAATACCTTAGATGGATAGAAAATGAATATTATTAATTTTGTTTACATTCTCATATTACCTAGAGACCCCAACCAATATCAGAGGCCCATAAACACAGTACATCTCCAGAGTTAGTGACCAACCCTGCCCTGAAGAGTTTATAATCTAAATAACTAGGGCAAAAAATGGGGAGAAGCTGTACAGGTGAAATGACTTCTCCAGGGGAATACAGCAGGGCAGCAGCAGACCGATAAATGGATAGAAAGAAAAGTGAATGTGGTTCATAAGAAACTGAATCAAAGAAGCGCTTACCCAAGCAGTCACCTTGCTCCCCATGAGGACAGGTCACCATCCTCACTGAGTCACAGTGGGAACATGAGAGATTAAATAATGAATCCAAACGTCTCCTTTATGATGTGCTGTAATGTGACACTTCGGTCTTCTCCTCAATTTGTCCTCTGTCTTCGATCCCAGAGGAATCTCAATGAGCTAAAAGAGGTTTACTAGCCTGAAACTGCCTAGCAATAAGAGCGGTGAGGTGCCTTGATGTATGTTGATATTCGCAAGCACCAACTTTCCTGCCCAGCCTGTTGTGCAGTTTTGTTGTCTGCTGTTAATTCTGGGATATTCCATCCCAGCTCTGCTTGCATTAGCGGAGTGGGTGAACACTAAATAATGGGAGCTCAGTTCACAGTGGAACTTATGCGTGGCGCCACTGAGCATCACTGCCCCTTACTTTCAGGTACCTTAGAAAATCACTGGGATTCACAAAGGCTCAATTAGGCACCTATGCAATGAGTGGGGAAAGAGAGGAACCTCAGCATGGGATTCATGAAAGCCAACATGCTAGGTGGCTCCCTGCCTAAACAAGCTAGTGGGAGATGGCAAGGGGTATGTCCTAATCCCCATCATTCTCAGGGAGTTTGACACCTAAATACAGGCTGCAGGGAGGCAGCTCCCTCTGCTTGGTATTCTCAGGTACAAACCCTCTCTTAGCAGCAGGCACCTACACCATTTCAGCGAGAGGCTAGGGAGGAGTTCCCTCATAAGTGGGAGGATGGGGAGAAGGGACTTGAACAGTGGTTTATCAGCTCTCAGTTAAGAGTCCTAGTCACTGTTCTCTGGGATATTCTGTTGTATTGTAAGACTCCCTCACTGGATCTGCTCGCCTGTGTTTAAATAATTTAAAAAGTAATTGGAGCAGGGTGACTGGATCCTGGATTGCCTGCGTGAGCACTCTAACCGTTAGGCTACAAAATTATTTTCATGTCTGTGGTTTCTCTCTAAGTTATTTATTCTCAGTGGAATAGGGGACAATGAGAAAGCTCCAGCTTGAAATATCCCATATCTCAGTGACGAGGCCACTTCTCTGAGAATGGGCAAATCCCTGTTCAAATCCCAACTCCTCATCAGATGGAAGGGGACTTGAACTGGGGCTCTCCCGGTGAATACTTTCACCCCTGGGCTCAGAGTTATGAGAGAAAGATCAGCCTCCACGGTCATTTTGTGTGAGCTGGGCTGGGCCAGATCCCACAGATGAGTTCAGAAGACACTTCCTGGATCAGGCCCGACAAATGAATCACTATCATAAAGGATCTGAGGGACAGATTCTACAAGCACATATTACCAGGCATGGCGCTTTCCACCCTAAGTAGCCCCGCTGAAGTCAATGGGCCTATCTATAGTAGTAACTGTACTTGGCATTAAAAACCGGATTCTCATTTCCACTGAAACCTTTTACACCACTCTGGCAGTGAACAGGGGCCTTTCAGTAAGTATCAGTGTAATTTAGGCCCACTTTATAGCTCCTTTACACAGGTAGAATGATGTAAAAGGGCCATACTGTCAGTGAGAATCAGATTCCATATGTTATCAGGACGGAGCTCTGATTCTGAACACATCTGGTACCAGGCAGTACAAACAATTATTCAGACTATTACCATTGTATCAACTTCCACATGGGAAAGTAGAGTGGGATTAGATGGAAAAAAATTGTTTTTAATGTAATTGATAGAACGTGCATGTGCAGAGGCATCTCAAAGGCTCCTGCCCCTTTAGTATGAAATTACTAAGTAGGGTTCTTTAAGTGGATCTGATAAATTATGTTCTCAAGTCGAGATGTGCTGATGCCTGTGTATAATCTTAATCATTTCCTTTGAACAGGTAAAGAAGATATTAACCAAAGACACAAAGGACACGTACTGTGCTCAGTCTTATCCGTGCAGCTCAGCAGGTCAGGTCACTCAGTCGCCAGAACGTCTTCTTTTGGCCTCACGGACAAGAGCCTGAGTCTGCCCCCCCTTCTCCAGGAAATGTTTACTCTCTTTCTCTCTCAGCAATCAGCTTCTCAAGGGCAACTTCTTCTGACTCAAAGGGACGGGGAATGTGGTTAATTAATCGATGAAAGGGAACAGGGATCAAGTGATTGCTTCTGTCAGGAGGGTTCTGTACAGTATTGGAGAGAAAACCTTCTCCCTTTAACATCTAAAAACAAAACAAAACAAAAATCTACCCTAGCTTTACCAATGCAGTGTTTGAATCTTTCCACAGGAGGGATGCTGTTCAAAGAGATGATGGCCTCTGTACCCTGTAACAGCCCAACGCCATTGGCCACTCTCCACTTGGTAAAACAAACAAGGAGTCCTGTGGCAATTTTAAAAACTAACAAATGTATTTATCGTAAGAGCTTTCATGGGAGAAAATCAGACACTTGAAGATGGGGAACTTACAGAATGGGAGGAAAATAAATGCAGGGAAGTGTAAGTCATAGGACCAGGTCAGACTGTTACAGCATATCAAAGCAGTTGTTTAGATTCAATGCTCTGCGCTATTGATTATTATTTAGCCTCACCTAGGTGGTCACTACAACATGGTTGGGCCCTGATTCAGCAAACAATGTAAACACTTGTATGACTGTAAGCATGCGAGCAGAGCCTTCAAGTTCAGTGAAAATATGTTGACACTCGGGGACCTTGCAGAATCAGAATGGAATTAAAATCAGACTAAGTGTTTTGCAGATGAGTTTGATAAATGAGCCCCAGTTGTGAAGCGTTTACAGCCTCTGGCACCAAGTGTGCAAACGCTTATGTACGCAAATAGCTGCACTGAGCTCATCTACATCTACACAAGACCAAGATTACTATGTGCAGACATTTCTGAAAGGACCAGGGGGTAAATCCTTGTGTTGAGCTGTACTATACTGAGTTGCATTCACTGGCACCCTTAAGGATTTTGAAGAAGGGCTTCTGTTGTTTGCTCTCTGCTTTTCCCCAGGACACATCTATGATACTGTATCAATAACAATTTATAATAAGATATTAAAATTACCTCTGGGCATGAACTGCATGCACTAAAATGCAAATAGTGGTAGGGAGCCAGACATGTATGAGTGGCTGGAGTCACCTTTGCATAGATTCACCCATCCACCCCATCTTGGGAGATGGGTTGTGACATTCAGACCCCACATAAGCTACTTCAGTCACCTGGGTGCCATGTCTCAGGCAGAGTGACTATGGAGCTGATCCATCACCTGGACAATGGGGCCCTAAATACAGGTCTCCATAGAATCATAGAACTGGAAGGGACCATGAGAGGTTATTGAGCCTAGTCCCCTGCACTCATGACAGGACCAAGTATCATCTAGACCAGGGATGTCAAACTCATTTGCTATGGCGGACCAGATTTGACTTAAATGTACTTCAAGTGAGCAACTCATACCATAAATCAAATACTAGGAGCTACACTCTCACATCATTAAGGAGTGCTGGCTATGCAAGACTGCACCATGAGACCACACTGTCTCCCTAACACAGAGAGAGGTCTCCACGACATTGCAGAGCCCTGGGTATGTGAGACGGCACTCCACAATACCGCAAGACCACACTCTCACCCTAACAGAGAGATAGGATGGTCTCACAGAGTCCAGTCTTGTGTACCCAGAGCTCTACAATGCCATGAGACTGTCAGGTCTCGGGACATCACGGAGTGCTGGGTATGTGAGGCTGCGCTCCGTGATACCTCAAGAGCACACTCTATCTCTGTTAGGGAGAGAGTGTGGTCTCACAGAGTGCAGTCGTGGGCCAGACTGGAAGAGATTTGTGGGCAGTATCCGGCCCACAGGCCGTATGTTTGACACCCCTGCTCTATGCCAGTATCTAAATCACTGATGAAAATATTGAACAGAACTGGACCCAGAACCGATCCCTGCAAAACCCCACTTGTTACGCCCTTCCAGCTTGACTGTGAACCATTGATAACTACCCTCTGGGAGTGATTATCCAACCAGTTATGTACCCACTTCATAGTAGCTCCATCTAGATTATACTTCCCTAGTTTGTTAATGAGAAGGTGATGCGAGACCATATCAAAAGCCTTCCTAAAGTCTAGATCAGGGGTCGGCAACACCCGGCACGCATGCCAAATGTGGCACGCGGGTTCCCCCTGGCCCCGCCCCCCAGTGTGGCCTGGGGCCACAACAGCCGCATGCCCAGGCTCCAGGACCCCACTCACCACGTTTCCCCGCTGGGGAGCACGGCCAGTGGGGAAAAATATGCGGCACGGGGCTCCTGGCCCCTGCTGGCCCCACTCCCTGCTGAGCAGGGCTGCTGGAGGGGAGCAGGGCGGTCGGCCCTGCCCACAGCTACTGCTGCCTGCAGCAGCAGCCAGCCCTGGCCATAGCTAGGAAGAGAGTGGGTCAGCCTGTCAGGAGCCGCCGCTGCCAGAGGGAGCTGGCCCCCGGCCCCGAACCAAAGGCCACCTGCCGGCAGGTGCCAGCCCCAGACAAGTACCAGAGGCCACCCGTCGGCAGGATCCAGCCCCAGCCCTGGCCGGGAACCGGAGGCCACCCACCGGCGGGAGCTGGCCCCAACCCCAGCCCTGGCTAGCCAGGAACCTGAGGCCTCGCCCCGCCCCCTTTTGGCTTTGCCCCTGGCACCTGCTGAAGGTGTGGTGGGCAGGGCTGGCACAGGGGCCGTCAAAGGTTGCTGACTCAGTCTAGATATACCACATCTACTGCTTCCCTCTATCCATAAGGCTTGTTACCCTATCATAGAAAGCTATCGGGTTGGTTTGACATGATTTGTTCTTAAAAAATCCATGCTGACTATCACTTAACACCTTATTCTTAGAGCCCTGCAAATCTGCAGATATCCAATACCAATATCTGCAGACCATTTCTTGCATATGCAGATCGGATACAGAGCCATATATTTTTATCTGTGCAGGGCTAGAGCCCTGCAAATACGCAGATATCTGCAGATATCTGCATTATATCCGCATCCTCGGATACAATGCGGATATCCACAGACCATTTCTTGCAGATGCAGATTGGATATGGATCCACATATTTGTCTCCGCGCAGCACTCTACTTATTCTCTTCTAGATGTTTGCTAATGGATTTCTTAATTATTTGCTCCACTACTTTTTCTGGTACATAAATTAAGCTGATTGGTCTGTAATTCTTTGGGTTGTCCTTATTTCCCTTTTAATTGATGGGCAATATATGTGCCCTTTTCCAATACTCTGGGATTTCTCCAGTCTTCCATTACTCTTCAAAGATAATAGCCATTGGCTCAGATATCTCCTGCGTCAGCTACTTGAGTACTCTAGGATGCATGTCATCAGGCTCTGGTGACTTGAAGACATCTAACTTGTCTAAGTAATTTTGACTTGTTCTTTCACTTTTTTAGCTTCTGCTCCCATCCCATTTTTACCTCCCTTTATTACGTCAGACATCCAGTTGCCACCAAGTTTTCTGGTGAAAACTGAAACAAAGTCATTTAGTTCCTCTGCCATTTCCACAGTTTTTGTTATTATTTTCCCCTCTTTATTATGTAACAGTCCTATGCTGTCCTTGGTCTTCCTCTTGTTTCTAATATATTTAAAGAATGTTTTCTTGTTACCCTTTATGCCTTCAACTAGTTTGATCTCAGTTTGTGCCTTGGCCTTTCTAATTTTTCCCCTACGTAACTGTGTTATCTGTTTATCATCATCCTTTGTAATTTGACCTAGTTTCCACTTTTTGTAGGACTCTTTTTTTTAATTTTTAGACTATTGAAAAATCTCCTGGTTAAGCCAGGTTGGTCTCTTGTCATATTTCCTATCCTTCCTACACAGTGGAATAGTTTGGTCTTGTGCCCTAAATAATGTCTCTTTGAAAAATTGAGCTCAAGTTTAGATCAAGTTTAGTTTCATGATCACTTTCATCTAAGTTACCTTCCACTTTCAAATTCTCAACCAATTCCTCTCTGTTTGTCAAAATCAAGTCAAGAACGGTCCCTCCCCTAGTAGCTTTCTCCACCTTCTGCAATAAAAAATTGTCTCCAAACATTTTAAGAACTTGATGGATAATCTGTGCCTTCCTATGTTATTTTTCCAACAGATGTCTGAGTAGTTAAAGTCCCCCATCACCACCAAGTCTTGTGTTTTGGATAATTTTGTAAGTTGTTGAAAAAAAGCCTCATTCATAGAACAATAAAATAAAAACCCTAAAAACTATATGCTAAAACAATGTCACTAGCTAAAGCCCCCGAACACTGGCTTCAGTGAGATTCCATGGTAAGTGTGATGTCAGGAAACACTGCTTTCTCGGAGTTCCAGCAAAGCGGGTGTCCACCAGCGTGTTCAGAGGACCTGACATGAAAGAAAAGGGAGGTTCTCGATGGTTTGGGTGCAGAATAGCACCCTCAGGCTGACTTGAGGAGGCAATTCTGCACATTATACTACAGAAAATGGAATTGGCAGTTTTTATTTGCAGCAGGTCATCTTTAAACAATTGCACATGATACTTGCAAGCTTCACATTAACATCCCATGAGTCACATGGTCTATCGGCCACACAGCTGCTCCCCCTCTTCGCAGGGGCATAATCATTCTTGAATCTAAAAGAGTTTTTGCATGAAATCATCTCAGCTAATAAAACACCAAAGATCATCATAATCTCCTGAATCCTAGAAGTAATTTAGAGCACTGATTCCATCAGAATGAAGAAGGGAGATAAGAAGACTTGGGCGGGATGGCCAGCTGGGTAATGAATTTTTGTAATGCATTTTGTTGAGAAAGTACTGAGGTGAGTGAGACTGTTTATACTGTTTTGTTTTGTTTTTTCCTCCTTCTCATTAGCTGTGGACAAGCTGCTGCTTGAGATTTCATGCAGGAAGGCATTTTAAGAATCTACATATTCTTGGCTATGTTTACTGCCCTCGGTCTGTGCCAGAACTCCAACTGAATGTTAAATAGCTAATCTAACTATGCATTTTTAAAGCACCTACTGCCATCGTATTGAAACAACATTGACAATTAATGTTGACTCATTCTTTCTAAACAAGTAAAAAGTACATTAATGCCATATTGAAACACTACACTTACTAAAGTTAGTTCAAATTAGTTAATTCGAACTAACTAATTCGAACTAATTTTAGTTAGTTCGAATTAACTTAATTCGAACTAGAAAAATTTAGTTCGAACTAAGCAAGTGCCATTCATGGCACTTGCTTAGTTCGAATTAGCGAATTGCATTGAATTCAATGGGCCGGTTAGTTCGAACTAAGCAATTAGTTCGAACTAACATGGCCACATTGGTTAATTCGAACTAATTAGTTCGAATTTACCCTTAGTTTGAATACCCTATTCGAATTTATTAGTTTGAATTAAGGAAGCCCTTAATTCGAACTAATTAAAGCCTAGTGTAGCCCTGGCTTTAGTTAGTTCGAATTAAGCTTCCTTAATTCGAACTAACTTGCCAGTGTAGACATAGCCTAAGTTAGCCTGGGGACACATGGCAAACTTGCATGACATGCGTCTTCCCAAAGGATGGGGCAGCTTGTGTAGTCAAGACCATTGTGTAACATTGAGGCCTAAACATCCTTATGGTTAAATCACTGGACTGGGACTCAAGAGAGCTGAGTTTAACCCCAGCACAGCCACAGATTCACTGTGTGATTTTGTGCAAGCCACTTAATTTCTCTGTGCCTCAGTTTCCCACACTGTAATGTGGAGATACTAACATTTCTTTTCTGCCACCCATTGTCTTGTCTATATAGTTGGTAAGATCTTATGGGCAGAGGCTGTCTCTTACTATGTGTTTGTACAGCAGCCAGCACAACAGGGCCCTATGTGACCCAAGGAGTCCCTCAGTGCCAACTGACAGAGGTTACACCCTACTATAATGCGCATCAGGCCTGACTCACTGTTGCCATTAGCGCCTTTTAGAAGGTTCCACGTGCAATCCAGTAACACATTGGTCATTAGTATTATTGAGTGGTGTATGTATGGGGGGTGGCAATAAAGAATTATAGGTGTGTACTGGAAATGTGTTCTTACAAAGGTGTTTTGCAAGCAGTACATAACCCCAGCCTGT
This sequence comes from Pelusios castaneus, assembly GCA_007922175.1. Taxonomy (NCBI): domain Eukaryota; kingdom Metazoa; phylum Chordata; order Testudines; family Pelomedusidae; genus Pelusios; species Pelusios castaneus. The sequence goes on along the minus strand of ML685814.1, from coordinate 15,802,003 downwards.
ACTAGACAAAGAAATGTTACTTGTTTTGGCTTGTTTCCTATGTCTCGGGTGTCTGTAAACTGAGCCAGATGACACTTCTGAGGGCAATGAAAACTACATCTACACAGATGGTAAGAAAAGCCATCAAGCTCAATGAGCAGGGGAAAGAAGACTTAAGAGCATGATGGGGGATGTAGTCTTCACCCCCAGGAAGCCTTCCTGGCTCTTTAAAAGACTGTGGGAAATATAAGCAAAAACTGAAAGCCATTTGGCATCCATTAGCTAGGCTCCGGGACGAAGAGTGAGCCGTGCCTTATGAGCTCATGAAAAGTGGATCCTCTTGACCTGGAAACCCAGAGTAGCTGGAAGAGACTGACGGTGAGACGCCTGCACAGACAAAGCTTGAAGGATTACATTTTGGTCACTAGAAAACATGTTTTGTTTTCTTTTATTTGGAACCATGTAGTCGTCGCTCACTCTCAAGTGGGGAGGGAAGCCACTCCACCTCACTGCAGGCAGACAGCAAGGAACAGTTTATAAGGAAAATTCTGGCCCTCTGGATGGTGCAAAGACACAAACAGCCTTTAGCCCACAACTGCCTGGCTGGGGCAGACAGCAATAAACAGTCTGTAAGGGAGTTGGCCACCATCTCAGGAGTGAGGCTGGAGGCAGGAGATAGACGTCCCTGGCTCACTCTGCTCCACCTGCTCCTAGTCCAGAGCCCTACCTGTGGCAGATGGGACCACCATTGGATCAATGGGGATCCATCTGAAACACACTGACTCACTCTCTGGCAGCAAAACTGGACTGAAGTATGGTTCCCGCGGGCTATTGCCTACTACAGTCTGGGAGTAGGGCTCCATTGTGTAAAGATCCTCCATCTCCTCGGGATACTCAACACCAGGAGACCCCACAGCTCCTCAAACATATGTCTGGTGGCAGTCCTGGCAGCTCCTTGGGGTACTCATCTGTCTCCTCCAACAGCAGGGTGTAGTTCCACTAGGGGGGTAGTCCAGGATCCTGCAGAAATTTCCTTTTCCGGGAAGAGACATCTATTCTGTTCCCTCCATTGGTCCAGCCCCAATTGAGTCCCACAGCTCTTCTTTTATATTTCCTGTCCCGCCTCGAGACTTCCAGTGCTGGGGGCAGGGAAAATTCAGCTCCGCCCACCAGGGGAGGTGTAGCGATCCCTCATTCTCTGGTTCAGAGGGAACCCACTCTGCCGTATTACAAATTACATCTGTTGTCTTCTGTTCTTACTTATCTGTTCTTTGTTAATAAATTTATTCTTTCTTGATTAAAAAACCATCTTCGCGCTGTGTATTAAACAGAAGGGTGACGTCCGCTGCTAAACTAACAGGCTGATATGTGCTCTGTCTATTTGGAGACAAAGAACTTAGCTTCTGTGAAGGTCTAGTGTGTGGGACTGGACACTGCAGGGTAGATGTTTTTGTGGGAGATTCATGGGGATTCACTCACTGCTGGTGGCATCTCCTGCTAGCCATCCTGAGGATCAGCTCCAGGCAGGCAATGCACCCTCCTCTAGCAGTGTCTCTTCTGTCGTCCCCTCACTCTACAGATCCCTCTCAGTCCAGGAACCACAGTCTCCTCTCTGTGGCTTGGCCCTTTGTGCTGGGTCACCATCCATGCTCCTTCCTTATCAAACTCTCTCTGGACAAATTGGCTCAGGCAGTGCTCCTGCCCACTGCCCCACCAGTGTCACTTGGTCAGTGACTGGTAGAAGGATCTGGGCCTGCCCTCTACTCTGGGTCCTGGCTCAGGGGCCCTCTCATTGGCAGCCAAGGTTTGACCTACCCCACGCCTTGCTGCATTTTTCCTCAGCCTAGACTGTCTCTCTGGATCTCCCCTTTCTCTGGGCTTCCCAAACCACACTCCCTCCTCCCAGGGAGTAGCCATAAGCTACTTAACTCTAGCCCTAGACACCCCTCCTTTCTTCCAGGAAGTGACTGGAGACTCATTCCTTCCATCCCCTTGTGTTGCCAGCTTCCTGGCTTATGTAGGCCCCACCTTCCCCAGCCCAATGAAGCCTGTTCTGGCTAAAGCTTTGCTTTATGTCTCCCTCTCCAGGTTCAGCCTGGGCAGCTATTTGACCCACTTAGCCATCTTATCCCTTCCAGGCCTTGCGTGCGGTGAACATACCCTCACATGGAGATGCAGGACTGGAAGACCTGTTGATGTCACCTTGCAAGGAGTAACCAGGCTGGTGGAATCCAAGGTGAGGCCACTGTGCTGTTATGGCTCTGAACCAGAGGATCACAACACAGAGGCACCCATGGTTACAGAGTAGGCGGTAACAAGAACCCCTGACTGGTCTGGATGAAGTAGTATCACACCCTGCTCTCAGTTGTATCCTATAAATGTAATTTTGTGAACAAGAAACTGCACACCCATAACTGTCAATGTAATTGGGTCTTTTATGGTTTCCACTAATTTCATAAACAATATAATTTTCTGGAAATGTATTAAATTTCAGGTAAAAAGGGCTTATGTTCTGGAGCAATTAGAAGGAAAAGCATAAATCTTTGGGTTTCATAGGATCTCTTGTGTCCCTACAGTACAGCTCCAGCCTTTTTAAATTATAAGAAATGTGTGCGATTTCCATTTTGCTCATTGCTTGAGCCTCTCTGGTCCTTTAAAGCTTTCTCGGGAAGGCAGAAAGCCATCAGTATAAGGAGGAGTGTTGAACATTGGTTGCTGTATATGCAGTTTTGTAAAAGGTGATTTCATACTGATTTTGTGCCTTCTTGCACTATGTGTTGTATCCTTGGAACAGCTCCTTCCCCACTGCCTTCCAAAAACATAACTCAAAGCATTCTGACTCGCTTATAATCACACTGTGTACCACTATGCTCGGTCTGCATTGTATTGTTCCGAACTGTGCTTGTCTGTGCACTTAGGACCTGATACTGGGAGATGCTGAGCACCCTTCACATCCAAAGATAGCCCTAAGTTGTGAGGGCACTTCATCCCACAGGAGGGAACTACTGACAGCATCATGCTTCGGGTGGCAGAGACCTATTATTTCTTTGCATTGATGATCCACAGAGGATTCCCAGATGCTCATGGGAATCTACTGATTTAAAAGGAACAAATCCCAGCACCACACTGAAAGAAGGTCTATGCTGCTAATAGAAATTATCCCTGCTCAGGATATTGCTGAATCATTCTATCTCAGGACTCCTGAGGAGCACATATTTTTACCTTCGGGGTACAGCAGACTGTACCGTAATTAATTTGCCCTGGGAAATCCCACATTCTGTCCCTAACCCAAGGCACTCACTCACCCATCATGCCCATTTCATACCACACAAAAGCTGAACACTGGGCAAGATTACTGATATACTCAGGCAAGGGGGAAAGGGAGGTGGTGTTGCCTTGTATGTTAAATATGTGTATACTTGGACTGAGGTGGAGATGAAAATAGGAGACAAACCTGTTGAAAGTCTCTGGGTAAAAATAAAAAGAGTAAAAAACAAGGGTGATGTCATGGTAGAGGTCTACTACAGGCCACCTAACCAGGAAGAAGAGGTGGATGAGGCTTTTTTTCAACAATTAACAAAATCATCCAAAGCACGGCACTTGATGGTGATGGGGGACTTCAACTAACGAGACATCTGCTGGGAAAATAATGCAAGCACAGATTATCCAACAAGTTCTTGGAATGTATTGGAGACAATTTTTTGTTTCAAAGGTGGAGAAAGCAACTAGGGGAGAGTCCATTCTCGATTTGATTTTGACAAACAGAGAGGAATTGGTTGAGAATTTGAAAGTGTAAGATCAATTAGGTGGAACTGATCATGAAAAGATAGACTTCATGATTCCAAGGAATGGTAGGAGAGAGAACACCAAAATAAAGACAATGGATTTCAAGAAGGAAGACTTTAACACATTCAGGGAGTTGGTAGGAGGGATCCTATGGGAAGCATGTCTAAGAAGAAAAACAACTAAAGACATATGGCAAAGTTTTTCAAAGAGACATTATTTAGGGCACAAGACCAAACTATTCCAATGCCTAGGAAGGATAAGAAGCATGGCAAGAGACTACCCTGGCTTAACCAGGAGATTTTCAATATACTAAAAATAAAGAAAGAGTCCTACAAAAAGTAGAAACTAGGTCAAATCACAAAGGATGACTATAAACAAATAACACAGTTATGTAGAGGAAAAATCAGAAAGGCCAAGGCACAAATTGAGCTCAAACTAGATGAAGGCATAAAGGGTAGCAAAAAAACATTTTTAAATACATTAGAAACAAGAGGAAGATCAAGGACAGCTTAGGACCGTTATTCAACAAAGCGGAAAAAACAATAACAAAATGTGGAAATGGCAGAGGAACTAAATAATTTCTTTTTTTCAGTCTTCACTGAGAGGGTTGGTGGTGATTGGATGCTGGATGTAGGGGAGGGCAGTAAAAATGGTATAGGATCAGAAACTAAAATAGTGAAAGAACAAGTTAAAAATTACTTAGACAAGTTAGATGTCTTCATCAAGTCACCAGGGCCTGATGATATGCACCCTAGAATACTCAAGGAGCTGACTCAGGAGATATCTGAGCCATTGGCTATTATCTTTGAAAAAGCATGGATGACTGGAGAGGTCCTGGAGGACTGGAAAAGAGTAAATATAGTGCCCATCTATAAAAAGGGAAATAAGGACAACCCAGGGAATTATAGCAAACTGGTGAAATGGTCTGAAGTTAATATGATACAATTCAATAAAGTGCAAAGAAGTCCACTTAGGAAAGAACAATCCATTGCACACATACAAAATGGACAATGACTGCCTAGGAAGGAGTACTGCAGAAAGGGATCTGGGTGTCATAGTGGACCACAAGCTAAATATGAGTCAACAGTGTAACACTGTTGCAAAAAAAGCAAACACCATTCTGGGATGTATTAAGAGGAGTATTATAAGTACAACATGAGAAGTAATTCTTCCACTCTCCTCCACGATGTTTAGGCCTCAGCTGGAGTATTGTGTCCAGTTCTGGGTGCCTCATTTCAGGAAAGATGTGGACAAATTGGAAAAAGTCCAGAGAAGAGCAACACGAATGATTAAAGGCTTGGAACACTTGACTTATGAGGGAAGACTGAAAGAGCTGGGTTTGTTAGTCTGGAAAAGAGGAGACTGAAAGGGGACACGATAACAGTTTTCAAGTACCTAACAGGTTGTCATGAGGAGGAGGGAGAAAAATTGTTCTCCTTAACTGCTGATGATAGGACAAGAAGCAATGGGCTTAAATTACAGCAAAGGAGGTTTCGGTTGGACATTAGGAAAAAATTCCTAACTGTCAGGGCGATTAACCCCTAGGATACCTTGCCTAGGGAGGTTGTGGAATCTCCATCATTGGAATTTTTTAAGAGCAGGTTAGACAAATACCTGTCAGGGATGGTTTGAGAGAGTACTTAGTCCTGCCATGAGTGCAGGGGACTGGACTCGATGACCTCTCATGGTCCATTCCAAGTTCCATATTTTTCAGGAAAAAATTATAAGCCTTTGTAGTGAAATTCACTTAATAGACATTTGTGCACTAAGAGGCATTACCCCTTTCCTTGGTTAAGATGATGAGAAAGGGCTTCCATTAAAATTTATGAATAGATTTTCCAAGGCATCCCCCCATTCTATCTGTAGACATGTTCACCCCAGGACGTGGGACTTATCACAGGCTAAAGGGGGAAACTGTTTATGAGAAAAGTCCCTTGTTAAAATACTGATGACCCCTCACATATTTTACAGTGTCACATACACTTATAATAATACCTAGAACTTTCCTCAGTAGATTGCAAAGGACTTCACAAGGGTTTTTGTATTGCTCCTCACAACACCCCTGAGTGGTAGGGCTGTGCTATTATCCCCATTTTACAGCTGAGTCACAGAAAGGCTAAATGATTTGGACAAAGTCACACAGGAAGTCTGTGGCAAAGCAAAGCCCTGACCCCTTATGGAACTGGAAAGGAAATAAAAATAAAAAGGGGCTTGATTCTGCCACCCTTACTCACCTACTACTTAGTAGTTCTTTACATTGTGACCCAGCTTTGAACAGTCATGCATGGCTTCCCCTTCACAGCAGTCCCCACACAGGACTAACCCAGATTTTGTATCCAAGATCAATATGGACAGCAGAGTCCACCCAACTGATACTCCATCTGACCCCAAGCAAATTGTCACAGAGAAACCTGGTTGACAATAGATGGGGTGATGTATAGGTAGAGTCACAGATCCCCTACTCCACTTACATGCTTCCTTCCTTAGGTGAAACCCGTGCTTTGGAAGGACTGTGACCTAATGAATGTCTTTTGGTCACAGTTCCTTGCAAGAGCTGTTCCTGGAGCATCAGAGCTATGTGACACTGTAGGTGCTGGAAGTTGGGGTGCTGCCACACCACCTGGCTTGAAGTGGTCTCCATCATATGCAGCATTTACAATTTGGTTCAGTGGCTTTCAGTGCCCCCATTATGCAAATTGTTCCAGCATCCCTTGCATACCACCTGTTCCCAAGAGTGAACTCTGAATCTAGCTTTATACCAAATGCAGCCTCCCACACAGTAGGACATGACCCAGCGTGAGACAGCACTGGGTTCCCAATTCCTTAAACCAGGGGGGTCAAACTCATTTGCTATGGTGGGCCAGAGACCCTACACTCTCACGGCATCATGGTGCACTGGGTATACAAGACTTCTCTTTCTCTCTCTCTGTTAGGGAAGAAAGTGTGGTCCTGCAGAATGCAGTGACAGACCGGGTGGAAGAGGGTCATGGACCGCATCTGGCCCACGGGTCACAGGTTTCACACCCCTACCTTAAACCAACGAACTCTCAACTTCATTTTCTTTTGGACCACAAATACAATAGAACCTCAATTCCACAAATGCCAGTCTTATGAACGACCAGTGAGCCGAAAAATTCTTCCCAATGGAGGGAAGGTGGGGCAAAAGAAATCACATAAGGAAAATGATGTGGATGAACAGTTGACATCCTTTCCCTTTCCAAAGGCTGTCAACATATTAGGCATCCTTTCCACATGTTTAAAGGATGACAAGAAAGTTATACAATGCACCATACTGCAACAATTGAAACATACCTACTGTAATTTTGAGATGTTTAGTTTTATGAATGTTTCAATTTTAGGGACTCCTCAACCCCTCTGGTAGTTCATAAAATAGGGGTTCTATTGTATTCCCATATCCCTTATAGTAATGTAGTTAGTGTAATTAATGAAAAATTCATTATTTTGAGATATTCCACCCCCGTCCGCCCAGAAAAGTAAAATTTATGTGTTTTGGGGATCATTTACTTTCAATTCCTACTACACTCTTGCGCAAACATCCATTGAGCCTGTGTGCACAGCTCCCTCTGCTGGCTATCCATGAGATGTGCCTCTCAATCTGTTCCTCCACACGTCTGTTCGTGGAATGGATAGCTATAAATGAATTAGCATCTGCACAGTTACTTGAATTTTGTTTTAATTAATCACAGATTGAGCATTCAATGAACCTCTAAGTGGAAGGAAAGAGGGGGAGGCAGCAAGAGCTGAGGAGAGTGATGGTTCACAGATAAAACTCCCCGGATGAACGGGTGATGGGGAAATGTGCCAACAGAAATGTAGTTTCTGTTGTGGGGCTCTCTGCTAGTGAAATCCCTACCCCCCACTTCTCCTGGCTGGCACTACCAGGAATGCCAGTCATCACCAGCTGCTCAAGAAGTCACAAGCTTTTCCTAAGCAACTGACTGCCGTGTCACAGAGAACTATGACATAAGTGGGGAAACGGGCAGCAAGAACAGCTTGAAGTCTTTACAAGACAAAGATCTCAACTGCATGTTAATGTTCCTCCCTGGTAATGATGAGCAATGTGAGGAAGGAATACAGGGTTTTAAAGCATAACAGGTAATGGGCAGAGGCCCAGATGCTCAGCCAGGGATATAGCACTGGAGCCTATGGAACGATAAAACAACCAAGGAGTCCTGGGGCACTTTTAAAGACTAACACTTTTATTTATCACATGAGGTTTCATGGAAGAAAATCCCACAGTAATTGACACCAGGTCAGCGTCAGGCCCCAGACCCAGATGTTTTCTAGCCTTTCGAGCTAGGTCACAGAAATGACGTCAGATTGGGCCTGCCCAGCACACACTAGAAAACCAACAGGTAGAAGGGGATCAGGGTCAGAAGTTTTCCACCCTGTTATTGTTTACCTGCAGTGATGGAGGACACTGACAGTCCACAGGGACAGCGTAGACAGTTCTGCTAAAACCATAGCCAGTTTGCCTCAACTCATCAGAGCCCCTCCCACCAGGCACGGGATGAAAAAAATAATGGGATGTTAATGACACATGGCTATCTGCCTCCATCTGTGTCATGTCTCTTCTATTTAGCATGAAAGCTCTTTGGGTCAGGAGCTATCTTTTTGTTCCGTGCTTGTACAGCGCCTAGCACAATGGTCCGTGACTGGAACTTTTAGGCACTACGGAAATACAAATAATAAATAACAATCAGCTCCTCTTTGTGCTGAATGAGAGATCTCCATGGGCATACCTCAAGTACTGCCTCAGAAGAAAAACACATTTCAAGTTTGGGACACATTTTCTATTGATTGTACATCTAAACCCTTCTGTGTGGAATAGTAGGGCAGGTTGGAGTGTGAGGACTGCATACTGAATCTTAAACTTTTCAAATGGGAGGAGATGGGACTTAGATCTGCATTAGCTAGATCTCATAGCCCTTTGCCCCTAGTGTCTATTCTGTTCTGTAAAAATAAGTCAGATTAATTTTCAAATGAACCCTGTATTCCCACTGTAGAAAAATAACTATTTCCAACACGAAAATCATGCATATCAAGAACGTGACCTCTTGTACACCTAACCCTACGAGACTGTATTTTTCATGCAGGGCTCCTGTGCTACACATTGAAATACAGAAACTGCTCATGTCAGCAGCTGTCTCACTGCAAGTACATGACTCATGTTCCAGAATCTGCTTTGGCTGCCTACTGATCTCTGGATGGAGTTTAAAGTGTTGGTTAGCACCTAGAAAGCCCCAAATGATCTGCCTACCTGTGAGATGGTCTCTCTCCTGGTGCTTTACTGAGGCAGCTAGCAGTGGCATTCAAACTGGAACTCCTCCTTCACCAAATATAAAAGAGAGGGAGATGCCAGCAGAGTGTTCCCTCTGGAGGCCACAGGATTTTGGAATTTGCTCCCCCTTTGATGTGAAAGAGCCTGATCTTGATGTCTTTCTTGTCATGCTGTAAAAGGGGTTTAGTTAACGGTGTTTTGGGTGAAGTTCGAAGGTCTATTTCAGAGGTCAGGTTTGCTGCTTTGACTTATTGACTGGCTGAGTTAATTCATTAGTTGTATATGGTTAGGTAGTTGTATGTTCTTGCTGCTGGGTGTTTATCATGAACAGCTATAGATTGAACAGATTGTTAGAACACCTATAGAACATTTTACAGGGCTGTTTTTAAATTGCTATTTAATATCTATATTGAGGGCTTCTCTACACTTGAAATGCTACAGATTTCACTGTAACACTTTACTGTAGACATTACTTGCGCTGAGCAGAGGGGTTCTTCCATCATCGTAGGTAATCCACCTTCCCAAGAGGCAGAAGCTAGGTTGATGGGAGAATTCTTCCATCAACCTAGCCCTATCTACACACAAATTTAGGTCAGCTTAACTACATTGCTGAGGAGTATGGATTTTTCATACCCCTGGGCAATGTAGCTGGGTCAATCTAATTTTCTAGTGTAGACCAGCCAGATAAAATAAAAACCCACGTCCAAAGTTCATGTTACCAGATGCCCTGAGCTCAAAATGCAACCTTTGAAAATGTCCGACGTGGAGGCACTTCGTGCTTTCTCACACATGGGTACCAGTAAAAAGCACAGACCCTGGAAGCCTGATGCAGTGGCCATTGCAATCACTGACCTCTTTCCATGGATTTTAATGGGAGCCAGATTGGGCCCTGAGCACACAGCATTTCAGTTTCATTCAGCAATGTAAGTGAAAATGTATTCTTCAGCTAGAAGACAGAGGATACAACATATTCATTCAAATACCTTTATATTGTCCTTGGCATGAGAGCTCTGTGCATTTAGTAGAAATTATAAATCAGGAATTTTGGGGAAAGAGGAGGGCTGTTAGCCATACTTAATGTGTTATAGTTGAGTGAGAAATGGCATTTATTGCTGTTTGAGCATTGATTTAGACCTCATGGAGTTTGGAACTGAAAATGTGAGTTGGCTGAGTTACCCACTTGTAACCTACCAGACTGAGTCAAATACATGCTTTTGAAGTAGAAGAAAGTGGGCAATTAGGACCAAACCCTCGCCTAATCTCATCTAATCTACATAATCCTGGTATCTGAATGCAAACCAATTTACAAAAGAATTAATAAATACGGTACTGGATTCTCCCCCTACCTTGCAGCACCGACCAGGACTCAAAGGGGACTGGCTACCAATACTTCCAGGTGTGAAGGAGTCAATGTCACCACTGGAATCCATGTGGCCAGGGCCCCTAAAATGCACTAACCTGGCCCGCTATGGTACCATGTTCTGTGACCACAAAGTATATCCTAGCTGCCTCCTTGCACCCCCTACAGGGGGAACAATGGAAACCTTCTGTGACTGCCCAGCTCAGCCCCTTGCTTGTGAGCAGAGCGACAGCCCGGGGCACTGGTTGAGTGCACTCAATGCCTCCCTGATTTACTGATGGTGATGGAGTCCACCTGGGCTGTCAGTCTTCTAAAGAGATGGAACAGGGATCACCCAATCAAGTGCTCAAAAACAGAGCTGTCAGCTCAGTGTGGGGTTTTGAGGCCATCAGGCTGAAGAATGGTCTTTTCTCTATATCAGATGAGGGGAGGACATGGGCCTTGCAGTGGCCCCTCATGCCTTCCCCCTGACAATAGGGTCCACATTTTTATACTATGCAGGGAATACAGGGAAACCAGTCCTTCTCCTGCTTTCTCTTCCCATCCACTGCAATTGCACCAGATGATTTACTGAGTCACGTGGTTTCAGTAACCCCTGGCTGCTCTTAATAGACAAAAAGAAGGGACTGAGCTCCACAGAGGGCTTCTCTGGGCTGTGGAGGATGGAGAACTCATGTAGATGGGTCACAATTAAGCCATTCCATTGGCCTTAGTGGGGGAGCAGACCTCTTCAGTATTAACCTAAACCTCCTCACAATGGTGTGTGATCACATACCTAAGGTTGGTATCAAATTGCATGAGCACAAGCAGCCTTAATATCCCTACTTTCCAGCACTTGACTTTTCAGTCTTAGTTAATAATGCTTTTTGAAGGTGGTTTTCTTGTCTGTCATCTTACGGATAAAATGTTGACAGGGTACTTTGTGGAAGGACGGTAGGACTCACAGCTAAGGCACTGCTGCTTTTGTTTTGTAGCCTGCAGGGGAAAAAAGCTGCGATGCTTATGCAGCTCCATAGCCTGCGTCAGGCAGCTGGTTCAGCAGGGTGAAGCTACTGAAGTGTATAAAGGAAACTAATTTAAATCACTTCTGCTCTTATAGAAATGGGGGAGGGTTTCATGTTTAAAATGTGTGACGGCAGCCCTCTTGGCTGACACGCCAGGAACTGAACCAAGGGCCTCCAGAGCTAAAAGGGTGAGCAGCTGTAGCTTGAACTCAACAACCAAGGCTTTTTAGCTGCAACTGTAACAGACTCACCTTCTCCGTGGAGCAGGCACACAGCGGGACATATAACATATTCACCAATGGGTCACAAAGGCACCTACCTAAACTTTAAGTATATGTGCAATTAAATGAATGCAAATATTTAACACATAACTAACCAACAGAAGTAAAACCCCAGGCCTGCCCTTTACTCAGTTACTCCATGCAGCAGGAGCTTCCATACCCAGCTGGCCTATTCAGACCCACTTACCAGGCACATGTGCTTCTTATATTTAAATAGATGGCCCTTTATCCAGGAGTGGTGACCTGTTGCTTTCAACCAGTGATCCTCTGAGCCACAAGAGCCCCTCCTGCCACTTCTGGACATGAACTGTCTCTGGGGAGAAGAGGCTAGGAAACTGCTTAATGGGTCCCTATGAGATATTACAGGGAGGCCCAGGAGTGAGGAAGAACATCAAGCACCTAATTCATGCCCCACCTCAGACAGAAGGGGGTGAAAAAGAAGAGGGTCTTCTCTCCAGGATGGAATGAACAAGAGACCCCATTAAAGATAATAAAACACTGAAAGGTTAGCAACACTACACTTCACATTCTTCTCAGCCAGGGCCGGCCTTAGACGGTCGGCAGCCCTAGGCAAATTTATTCTTGGCAGCCCCTTCAATGTGTTCCCCAAGTGGGCCCCACTGCTGCCCCCCCCATTGGTCCCCCACCACCAAGCCCTCTGGGCCCCTTCCCTGCCAGCTCCCCTATCCTTTCTCATCCTCCCGGCCCTCTTCCCCACTCCTGTCACCCCCACCCTCACCCGCCAGCTCCCCGACTCCGCGCCCCTTCTCTGATCCTCTCGGCCCCCCTGGACCCTTTCCCCACCCACCCATCAGCTCCTCGACTGCCCCGGCCCCGGCCCCGGCCCCTTCCCTAATCCTCCCTTGGCCTTGGGCCCAGGTCCCAATCCTCCTGGACCCCTTCCCCAACCCTCTCACCCCCCACCCACCAGCTCCCCAACCCTGTGCCTGTTCTCCAATCCTTTGCCCCCTCGGATCCCTTCCCTGCCCACCCATCAGCTCCCCGACTGCCCTGGCCCCTTCCCCAATCCTCCCTTGGGCTTGGGCCCAGCCCCAACCCTCACGGACCCCATACCCGATCCTCTCGGCCCCCCTGCCCGCTCCCCACCCCCCTTTCCTGACCAGAGCTGCAGGTGTTGCTGGCAGAGCCGCTCATTGGCCAGGCCGCTCCCGCCCTGAGCACGCTCTGTCTAAGCATGCTCAGGGCGGGAGATTTGAAATTCCCCAGCCTGGCCACTGCTCCCAGCGTCCTGTAGGCCAGATTCTGGGCAGACCGTGGACTGTGCCCACAGGTTGGATGAGCACAGGATCCACTTTCTGCCCAAATCTTTTTATTTTTGGGGCCCCGGAATGCTTGCCGGCCAAATTTGTGAGCCCCGGAACGCATTCCAGAAATTAGGTGGCCCCTAAAATTGGAGGCCCTAGGAGGCTGCCTAGCTTGCCTACCGCTAAGGACGGCCCTGTTCTCAGCATCTCTAGGGAGAGGCTGTTGGAGGGATTGAAACATCCTCAAGCCAGAGGGGCAGCTGCTGTACAAAGACAACAAGAGAGAGATTCATGTTCACCCAGCAAGGGACAAGAGTCTCCTTTGCTTTATCAGTGTGTCTTTTTCTGATGTGCTACAATTTATTTAATTTACATTTCAAGATACAAAGTTGTCTCCCAAGTTTTGTTGGGACTCGGTGGATTGCTCTCTTGCTCTGGCGTGTTGCCATCCGGTCAGTCTGCTATAACTTGCTCTGGCAGAGACTGAAATGTTGATGCATTGTCTACATTTGAAAGTGACATTTTTTCCAGTTTTTATAAGCCAAGCTAATGGAATCCTAAAGTGCCATCTCTTTGGTTCTTTCTTGGAATTCGAGTTGAATTTAGCTGAATTTTAGTACTTATGAAAGTGAAACACTGGCTGCAGCCATCTGTAGTGTACATAAGCCCTATGCATGATAAAACCACATGTGGCTCTGTCCTGGTTCATCATTCCCAACCCATAGCACCCCGTGCTATTCCACTCCTGGTACCCCACACAGCTCTGCCAATGCTCCCTCACTCCTGCCCTGCAGCACCTCCTGCTATTCCAGTCCAAAATCCCCCACACTGCTCAGTCAGTATATCTCCCTTTCCTGACCTGCAGCACCCTTTGCTATTACACTTCAAGGACTGCCATTACATGACTCTGCCAATGCATCTCAATCCTCCCTTACAGTACCCCTTGCTATTCCTGTCCAAGACCTACAGACAAACTTGGACAATATTGACACCTCTGACTTGCAGCACACTTTGCTGTTCCAGTCTAAGCTCTCTCCACTCCAGCAACTTCCATTCATTCTTAACTGGTGTACTAGAAACTAGGGTGAGAACATTCAACCCATTACATTGGTGGCATAAGTAGAATTTGAATCTGTTATTCTACGGATAATAAAACCATGAATTAGTTGCCATCTTTTCTGAGAATGCTGGGAACAGCAATTAGCTACAACATTTTGATCTGGAAAACGCTATGTATCTGGGACTGTTACCTGGGTTCTGCCAACCCAAAGCTCTTGGTAACTTTACTTTGTGAGAGATGGTGCCAGGAAATAAGGCAAATGGAGGCAGGGCCATCCAGACAATAGATGAACTGGTAGAAGCAGTGTAACACAAAAGAACACTTATCTCAAAGCTATACTTTACATAGGCTCAAGCACTTACACGCGTCCACAACACAGTAAAACATCCCCAACCCTCAGCTCTCAGTAATTATTGAAGTCTGGGGTGGCTTTTGAGTGGAAACAGTGCTTGGCCTGCTCTTCCAGCTGTCGTTGGAGGATCCAGAAGCTCTGTCTAAGAGATCCCAAAGAGTCCAAACCTCTCTCGCCCCTCGCCCCCCATTTATCCTTATTAATAGACGATAATGTGTCAAGAAAAAGGAAAAAAGTTTCAAAAATTAGACCGAAGGTCTCCAGATTACGTAATTAACTAGATGTGATCTGACAGAATATGCATACCTTAAGGCCAAGACAAATATCTCCCAGAGGATATGCATAAATAAGCTTACTGGTCCTTTCCTGTTGAAAAGTTCCAAAGCGGTTGGCGTGTTACTCTAGTTCAGCAAAACAAACAAGGAGTCCTGTGGCACTTTTAAAGACTAACAGATTTATTTTTTGCATGACCTTTTGTGGGTGAAGTCCCACTTGGTCAGATGCCAGAGTGGAGAAAACTTATATTGAAACATTCTTTTCAATGTATGTTTTCTCCTCTCTGGCTTCTAACAAAGTGAGACTTTGCCCAGAAAAGAAAAATAAATTTGTTAGCGTTTAAAAGTTCCACAGGACTCCTTGTTTGTTTTGTTGGTCTTTTCCTGAAGCACAGATCCCAGCACATCCACCAGAGCATCAGACAAGAGGTCTAGGATCAGGCAAAGGTTGAGCAAGAGGCTTCCTTCCTCTCTTGGCTTAGTCATGTCAGGGCTGCACAAAAGTCTATTAAGTTTGGCTGTTGATAGCAACAGATGTGATAACCAATATTATAGTGTCAATTGCAAAGACTGGTGTGCAAGGATAGGAACTGTTCTGCCTTTTTCATGGGGGTGGCTCAAATTCTGGGTTTCTCACTGTGCCAGGTAGCTACTGGAGAATATCATAAGGACATCAAGGGAACCCAGAGTTGCACATATCCAACTGTGTCAGAGATTCCTTCTCATCCTGTGCCACCCAGCTGTAGTTCATTCCACTGAAAATGGAGGGAGCAGAAATGAGGCACTACCACACCCCACTTTGATTAAAGCAGCCCAGATGTATAGACCTATCCGGAACATTGTAAAGCCCATCAATTCTCTCTAGCTTCCATAGGAAGTGAAAGGAAAGCAGTGAAGGTTAAGTTGTAGGCGGGGAGCTTCCTCTCTTTCCTGGTTATTTCTGGATATGCTGGTTAGAAGACATTAGATATGTCATTTATAAGAATTTAATTTTTAACTACTTGACAGATGTACTATCCACCCATTCATCTACATACTTACCTGGCTTTCCTCACCACGGTGTCTGAGACAAGATTCTGGAACTGATCTTGTTTGTTGGTTTTTTTTGTCTAAATCAGAAGAAAGAAAGAAAGAAAGAAAGAAAGAAAGAAAGAAAGAAAGAAAGAAAGAAAATAAATCATGGCATATTAGCAGGGCCTTCAGATCTCATGCAGACAACAGAGGGAACATATGGTTCACCGCCCCCACAAAATCTCTCAGGAATATCAAAAGGATGCATCTTTTCCTCACCGCACACCCCTTCACAGGTTTCACATGAATATCATTATGCTTTTGGATCTCACGCAAATAGGAGATGCATCTCACAGCCTAGGATCTCATGAGAATATATTAGAGGGAGCCTTGGACACCTGGATCACACATGAATATCAGATATTTCCCTCTTCTTCCCGCAGGCTTTTGTGTCTATCAGAAGTGCATGCCTTGCCCTGGCCTTAGTCCCCTCCCCCTCCCCCCATGAATTGCCTATGGATACTGGAAGAGAGCAATCAAATCTCTAATTAGAGAGAGACTGAAGAGGGATGACAAATGGATATAGAAGAGGGTAGCACATGGATTTCACAAAGTCATCAGCATGATCCCTGATCCACCCGCAGATCTACATGCCAGAGCTTCCCAAGAAGCCTGAAGAATGCACCCTGCCTAGAACTCACCCTGTCTTCAGTGAGTGTCAATTTGTGCTGAGTTTTATAACCTCTCCAAAGCCCAGATTCTCTCTGAAATTATTACTCATAAATGCTAAGGGAGAAATGGGTGACACTCAAAATTACTTCATGTAATACTTCAGAGACCATTCTTTTCAGTTAAATCCTTCTTATTACAAGCACCATTCTTCTGGCCCCAGAAGCCCATTCTGAAGTCGCAGACACAGTCACACATTAACAATACATAAATAGAACAAGCACTATTCGCTCAAGCAGTTAGACTCACTAGCAGCTTTACAAAAGATTAACCCTCATAGAAGGAGTAGTAGGAGTGCACCTACAAGAAAAGGTTTAGGCAGGCATTATGTGACGGAAAAAGGCAGAATTTACTTGCCACATTGTTTGTCTGGCCCTATGTAAAGTAAACAAGGGTTGAAAAAAATGGAATACACAAAATGCAAGCTCTGCAAGGCAGTATCTGGGCCAAGTTGGGTGGCGTTATCCTTGATGTCAACTTTTGCAGCAGCCTTCATCTTATCTGGTGGTGGTGACAGAAGCAAAAAGTCACATAATGGCTGCTCTGTTCACCTTTACAGTTGTTTAATAACCAGTACCTAAATACTTGCTTTGTAAAGTGCTTGAGAAAATCTAAAAGATGTTGCACAAATCACAAAGACTCTGCATAAACCAAACCCTTACATGGTACGGTTCTGAACAGCTGCATAAAGCTCTGGCATGAAGCCCATGGATGAAAGCTTCATTTCTCTGGCACAATGGGAATAAAACCATAAGGATAAAGCTTGTCAATGCAGGAGATTCTAAGGGCCACGACAAACTGCACCATCATCCACACCCAATGCAAGGTGTACTTCTTCAGCCTGCCTTCTCTAAAATAAACATACATCAGCATGAACATAAAAAAATCCTACCAAATGTTTCACTGCACGAATAATTCTCTCCCTGATGAGAGAGAAGGAGCTGCACGTGACAGACATGTTGCTTGACGCACCAATAGAAAGTGCTCAGATGCTACAGTGATGAGGGAGATATAAAACCCAGTAAAGAATGGACTTTTTTCTGGTATCAGTGCTAGAGCCGTGAGAATAATAGATTTGGGCGGGGGGGGGGGGTTGTTCACTAACAATTCCAAAAAATGGGGGCAGAGGGCAGGAATCAAACTGACAATGGGGTCAAACTGAAAACAAAATGTTTTGAAATTTCTGGTGAATAAAAAAAAAAAATTCATTTCCGGTTGAACAACATGCTTTGCTTCAACAAAACAAAAACATTCCATCTTGATTTTGAGCATTTTTAAATGGTGTTGATGTTTTTAAAGGAAATTTTGAAAGGAAATGCTCTTTCAAGCCAAAAAATCAGAACTTTCCATGTCAAAAATATCAAAATGAAATTTTTCTATATTTTCAGAATTTTTGTAGGATTTTTCTTTGACTGAGACAATTTGACAAAACTCACCAAGATACTGAGACATTTAAAAAAAAAGGGGGGAGGGGCAAAATCATTGCCCAGTTCTACTCTGTGAATGGGGCCTGGATCTCTGATTGGTACCCACAGGTGCTGCTGCATTACAAATAACAATCACAGCAAAGCACAATGTGTCTGGTGGATGGAGGGGCTTAATTGCCTCTCCACATCTGGGAGATGCGGCATTGCTCCAGGAATACAGAAAGCTCACTTGCTTGCATAACTAAACACATTTATTCACTACCAACCTCAGGCTGCACAGTTTATTCTCCTGAAGACTGAAATGCTTTAGTCTATGTAAAGTCTTAATATAGCTTAATATAGGGGTATCTGGGTGAAATTTAATGGCCGATGCCAGACTAGATGATTTAATTATCTCTTCTGGCCTTGAATTATATGAGCCTATGAAATAATAAATTAAAGGTGATATGCTTCTTGTTTCATAGAGCCTTCATATCATAATAAAGGACAGATGTGTGTTCTCCATGTTACTGCCAGGAAAGCTTGTGTTCAGCAAATACATTCTTGTTTATTTAACTTTGCATTTATCTAAAAGCACAAAATCCAGACTCTGCTTCTACCAGCAAAAGGCAGCTCTCTGTTCTGATCAGCATTCAGCCACAGCATCGGCCGCAGCAAGAGTAACCCTTTGAATTCTTCAGCTATCCCCTACCCATACATAACAACAGCAGCTGCTCAGCACAAAAAGACATCTGGACTCAAGCAACAGGTTAAATAAAGCTGAGCGGATGTCTACTGGTTTTTTTCCCCAATAGAAAACATTTATAACATGTTGGGGGGGGGGGCGGAACTCATAAGCATCACGAAGAGTGATAATAAATTCAACTTGAGTAGAAATGGTTAAAATCCATCACCAAACTGTACAGTCAGTGTCCTAGACTCAAACTGTTTGCTCTTCTCTCTCTTCCAATCCCATTTGTTGTTGTTGTATTTATTTATTTACTCACTTATTTTCCTTGGAATAATAGCTCTCTGAGTTGATTTCACCTTGAGAAGTGATGATGCCATCTTCACCATCAGTTGATGAGAATTGTACCATAAAATAAAATATAGTAAATTTTATCAGTTCAAACCGGCAGGGTTGCTTTATTAACCTTTCTAATTTATCAGCTCGTTGGGATTTCTACAGAGAGAACAGGACTAATATAGCTAAGGTTAAAAGGACTCCAGAAGGCTGGCCACATGGGCCATCTGCTCGATTGCTGCCAGCTGTTGGAACTTTGAGGTGATCATTGCAACTGTCAGACTCCAGGAAGGCATAAAAGATGGAAGACAAGCTGCAAGGCGATGATGCTTCAGAGGTGACATCAACAATTTACAGCTGCACTACTTCTGGCAGCCAGCTAGTGCATATATATACCAGGGCCTTCGACTGGCTAGAACCACTCCTTGTTGCTGACCAAGCACAAGCATTGGAGTTGCTAGCTGAGAGGTTTATTCCTAGGGCTGGCAGTTCTGAATGTACATGGAGTGACCACTGATAGTTAAGGAAGAGTTAAGGGAGGTGTCTAGAAAAACTGCTGCATCCATAGCTGCAGGTGGAATTTCACTGAATTCTACTCTTTAGACAAAGAAAGGAGAAAGTGACCGGAGGGAAAGAAGACAACCTTCTTGTCTGACACCAATACAGACTTTGTTAGCTAACAGTTTTTTCCTTTGCAAAAGGCTATATACAATAATAGATTCTAAACTGTGGCACCCATTTAGATTTTGATTCTGAATGACCTGGGATTCTCAACTTTTCAGATCCTAAGCTTTTAAAACCCTTTCAAGCCTGGCACATGTGTAGATTTTGTTGACATTAGCAAAACCAGAAGAGAGAATTAACACTGGGAGATTTCCTTTTAAAGAGCTGCCCCCAGTGCTCAATTCTGGAGGAAGATGTGGTTGCTGCCCCATGGAGTTTACAGTCTCCATTAGATAACTCAATAATTGTAGTTCAATAAAAAGTCAAGTCTCCATGAGAAAGCTCAGAGTGGGAAGATGGGTGCACCTCATGTGATCGCAGATGAATACAAAATAGGAGCCTGACTCTGCAAACAGCAAGATCTGTAAATGTAAAGGTGCAAACTTAGCCATAATAATAATGATGATTCCCAGTTCTAATGCAGAGGTCCTAATTCTTATAACTTTCTTCAGTAGATCTCATCATCATTTTCCCCACTTTACAGATGTGCAAACTGAGGCACTGAAGGAGGATGCTACTTGTCCAAGCTCACTGACAAAGCCAGGAATAGAGCCCAAGTCTCTGAGTCTTAATGCAGTGATCTCTCCACTAAGCCACACTGCCTTCCATGGTTAGGTTGTGTGGCATAGAGCCATGTTGCAGACCCATCAGGTATCTAACAGAAAATAGGACAAAGAGAAGGATAGAGACAGATGGAGTTTAGAGGGCTCTATGAGTAAGATAATAAATTGGGATTCATCCATCGGTTGCTGATGTTGAATAAAAATGTTCCACTGACTGGCAAGTCTTGTAAATGCTAGTTCCCAAATCTTATTTCTTTAGAGTAGTATTTAAAGTAGACATCACTTATATTCCATGGGTCAGATCCACAGCTTCTATAAATACAATGGCACTATGCCACTTTATGGCACTATGCCACTTTACCTGAAGATCTGACCTCTTACCTTGCCAAAAAAGTGTAGTGAACTGAATTGACTGGAGAGAGGAACCAGTGGGTGGGCCATGTGTAGCCCTGAAAATCCCATCTCATTCATACAGCTGATGTCCTCTTTACCGACAGACTTTTTTATAAGGTATTTTGTGACATATCATGCCTCTCCCAGCAATTCCCCACCTTTCTCATATCCCCCAAAATCAGCCCCTAGGAAGTAAAGAGGATGCTTGCAACTACAAACTCAGGACAAAGCTTGCCATGGCCTAGACAGAAGATTTGCCTGGGCTTCTCCTAGCAACCACAGGAGGTAGGCCACTCGTCCACTGGAGCGTGCTTTGCTTTTTGTGGTTCCTGTTCAGACAGTCCTTGATAAAGGTGAAGGGAGGCATGGCCTGAAAAACAATACTAAGGGAATGTCTCCTTTGCCCATGTCATCTGACTCAGGCTCACAGGGCTTGGGGCTATTTAACTATGGCATGGACATTTGCACTTAGGCTGGAGCCTGGACTGTGTGGTCCCCATGATGGAAGAAGGCCCCACAGCCCAGGCTCTAGTCCACACCTGAATATCTACATGGCAATTTTTTGCCCCACAGCCCTGAATGAGCTGATCCAGGCCAGCCACAGCCACACCAGAGTCTTTTATTTCAGTGTAGGCATACCCTAAAGCTACTGGTGCATTGGGCCATTGCCTTGTGTCTGAAAGGGTCCAGATAAAATTGCATAGTCAGTGCTTTTTTTTTGTTTTTTGTTGGGTTTTTTGTTGTTGTTGTTTAAAGGTGCTGGTACTCAGCCAGGGTCCTGGGGCTGCCAGCAGCGGTGGCAGGAGCTGAGGTTGCATGGCTGTGAAAAATGGTACCAGTACTCAGTGCCCCCGAGTACCATCACAAAAAAGCCCTGGGCATAGTAGACATCAAAGAATCACTGATTGCATCAATAGATCATTTATGCTACACCACGGTTGTCCTTGCCCTTTCTCCCTAAACGGAATCAGTTCAAACTGGTTTCCTGTTTACAGGTCAAGAATCACAGGGGAAAGAGCAAGCACATTCTACAAGGATTGGTAAAACTGGGTCCCGAGATGTAACGTGTTCTCCCCATGACCCATCCCCTTGCACACACGTCCACCCCTGCCCACAAAGAGAAGATTGCCCTGAATCACAAAGCACTGTTCAGATTAAACACAAAGCTGAAATGAAATCCATGCTCAGTATGCCAAGGCAGAGCTACAGATGGGGCTAGTGCACTAGATTGGGCATGTGCAGTCACAAAACCTTCCAAAGGGCAGGAGCAGAAAGACAAAGCAATGCCCTTAAGCAAAGCAGTTAATATGCAAAGGTAGCTATGGTGTCCTTTAGTCAGAGAAATGAACATGTAAGATACTCTCTAGCTAAGGTGCGTCTACACTGGTGTCTTAGGTTGACCTAAGGACGCTTAAGTCGACCTACAGAACTCTGTGCCCACACTGGGCACTTGTTAAGTCGACTTAAGCGCTTCCTTAAGTCGACTTAATAACACCACCTCTGGAGGTCGACTTAAGGCTTAAGTCCACCTTAGCAAGTTGACTTAAGTTGACTTCAAGCAAGTGTAGACAGGTATGTCTACACTACAGGGTCTGTTAAGTTGACTTAACAAGGTCAACTTTAAGTCGACTTAAAGTCAACTTTGTTAAGTTGACTTAACAGAGTCGACTTAACATAACAAGTGTAGACGTAGCCTAGGAGAGCAGCTAAGGCATCTCTTACCTACAGAGGTATTCCATATGGGTGAGGTACCCTCACATAGAAAGTAGCCAAGGATTCGCTTGACCAGAGATCTAGCTCATATGAAGAGAGCTAAATTGTCCCTAACCTAGAAAGAAGGAGAAGCGCCTTTACACAGACAGATCCAGTGAAACAATGGTGACAGGGATGTGCAGGAAGAAAAACACTTCCCATGCTCAGCTCCTCCCTTTTTTATCCATATGAAAGATAATTATGGATAATTTATTAACAAAGTCATATAATTAAACCACTGTGACTCGCTGAAGCATTCTGAGTCTTTCCCAGTGTTCCAAGGTGTTCCACCACCTTTTTTTCCCCCTGCCCTCACTGCTTTCCCAGTGTCAGGAATCCCTGGAAAAAGCAGATAATCTTTCATCTTATCAGGTGTGTTTTATTGCACCCTGGTTACACAGTAATTTTGGCCTTAGCTCCACCAAGAGATCGCATTATGGGAAATCAGCTCAAGGATTGTCAGTTCATTGGACAAATAAGGAAGGGCCTGTCTATACAATTATAGGAGGCAGATAAGGAAAGCACAAAAGAGGAACAAGCAGAAAAAGGGAGGCAGAACAGTAAAAATGTAAAAGGCAAAGGGCAATCGCAGGAGGATTTACCAAAGGAAAAAGAAAAGGTTCAACCAACTGCATGTTCTTTAAATAAAGATTAATGAGAAGAAATAAGTGTGGGCTGAGGGAAATAATTGGAACTTTTCCGCATTATCCAGAGAATTTTCCCCCTGGTTTAGACTCCCAACTGGGAGGAGACAACTTCTGGGGGTTCCTCAACCAAGTCTACTGCAGAGCTGAGGAAAAGGAGAGACCTTTTGAGAAGGTGGACTGACTCCCATGGAGGCGACAGGAGAGTCTCCTTCTGGCGTGGCTGATTTGAAGGGAAGACCCTGAAAAGGGTCTGTGTGGAAGTTTCAAAGGATTCTGAATTTGGAAAAGGAGAAAACCTGACTCAAAGATTGTGGCTGAAGGAGCAGAGGCAGTAAGCCTGAGAATTACTGGCTTGGGATGTTCTTTTCTCTCTGCAT
Organism: Pelusios castaneus; assembly: GCA_007922175.1. Taxonomy (NCBI): domain Eukaryota; kingdom Metazoa; phylum Chordata; order Testudines; family Pelomedusidae; genus Pelusios; species Pelusios castaneus. The sequence goes on along the minus strand of ML685814.1, from coordinate 15,778,714 downwards.
AAAACAGTCAAATTTTCTTGGAAAGTTTACTGTGCCACTCCTGCTAGTAACTGGGCACCAAGGAATGCATTGCTTAGCATTCAGTTATTTTCTCAAGTTATATTAATACAAGAATAAAGATACTGGGACTGTTAACCGCTTTTTGCTTAAAAGCACCAAAGGAAAATACTCACTCAACAAATATTTTTCACCTAAATGAAGCAACTCTTTTCTGGGCATTTTTTCCATGAGCCTGCAGGGAATTCTCCTCCTCCTGGGATTACGATGAGATTGTGAAAAGCCCTTTAAAGCTTCAGAGGTTTGGGGCTTCTTTTGTGGTGGGTGAGGCTGTTTAGACCTTTTCCCCCTTGTTGTCTGGTGGTGATTTGTGCGCTACTCAGAAGCTATTCTTAGCCTTGAATTGGGCTCCAGGGATCAGAAAGATAAGGTGTGGCCTGTCTTATAGGCCAGTGGTCTCCATTTCTCCTTCTGCCACTGATTTAGTTTGGGAGGGTGCCTTACGGAAAGGAATACAGCCATTCACCTGTATTTTTCTTGGAATAAGCAAACGGCAGAGTTCCAGTGGGGAGGCTTTTTTCTTCTCTTTTGCACCCAAAGAGAGATTTGGAATTGGTCTTCTTTCCTCCTAGTGGGATGAAGATGAGTGATTCTAGGGAATGTGACTATCAGAGGAAGCCTGTTTTGTCTTTTTCTATTGAGGAGATCTTAAAGAAACCCTCTGCTAGGATCTGCCTAAACTGTACACCAAGGACTAGCACTAACCATGCCAGAGCTGCTCCAGCCATGGGATCAGGGTCACAGGTGGAACTTGCCAGGGGTAAGCAACACTTATACTACTCAATGAAAACTTTCTCCCTTTTCAAATCTATCTGGTGTAACTAAGTAGAATTTGTTCCGCTTGTGCCCTTGCAGGAATTTGGGATTTCATTGGTCAGGAAAGTGTCAAGGGCAACATATTTGCTGCACACATACAAATATAACCTTAACTTGAAACTCAAAGGATTCTGAGAACTACTTATAGCCATGGCTGCCTACTACCATATATCACAAAGACTCCAGAGTCCCAGGACAGAGAGATGCACTATTTGAATAGGTAAAAATCAATGGTCCAGGCCCTCAAAGGTATTTAGGTACCTAACTCCCATTGATTTAAAGCTTCACCTGCTTTCAGTTTGAGTTAGGGACCCTAATACCTTTGGGGATCTGGACCTGTGTGACTTGTGCATAGCAATAGTTGGAAGTCCAAGAACACATGGAAACGACAGCCAAAAAACATATCCTGGGACTTGTCATCTAAAAAAATAATATCCTTAATATTTACTTTACATAATACATCTACCCCTCCTGTAAGAAGGGACTGAGGATCAAATTCAGCCTAACACAACCTGGTGCATACCAAGACCATATTTTTCCACTAGAGCCAAATTTCATATGAATACCATGCCATAATAAATTCAACTGCCCGGATTCAAACAGAAGCAATGGACTGTAAGGAAAAGGTAGCTAAGCAGTGTTGGAACTCAGTTGCTAGGACTCAGAAAGAGAGAGCACTTTTTTCTTTATAATCTCTCTTTCTCATGGGCGACAGGAGGCATCCTTCATGAACTCCTGGAGGGAACTAGTTAGCAGCAAATGAGTATGCGTCCAGTGCTACAGAACAGCAAGTGTGTTGGCCTTCTTTTCCCTCATTGCCTTGGCTTTGGTCATTTTGGCCTAGAGTTAATTGGACATAATTTGTTCCTGCAGAAAATTTCAACTTTTTGTCCATAGATTGAAAACTGACATTTTTCAAAAATTTCAAAATGTTGAAATTTTCTGCAGAAAGCAGCCACTTTTCACCCGAATAAATAAACAAATTAAGAAAACCTTAATTTTCTGTCCAAAAAGACCTGCTTTTTTGACCATCCCTAGTTTGGCCCCATCCACACACTTTACAACAGAGATTATTAATTTTGATTTATTCTTTGTAATACAGTCGCACACAGAGATCCCAGTCATGGGGCTCCCTTGCGATAAGCACTGTATTGAGACATAGTAAAAAACAGTCTGTCTCCAAAGAGCATGGAGCCTAAGTAAAAACTGTGCTCCAGCATGATTTCCAATCATTTCGGTCCAAAATAAGTTCTAAATAAAGACTGGATGGCAAGTATGAACAGGATCAAACCATGTCAGCACAACTGGCTTAAGTAGGAATTAAGAATAACATTCACAACATATGCTCTAGCCTAATGCAATTTGTCCTTTCCACACCAGTTGAACAACTGAGTAATGGAATCCATTTTGACCGCAGTTGAGTGCACGCTATACATAGCACAATAGTTAAACTTGATTGTATACATGAGTTTTGGCCCCTCTCCACTAAGGATATCTATCATGTTTGGGCCCGGTTAAAACTTGGTCCAGTCTTTCAGGCTGCATCTCTGCTAACAGTGTTTGAGGTGTCTTCTGTCATTTCTGTACCACCAGTGACTGTGGATATGACAGCGTAAATTAGCCACCAGCTTTTTATCTCTGTCATGGATGGTGGTTCCTAATTCCAGTGGTCAGTCCCCATTAGCATCCCTGCCATCCCTACCGCTGGTAGTAGTTCAGTGGTGAGAGATATCCTAAAAATTTACAGTATAGATAAACCCTCAGCCTTCGCAGCACCCTACCATGTTTTAGCCATCTTCCTGCATCATGCTAATGCCTGTTCTTTCACAAAGCTGTAGATCAGTTCTGAAATATGGTTAAAAATCAATTCAGTCCATCCACATTTGACTCTTTTGTGTTATAAGCAGGACTTGCAATGCAGTCAATTTCCACAGTAGACCTTTATGTCTTAACTGTGGCGTCTCTGGAACTGAGGCGTTGGAGTAACCCAGCTCTGTTTCATTTTGTATCCCTGTTGAGCTTGTCAACTCCCAGTACTAGCTATGACAAGTCCTTATGCAGGACTCTGAGTATGTCAGGAATTCCATTACTACATGTCACTACAAACACATTTTCACCCCAAACGGTTCCAGCTGAGAGCACAGTCAGTTGTTCGCCTTGTAAATGATGCAGCCAGCACAGCACGGCCCATCCCTTGACTTGATGAATTGTAATTTGTTTTTCCCTTTTGCTTAGCAAAAAAACAAATCAAACTCAAGCGGAGGAAATTTCATCAGCTTAGAAACCGAATGTGACTGGAGAGAGAATATGATGTCTCTTCAGCCCACTACTGAAAAGTAATAAGAGAGTCTGCACATCTGTTATATGCTAAATTAATGGCATTACCCATATGTTTATAGCAATATAAAATATATACTTTAAATAATGATACTACTTAATACTTTAGATGCACACACAAGCTAATTAATCGCTCAGACGTGAAAAGCAAGGAAAATTATATATATCAAGTGCAAATATATCAAGTGCAGTTGTTTGTTCTACTTCACTTCCATCCTTGATCAAGAGGCTTTAACAATGCAGGAAGGCAATGAAGCTTCTGATTGTCAGGCAGTGACATTGCATGCACATTAATAACACTATGGAGATGTATGAGTTAATGGCCCTTCCACCTCTCCAGCAGAACCACCAGTTTTTCCATATAAGCTTTATTTCATAACAGCAATGATGCTTTCGGCTGTATATTTCAGCATAATTACTGCATTTCATCAAAGTCACTCAACCTTATATCATGTAACACAGGCCTGAGGCTTGTTATGTAATGACCCAGCCCACTTCTGTTTTCAGTCACTCCTGGTCAGGTGGGAACTGCAGTGCACTGGAAAACTCATGGGAGACTCCAGGACTGGAACAGCAGTGGGATTTGCAGATCAGAATAACAGACATTGGCAGAGCTGTGTTTGGATCCCAGGCCTGCAATGGCAAGAGAGATGCAGATCAGAAATCAGCAGCATTACCAGAACTGTGTCAGCACTTAAGGGAGGAACAGTGTAGGAGTACTGCAGATCAGGGCACAGCTTCACAGAAAAAGGAGCTGGAGGAAAAGACAGGACCAGAACAACAGAGCATATAGTAGAGTGGATCAGAAATAAGGTGCATTAACAGATCTTATGTGGTTGCCTTTCTCTGGGAGAGCAATGGATGCTGCAGCTCAGGTGTGAAATGCATTACCAGGGCCTTGTGAAAAGATTCCACAGCCCCTGCACACAGCACTCTATGGCTATGACTACACTTGTTCAGATAAGTCAATGTTGCTAAGTTGACTTAAGAAAGTCGACTTTAAGCATGTCTACACTGTAAATTTAGGTTGACTTAAAGTCGACCTTGTCAAATCAACTTAGAGCATCCACACTGGACACCTAAGTTGACTTGCAGGGGCTAGGTGGACGTGGGAGTGGTGCTTCGTGGGAAGGGGGGCACCTGAGAGGTGCCCCCCTTCCCCGGGAGCCCTTTAAAAGTGCTGGGGAGCTCAGCATCTTCCCCATTGTACTTGGATACATGGGGGCTGAGCAGAACAGGGCAGGGTACAGGAGTGGGGTGGGCAGGGCTGCGTCCTGCCCTGTGGGTGGGCACGCCAGGCTCTGGCTGTGCCAGGCACCTTAAGAGGGAGGTCAGTGGGGGAGCCCTGGGGACCCTTTAAGTCGACTTAGGTCTAATCTGCGTCTACACTAGCTAAGTCGACTTAATAAAGTCGACTTAACCAGTAAGTCGACTTAAAACCAGGTCTTATTAAGTCGACTTAAAATTTCCTTAAGTCGACTTAAGGAAACTGTAGTGTAGACGCAGAGTAAATTAAATCGACTTAAGCCTGCTTAAGTTGACTTAATTTACTAGTGGAGGCGCACCATATGGCTCTGATACAAAGCTCCATTGGAAACTTTCAGTTGACTTCAATGGGATTTGGATCAGGCAATATGCTCTTCACCTCTCAGGTTCCTCAGTGCTTAGATTTAACAAATTTACCTTGAAAAAATTCCTAAGGGTGTGTTAACTGCAGCGTGGGATCCAAAGCACACTGAAATTGGCCAGAGCATGTGTTTGAAAGAATCCTACGCAGTTAAAAATGCAATACTCTGAAGTAGAAGCCAGCTTCATCCAGTTTGCCATGTTTTTGTCTTTAGTTTCTCTTCCCACATCCTCACACTGGGCCCGGATGCAGGAATCATCACCTTTCATAGAGTCACCAAATAACACCAGTCATTAGCCCTATGTTCCCCTAAGGCCAACTCCTCCACTTTCCCAAACAGCTCTGGGTGTCATTTACAAACAGACTCCCATGAGTCAGATAACTTTCTTAGCCAGCAACTGCTGAAGTGGCAGATCCTTTTCATTAAAAAAGGCGAACCCTGTTCCCCCTTATGATGGGTGATCTGACCAGTGGCCTGGCTTTCCTTCTGCTGAAATTCATGGGAGCTTGATTTCAACCGGAGGGGAAGCAGGCCTGAAATAAAAGTTTGGTCTCTGCACCTGAGAGCAGCATTCCAACATCAGGAACTATTTTGTCTTGCCAGGATAGTTCAGGCTGGAGAGTTTGTGTCTGGGGAAGGAGTAATAGTAGTAACAGTGGAAATTATAATATCCTTATGATGTTTCTGTTGCCATAGTGCCCAAAGTTCCCAGTCAGGATCAAGGAACTCACTGCTCCTGACCTGAGAAACTTGGTTGTTTTACTTCACCTCTAATTGTACTCCACCCACTTTATTACAAAGGAGAGGCTACATCAAGGCATGTAGCTGAGTAGCTGTCAAGTGGCAACAGGGTCAGTCTTGCCAAATCATCCAATCCATAAAAAGTAAACCTGTCCATATTTTTTTATTGTTATTATTTTGAAATACAGAGTGCAGAGGGAAAAACCACGACCACCCTCTAGCCACAGTTAGCAACACTGCTGAAAAAATGGTTATCTGACGATATTTCACCACCGTTTGCCATCAGAGCCAGGCCAGAAAGGGCATTTTGAGCCAGCTGTCAAGGCCATTTCTCTGCACATGACCAAGGCTTCTTTCAGGTTTTGCCAGGCTGAAATGTCACCATCCCTGCAGCAAAAAGCTGCATTCGCCAAAGAAAATTTCACCCTGGCTCGTATTCATAAATGTCTTTTAAAAGTCTCTGCTGGTTTTACATGAATATTCCCTGCAAAAATTCGCTCTTCTGAATGCCACCACCACAGCCAGACCGCTGACTCATTCTAGGAAGCAAGACCAAATAATAGGAATGTCAAAGTCACACAGGAAGTTGCTGCTGAGATGGAAACAGAACCCAGACCTCTTTACTACCATTTATATGCCCTATACACAATATCAGCCCTCTCTCCCTAGTAACTACCTCTCCATTTTCAATCTCACTGCAAAACTACTCTCTTGATTTTACAGACTCTCCATCTGCTTAATTCCATCCCATTCTACCTCTCTGATCTCATAAATGCCTAATCCCGGCATACTGAGTCTTTACTCCAGTCTCCACATATGTGTTCTTCCATCTATCTGTCATTCTCTTCCTCTCCCTCTGAACCTTTCTCCTCTTTAGCTTATGATTATTCTATTGAGGACCATATATCATGCCTATCTCTGTGGTATCTGAGCACTTCCATGAAGTGCTTTGTGATTTTTTGTGTATGATAGACCAAAGGAGGGTACAGCATATGAAATACAAGTTTACTGTTTTATGTTTGTTATAAATTGTTTGAACAGCCTGCCCCCGCAAGTGAATCAATATATCTTAGATAATTCTATTTGGAACATGTCATGATCTCTAATTTATTTGTCCTAACAACATCCATGTGAAGTGATATTATCCCCCATTTTACAGATGTGAAAGAGAGGCTAGATGACTTGTTCAAGGTCACATAGGAAGTCTTTGGCACTTGAACGAGGGACTTGAACCAGGTCCTAGGGCCTAGCCAGTAGACCATCCTTCCTGTTAGTATGAAATGACAAGGTGGACGAGGTAATATCCTTTATTGGACCCACTTCTGTTGGTGAAAAAGACAAACTTTCAAGCAGCAGAGAGCTCTTCTTAATAAGTCTATTTTTTAAAAAGGCTAATTTTAATCATCAGCATCAAGAACCGGCTCCTGCAAGGCCCACAGAGGACTGAAGTAAACACCTACCCACACAAAACTCCCCCTTCCCTCCCTTTCCGTTGAGAGAAGAGATGGACCTTGCACCAAGGTTTAAAGGTCAACATACTTGGGCTGTATTCGATTGTATGCAAAAGTCTCTCCAAAGGCTCCTGATAATTTGAAAAGATAACATTTGAACAGTCGTCCCTTATTGACAAGAGGCTTTGTGTAATTTCCAAAGCTTTTTCTGACTGCATTTTCCATGGATCAACTTCTGCTCTCTGATACTTTTGTGCAGCTCCCAATGAAGTCAGTGTGGTTTGGTCCTTTGTCTCAAGGTGATATAATTATTGCCACAGTGACGATGGTTATAAATAGACCAGAGTAAAATGTATTCAAAAAATGAAATGCCACAGAGCCTAAAGCATTAGGTATTTTGTCAAGGCCAGATTTTAAGCCAGAAATAAAATACATTTGAAAAGCCAAATTTTCTTTCCATGCCATAGTCAGGCAAAAAGCACATTGCTATGGGAACACCCTCACCTAGATTACAATTCACCACTGTCTCATTTTGCTGTCAGCTCCAGATGCTGAGACAAGAGAGGAAAAATACCCAGGGTCCCTCATTGGGGTGCAGCTTGATAATAAAACAAATTCTTGACCAGAATCCAGAGCGATAGGCTATCATTAGTGCAGGGAGATGTAAGTGCTGGACTCAAACTCAGTTAAAGGCTGCCAGATGTGTGTGGATAAGAAGCAGTGGAGGCCAAAGATAAAACTTACACAGTTCTCCAGCACCCCTTCTAGACAGATGAGGAGTAGGGTTAACACAATGTGCAGATAACTACATCCATTCCTTGTAAATCAGGAAGATGATCACACAACATGGAGCCAGAATTTCTGAAGAGTTCAGTGGCTGGTGTTCAAGTGCACAGCACTCCCCAGTTAGGAGCAGATTTTTAGAAGAGCTCAGCTCCCATTTAAGCACCTAATTAAGGACTGGAGTATCAAAAATATTTGGGATCCAACAGCTCCCTTTGTGATGCCAGTTTTTCAAAACAGCATTGCTCTTTTGAAACTCTGGCCACTGCTTTAGGTTTCTCACTTGGAGCTGGGAATCTCATGATCATCTGGCCCTGGCACAGGGTGCTCTGAAAATCTTGACCAGGGAGCTTGAAAGCAGAAAGGGTGGAGTCCAGTAGAAAAGAGTGGCTTGATTTGCCTGACCCTGAATTCCCACCAAAAAAGTTAATGGAACAGGTCATTCTAACCTTGCTCCAGAGCTCAGCAGGTAGAGACCCACACCAACCAATGTCTAGCCTGACTAGTTCAAATTTTCCACCTCTCCCTGCCCCCATGCTGAGCCGAATTCGGTGCCCACATTTCTCGCTTTCACTCAAACGGAAGTGGAGGGTGCCACTGAATGAGGCCCCAGCCTGACACACAGCACTTATTTACCATACCCTTCACAGATTCCAGCAGCATATGGAAATCCCCTTCAGCAAAGACGTTTTGCTCAACTGCACGCCCCACGCTTGTGGCCAAGCCCAGAACAATGCAGCCAGTTCACTGCAGGAGACCTGCTGCCCCGGATGCTAACCCAACTGCCTTTCTCAGCAAGGATGAGGTACAGGAGCACTTAGGAGGCAAGAGAAAGCATGAGGAAGAAGAAGATCAGCTGTGTGATTTCCTAGCAGACCATCCACTTCATGGTGAGTACGCTCAGGTCCCAATTCTTGGAAGGGTACTTTAAATCACAATTGTTATGATGCCGTACATCCTGGGATCACCCTCAGATATCAGCAGTTATCAGACCAGAAAATCAGGTCTGCATGTAATGGAGAAGGACGTACTGGTTCTAGGTGGCTGCAATGAGAAATTCAGAGGCAGTATGCTAATCTGTGTAGATAGCCCTAAAAAGTCACTGCAGCCTTTTGAAAATGTCAGTGCAGGGGGCTGCACTTTTCCTTAGTTCCTGTATGTGAGCGAGCGAAGCCAGGGGAGTTGTGGGACTTGGGAACGTGGGGCTGGCATCACAAGAAAATTCCATTTGTTTTTTCTTAGGGCATATTCTAATGGGAATAATGATAATTCTTCTTAAAGAATAAACTCTGACCTGCTGTTGAAAGAAAGGGCTGGCTCCAGCTGCTATTCTGTCAGATGGGAGCTCTGCCATGGCCTCTGAAGCACAGCAAAATCAGGTCCATAGCTGTAATGATGGAGGCCATTTTGTGGTAATGGGGTGGGGTGTTGGGAGTGGTGGAAGCTGTGAGCCAGTTTCTCTCTCACTATCACTGATTTAATGCCCACAGGAAGAACTTACAGACAGTGAGTGGTTACAAATAAATTCTTCTGTACGATTAAGTGAAAGCTAAGCTACAATGTCTAGATACTGAGCTGAACTCAGATTTCCCCAAAGTTAATTGGCGCCTGTGAGCTTTGATTTTGGCACCCCATCCCCACATGTTATAAGAGATAACATATTAATATTTTTTTTAAAATAGAGAAAAAATTAACTTCCTTCTAATTTGGCACCTTTTAAAGCCTGGCACACTAGGCGACTGCCTAGTTCACCTATACGGTTGGGCCAGCCCTGATGGGAGGTTCTGGTTCAGCATTCCATTTCAGCACCAACTCTAGTCACACAACATTAGTGTAAGTTCTGTAAGTTCCCCATCTTCAAAGCGTCTGAGGAAGTGGGATTTTCTCCCATGAAAGCTCATGCAATAAATAAATCTGTTAGTCTTTAAAAGTGCCACAGGACTCCGTTTGTTTAACATTAGTGTTCTTCTTCTGACGTTAAACCAGTCTTAAAGCAGGAAACTGATTACTGCCGTGTCAGAAATGATTATGACTAGCTGGACATTTGAGATTACAGTCGGTGTGGTTACCCTTGGGTGAATTCCTGATGGAGATTTTAAACTAGTGCCTTCTGATCCCATCTGTAACTGGGTTTGGGGACAGAGCAGGAGGTCCTATTAATCTTCCTGGGACTACTGGTTCCTGCAGTGACAGATCCTCCTGCAGAAACCCACTGTAAGCAGTGAAAGGATTCTAATGGAGTCCACTGGAACATCTGCTGTTGCTCACTAATTACATTCTACCCGATTCATTTCACAGGGGGTGGCACTGTGTCTGCCTCAGTATATTGGCTTGGGGGAGTTGGATTTTGTAGAAAATTCCATTCCACAACTGTACCCCCCCCCCAAAGGCCCCAGAGACCTTTCCTCCACTTAGTTGGATAGCCTTTTATGGAAAAGGTGCTTGTAGCCTTCCCCCATCCTCTGTTGCTCTCAACAATGGCCCAAGAGATGGCTGCTCTGTATACTGTAGCAGTGTCTCCAGAAAAGGCAGAGAGGCAAGGGCCTGCGTGTGGTGACCCATCCTCCTTAGAATCTGATCTAATGCACACTGCACTTCCATTCCATTGCCATGAACTTCAACTTCTATCGATTTCAGTGGACTTCGGAGCAGTCGCTAGAGAGCCAGTAGGGATCACCTCACAATGCAGTAACTGGTGCATCCCAGTCATTCCTGGTGTTCGGTTGCTAAGGGATCATAGAATCATAGGACTGGAAGGGACCTCGCAAGATCATCTAATCCAGTCCCCTGCACTTCGGCAAGACCAAGAAATATCTAGACCAGTGGTTCCTAATCTGTGGCCTAGGGGCTAAAAGTGATCCATTGGGGCTTTCAAAGCAGCCCGTGGCTCCCCTTCCACTGGCTGCAGAAGGGAGCCATTGCCTAAGAACCCAGGCCGAGCGTGTTTCTGCATGGCTAAAAGACCTGTGCAGCCTCTTTGCTACAGCCAAAAGGATTAGAGATCAGGGCTCCCCTTCCACTGGCAGGAGCAGCAAGCACACAGAGTGATCTGCCTATGTCCATAGATACTGGGGTCCCTGCTGGAACGAGAGGGAGGGAGCACTGATCTTCCATTCCCCTGGCTGCAGAAGGGAGCCACTGCCTAGGCCAGCAGTTCTCAACCACTATGTCGGGACACATTACTGTGTTGCCACACAGTGGTAAGTATGTCCCGAAGACCCAAGAAGATGGCTGGATTCGGCCTGGAGGGAGTGAGGGGGGCTGGCATGTCCTGTTGGAATGCAACATGCCACTAAGTTTGTCATGACCCACAAAGGGTTGAGAACCACTGGCCTAGGGACCGAGGTGGAATGCACAGAGTTACAGGATACATGCAGTTTCCTTGTGGCAGACAGGAGATCATTGAGGAGGCAGCCTCCTTGCTGAACTCTTTCCATATGGCTGCAGTGGTGGGGAGCCTTCTGGCAGAGGCGGCTGGCCTTTTCAGGCTGTAAAAATAATATCTGTGGCCCTCAAGCCAAAAAGGCTGGGAACCACTAGACCATCCCTGACAGATATTTGTCTAACCTGTTCTTGAAAATCTCCAGTGATGGAGATTCTATAACCTGCCTAGGCAACTTATTCCAGTGCTTAACTATCCTGACAGTTAGGAACTTTTTTCCTCATGACCAACCTAAACCTCCCTTGCTGCAATTTAAGACCATTGATTCTTGTCCTGAACTCAGAGGTTGAAAAGAACAATTTTTCTGCCTCCTCCTTCTACTCATAACCATGCATGGCACTTGGTTAGTTCGAACTAAAATTCCAGTGGGGCCATGCTAGTTCGAATTAAGTTAATTCGAACTAACTAAAATTAGTTCGAATTAGTTAGTTCGAATTAACTAATTCGAACTAACTTTGGTAAGTGTAGACATAGCCTAACTGTGGACTCAATACTCACTCCAAGCATTTCACAAACAATCCAGTGCTCCAATGAGTTTGTAAGAATTAACAGCACCATTTGTAAAAATCATTCTCTCTTTGCAGCCAAGCAGAAGCTATGGGCTAAATTCATCACAGGCTAGATTCCATTATTAGGGTAAGCCCTGAGCAAGGAGTGGTGTGTGATTTTCACAATCCCAAGGCACCCCCAGTTCTCCAAAAATCATCTTTGTTCGCTGGCAGTAGTTACTTACATCTGGCCTATACCAGCAGCACATTGTGACTTTCACTCTGGCTAGCAAGTAAGTGGGCGGAGCGAAGGTTCCATCCACTATTCCTATTGCTTGTTCCAGGGAAGGAGTTAAAAAGGCACATAGCCCTACTCATCTGTACCCAAGGTCTGGGTTGTCACGCAGTGGTGTAAACGGAGTTCCCATTCCTCAGCATAGATGCACAGTCACAACCAAATAAATTGTTTATAATGAATAATTGCATCAAGTCTAATTTCTTAGGACCCATGTGATCAGCAATTTTGCTGGGTGACCTTGTCTCTTCACCTCTCTGTGCCCCCAGATTCCCCTTCAGCAAAATGGTGTCATAATGCTAATCACCTTTGCAAAGCTCATAGGCTATGTCTATACTTGCAATTTAGTTTGAATTAAGGAAGCTTAATTTGAACTAACTTGAGCCTTGGCCACACTAGGCTTTCATTAGTTCGAATTAAGGGCTTCCTTAATTTGAACTAATAAGTTCGATTGCTTAGTTCGAATTAACGGTTAATTTGATCCGTTAATTCGAACTAAGTCAAATGTGGCCATATTAGTTTGAACTAACTGCTTAGTTCGAACTAATCGGCAGATTGATCTTCCTGCAACTGACTAATTCGAACAAAGCAAGTGCCCTGCATGGTCATGGCTAGTTTGAACTAGCATTCTAGTGGGGCCATGCTAGTTTGAATTAAGTTAATTCAAACTAACTAAAATTAGTTTGAATTATTTAGTTCGAATTAACTAATTCGAACTAGCTTTTGTAAATGTAGACATAGCCATAGAAAGCTACTGAGGAGAAGCACCACATAAGAGCCAGTTATTATTATTTAGCACAGTTTTTCTGATTTTGAAGGAAGCTGAGATATGAAGTGAATGTTTTTTCCTTCAAGCAACCTACTGTATGCCCCTGTGAGCATGTATATATACAACACATGCATGCATGCCCACACACACATCTTCATGGCAGGTGTTTGGTGGACAGCACTTGAATTGCTCCTCTGCCTAAATAAGCAGAACCAGTGGAGAAACTCTGGTTAAAAAAAAAACTTATCTAATGGTTCCTCAAGTTTCTGTGACCTCTTTGAAATGAAGCTTCAGATGTTTTGCCAAAATCAAATTACCATTAAAATTCTTGACAGTAATTGATCTGATCACTTTATTCTTCAGAAGTTATTTTTACCCCCCTCCTCTTTCCTACCTTGCTGCAGAGACAGCTCAGCAAGGCCTGTTCCAAAACATGGTCAACATTTAATTGTCTCTCATTAAGGGGGGAAAGAGCTCATTATTCTGCTTGCCTAAAGATGTGTCTGACCTGGTATTTTTAGCTTCCCTGCTCACACAGCTTAGGGTACCCACCTATCAGCTTTTCAGCCACATTAGCTGGTAATTAAGCATTGTGTTCGGCGCCAGGGTGAAGGCAACTTTATTCAGGGTGATTTGGATTGAGGGAAGGGAAATCGAACCTTTAAAAGCCCCTATGTACTGCTGCTCCATTTCTCCAGTGCTTCATCAGATAGCAGCAGGATGCTAAATGTTATGCTTCACTAGCAGAAGGCTCTACCCAGAGCAATTTGTACGTATCCAATTAGAACCAGTCTCCGACTTAGTCAGTCCCTTTTAATAAGTGGTAAGCAACCACTTTAATAAAGATTAGCCATACCGCCATATGTCTAGCTAAAAACTTCAACACAAGCTCTTTGACATCAGTAAGCAGTCTCTTTAAGAAAGATGGGAACCCCCAACAGACATATCTCAGCACCTAGACAGACAAATTTCATTTCAACGCCATCAGAGAAAAGCACAACATAGTAACTGGCTCCTTTAAAGGAGGATAACTTCCACCAGGGTGTTGGCTGACACTAACTGTGTCACCATGACAATCAGTGAAAGTGACCTGAAGTATCTGGCTGGGATTCCTGTAATCAAAACAGATTAAAAACAGAGGAGAAAAAGAGAGGCATACCCTGTTTAAAGGATTTTAAAAACAAGAATAACAGATAATGATGCCCCATATGAAATCTCTTTTCTAAGACACCAGCCAGCCTCTTTTCTAAGGTCCAGCCAGCTCAGATACAGAAAAAAATTGGTTCAGAATGCATATAACTAAACTCACCCCTTCTTTTATAACCTAACTGGGCCCTGATTCTTTTGTTCCCTAAGGCTTCTTTACAGCAGGCAGTATAAAAGGGCCATTTGCGCTAAGAACTGCTTCCATGGCTCTAGTAGCATAAAGGAGCCTTAAAACCAGAATGATGTAAAGGTGCTTAGTGTAAAGGAGAATCAGGACCTTTGAGTAATAAGCAGGACTAGCCCTAAAGGTACTAGCATTCTAAGAAAGAAATATTTGAGTGGCCTCTTTCCGCTTTCTACTGGCCTAGTGGTGCAGGACGAAGCTTTAGATGTGATATATCTTGATTTCAGTAAGGGTTTTGACACAGTCCTATATAATCTTTTCATAGGAAAATTAAGGGCAATGTGGCCTAGATGAAATTACATAAAGTGGATACACAACTGGTTTAAAAAACCATACTCCAAGAGTTGTTTTCAATGGTTTGCTCTCAAACTGGTTTGTGCCTGGTGAAGGCCCTCAGGGGTCTTCCTGGAGCAGTACTATTTAATATTTTTCTGACTTACTTGACTAATGGACTGTATGCTTATTAAACTTGCAGATGACACCATGGGAGGGGTTGTAAGTGCTTTGAGTGACAGGATTAGAATTCAAAAAAACCTTGACAAATTGAAGAATTACTCTGAAATCTACAAGATGAAATTCAACCCAAAGGCAAGTGCAAAGTACTACTGTTAGGAAGATAAACACAAATGTAAAATACAAAATGGGGAATAACTGGCTATGTAGTAATAATGCTGAACAAGATCTGGAAGTAATAGAGGATCGCCAACTGAATCTGAGTCAACAATGTGACGCAGCTGCGAAGAAGACTAATATCATTCTGGAGTGTGTTAACGGAAGTGTTGTGTATAAGACATGGGATTGTTCCACTCTACTCAGCACTGGTGAAGCCTCAGCTGGAGTACTGAATCCAGTTCTGAGAGCCATGCTTTAAGATACATGTGGACAAAATGGAGAGCGTTCAAAGGAAAGCAAAAAATTGACATCAGGTTTAGAAAGCCTGACTACTGAGGATAGGTTAAAACAAACTGGGCGTGTTTAATCTTGAGAAAAGAAGACTGTTCAAATCTTTTAAGGACTGTTATAAAGAGGACAATGGTCAATTGTTCTCTGTCCACTGAAGGCAGGACAAGACTGTAATCAGCTTAATCTGCAGCAAGGGAAATTTAGGTTAGCTATTAGTAAAGCCTTTCTAACTAAAAGGATAATTAAGCAAAGAAGTAGGCTTCCAAGGAAGATTGTGGAATCTCCAGCCTTGGAGGGTTTTGTAAGATCACTTTAGACAAACGCTTGTCAGGGATGGTCTAGGTTAAGTTGGTCCTACTTTAATGCAAGACTTGCCGGCCTCTTGAGGTCCCTTCCAGCTGTACATTTCTGTGATTCAATATTATAAACAAAGATGAAGTGGGATCTAAATTTCCACAAAATTCTCCTGTTGTTCTGATTTTGTCCCAAAATAATAAATAAGGGGTCAGATCCTCAGCAGACGTAAATTGGTGTGGTTTCATTGATTTTAGTTCAACTACACTGATTTACTATCATTCATGACCTGGCCCTTTCAGTGTTAACCCATATGTTAATTAAAGGCAGCTGTATCTCTGCAACATTTCTAGTGGCCTACTTTTTGTGGGGTTGTAACTGTAATTGAATGCCTTTCACAGGGCATACTGCCCACTTGAATATCACCAGCTTCCAGAGACAACCCCAGAAATGTTTTACATGTTATGGTCAACTTTATCTTAGCATGGAGGCTACACACATGCCTTTTCATCTAACAGTAGGCAAAACCCTAGCAGACCTCCCTCAGATTTGCCCCCTTCAGGTCTCTGCACCATTCCTCTCCTGGCCTACTACTCAATGCAGGTGCTCACCACAGCACCAAATATTTGTAGCAGATCTTAATGCTATGGCTGCATGAATCTGCAGTTGGAGCAGAGGGGACATTGGCTACTGGAAGTGGGACAAGGCTGGGCAGGACTGTGAAGGAACCTGGAGCAAGAGCCAGCCCCGAGTAGCAGCAGAATGAAGCAGCACTGGCTTCTTCACTCTCCACTCTGGTTTGGCTCTGCAGCCGTCCATCATTATAGATGGAGGTGGGGCCAAAACTGAGTGACTGGCTTTGTGACCTGGTGTGCAGGGGGCACAGGGCAGCTTAATTTTGGACCCACCATCCCGCATCACGATGAAGGGTCACAGGGCCAAATATGAGTGGGTAGTGGGGTGGCCAATGCTTGGTAGCCTCACCACTGCCATTGTGCTGGCTTCTGTTTCAGTATCTGCAGGGGTTAAAGTAAGGGGGAACACACCGGAACACAGTTCTGGGGCCCACAAATTTGAGGAGCCTGAGTTCTGGGGCCCCTAAAAATAGAAAAATCCGGCGGAACGCATGTTCCACCCTGCCCTGACTTCTGGCAGGTCCTACGCCCCACCATTGTTAATCACAATACTTATTGTGTTATGCAGTGTTTGCTAGTTTGTGACAATAATTGCTATAGACATAAACACCATATAAAATTATAAATATTTTTCTGGAGCAATAACCGATGCATGTGGTACTGAGAAGTGGTTGCAAATGCCTACCTGGACTGGGGCCCGCACATGCATGAAGGGAGCCCAGACAATATGGGAAGGGGGCCCGGAGATTAGGAGGGTTCTGGGGCCCATCAAATTATACTTTAACCACTGAGTATCTGCACCACACCACTCAGAACTCACCTCCATGAATTGGGCTGCGGGACCAGTAGGCCTCTCTCTCTGGCCCTTCCAGTGGAATACACCATGCATAACATGCATAGAACTGCATAGCACTGCTAGCTTCTACATATAGAAGGAGCTCAAGAAAACTCATATGTATTCTTATTTCCCTAGAGATTTTGGAAGCAGATTTGTAAAGCCAATGTTACCCTTCCAAAATTTTCTATCTTATGTCTTCAACCTACATTCTTTATTAGACTAATTTTGAATTCTGTTTTGCTATGGCATCGCTAAGCTAAAGTCTCAAGGAAAAAAAATCTGTTGAAAATACAGTCAGAGGAAGTTTCTTTTTGCAGGGAGAATGCTAATGTACAGACCCAGATTTTTTAAAAACTAAATCTTGTTTGAGTACATAAATAGAGTGACTGATTAGATTTAATTAAAACTGCAGTCTTCTAGCTTTCCTACTGGCAAAGTCCTTGATTAATTAGTTCACAGGATTCTATTTCACCAGCAATTTCATCTCCAGCTGAAATCAGAGCCTGTCCACTCATTCCGTACGTGATCCATAGTTGGATTTAAGTTGATTTAAAGTCGACCTTGGTTAAGTCAACTTAGAGAGTTCACAGCCCTGCGTCCACACTGGCAGTTGGTAGGTCGACGGAGGACTGGCCAGGAACTCTGTGAGGGGGCCTGGAGGCCAATTAGGTCTTAATAAGGTTGACTTAAGCCTTAGGTCGACTTTAAGAGGTGGTATTATTAAGTTGACTTAAGGAAGCGCTTAAGTCGACCTAATAAGCATCCAGTGTGGATGCAGCAATCTGTAGGTCGACTTAACCATCCTTAAGTCAACCTAAGGCTCCAGTGTGGACGTACCCTAAGGTGACATTCAAGACTAGAGGCTTCCTACTTCACCAGTTCTAGTTTCTTGTAGTCACGGTACTGGCTCAAGTATGTGTGAACGTATTATCCTTTATGGGGCAGTTTACCAAGAGGAAACATAAGTAGGGGGCCATGGTCAGCTAATATGAGCATTCTCTTTTGGCTCAGGTAGTCAGCTTGTGGTCTGAGGGCTGAAGTTTCTAGCCCTGATGCCACATTATGCTGAATAGGTGATGACCATGATGTCTGTACTTAATCTCGTTAATGAAGGACTATCATTTACTGTATGTTTGTATAGCACCTTGCATTGTGAGACTCTGAACTGGCTGTTGTCTCGGTTCTGTCACAATGACAATATCAGTATGGCATATGGATTAATTACAGAGTGATAAAGCATCACTGGCTTGACAGAATATTGCCAATACTGTTGATCTTGGTTTTCTGCTGTATTTCACATGAGGGTTTGACAGCCAGCCACAGTCACAGAGTTGTGTGATGAAAATCCTCTAATGAGAATCAATGTTCCCTCTAAGGTTTGGCGGCATGTGTGCAAAATTTTCAAGCCGTGTGCAAAACTTTTTCTAATAAAATTTTTGTGCAAACTCACACGACAGAAATTATAGGCATTAATTGAAGTTAAAATAATTGTAAATAGAATTAATTAATTGTGTTTAATTGAATTTGAATGAATTTTGAATTGAAATTTAATTTTTAGAAAGGTTTTTATTTAAAATTAATTTTTAAAAGTTTTTTTAAAGAAAGAAAGAAAGAAAGAAAGAAAGAAAGAAAGAAAGAAAGAAAGAAAGAAAGAAAGAAAGAGGAAGGAAGAGGAAAGAAAGAAAGAAAAAAGAAGGAAAAAAGAGAAAGGAAGAGAAAGAGGAAGAAAGAAAAAAGAAGGAAGGCAAAGAAGAGAAAGAAGGAAAGAAAAAGGAAAGCAAAGGAGAGAAAGAAGGAAAGAAAAAGGGAGAAAGAAAAAAGAGAGAAGGAAGGGAGAGAACGAAGGAAGGAAGAGAAAGGGAGAGAACGAAGGAAGGAAGAGAAAGAAGGAAGAAAAAGAAGAAAAGAAGAAAGGGGAA
>ML685814.1:15695648-15759918 GCA_007922175.1 Pelusios castaneus | reverse complement strand
AGAAAGAGAAAGAAGGAAAGAAAGAAAGAAAAAAGAGAAGGAAGAGAAAGGAAGGAAGGAAGCAAAGAAAGAGAGAAAGAAGGAAAGAAGAGGAAACAGGAAGAGAAAGAAGGAGGAAGGAAGAGGAAAGAAAAAAAGGAAAGAAAAAGGAAGACATCAGGAAAAGAGAAAGAAAGCAAGCCAAGGCCGCCGGCGGGGGAGGACCCTACCGTGGCCCTGGGAAGCCGCCGGTGGGGGGGGGAGCATACCCCAGCCCTGGAGGCTGATCCCGGCCCCAGCCCCGGCCCCGGCCCCGGCCCCGGCCCCGGGAAGGAGGCAGTCGGCAGGTGGGAGCCCGGACGCCCACCGCTGCCACAGCCACCCCACTGCCCCGGCCGCGTGGGGCAGGCAGGCAGGCCTGCGCTCCTGACCCGAGCCTGAGCCTGCCTGTCCCACCCTGGGGGCGGGGAGGGCCAGCCCAGAGGCCGGGCGCAGGCCGGGTGTGCCGCGGCAAAGCCGTAGCCCCGGGGGTTGGAGGGAGCAGCGGGGGCTGCTGGGTTGTGCAGGGGTCCCTCACTGCTGTGCAGGGGGTGCGATGGCCGCTGCGCGGCCGCGCGCCCATACAGCTTAGAGGGAACACTGATGAGAATCCAGCATCACAACCTAAGTTCAAACCGTGACATCCACATGGGACAGAAAGTGCCCAGAGATTCATATTTTCAGCACCATATTTTCTCCTTTTCATGTTGGAACCATTCCTGTTATATCACTTTTGGCAACTCTCTTCCATGGAGACCACAAGTGATGCAAGGCTATAATCAGGGCGTCTATGAGATCTTGAGTACTTCTACCTTCGATGTACATGCACAAATGTGTTTCCCATTTCAAATCACTGCCCCAATAGTGTCAAGAAGACTCAGTGTAAATGTTGTTTGCTCCTGGAGGCTAATGTCAGGGATGCAGACTAATGAGTAGTGGTTTGATATGCTAGTGAAAAGTCCAATAGTTTGGATTTAACTTCTTGAGACAGAAGCTGTATTAGTCCATACTGAAAGCAGGGATAGTGACAAACCTCATGACAACTTCCAAAGGGGTAGCTGTGTTAGTCTAGTTCAGCAAAACAAGGATTCTGTGGCACTTTTAAAAACTAACAAATTTATTTTCTGAACGAGCTTTCGCATCTGACAAAGTGGGACTTTGCCCACGAAAGCTCATGTGGAAAATAAATTTGTTAGTCTTTAAAAGTGCCACAGAACTCCTTGTTTGTTTTTCTCATGACATCTGATGCTTCTCACATATTCTTTCCATAACTGATCTGTTCTTAAAGCATCTAAGTCCTGCCAAAAAGCTGCCATGTTTCAAGTGGAGTAATTCACTCACCAGTCTCCAAAAAATTTATCCCCTTAGCCTTTCTGCCAGTGTATGGCCTCAGAACTGATTACTCACTGGTTTTCCATGTCAGTATAGTGACAAGGCAATAGACATGATTCCAGTTCAGACCATTGCTGTGCTATTTTTGCTGTGGCTCAGAAAGCTTTTATGTTAGTTAGGAAGCTGCGTCGCATCTTTCCAAATGTTTTAGCCCCAAAGAGATACGTTTTATTATTAGTCAAATCTTCAACCAAAGCGAAATAAGTAATTCTGAGAGAAAACTGTAGCTCTTTCCAGTTAACTTTTCCCATTAGGAAGGGTTTGTTTATAACTGAGTTGGCAGCTGTCACCAGACCATGGGAAATCAAAAGCTATTATCCTTATAGGTCATTTTCTCTAACAATGCGCATTTTACCAGCGCTATCAATGCCAGTCAGGTCAGTATACCAAATGTAGTCACACATTAGATTGGAAATGTTATGTTCTTATCCCAGTTCAGTTTTAAAAATTCAGAAGAAAAACCAAGAATTGCAGTTCCAGGGATGTATCTCTTCGTGCTGATCAGTCAACAGCATCCTATTTAGGTGGACAATTCTCAATTTGGGAAAGTCCAACTGCACATACTCCAGATCAGCTGCCTCAGAACAGACCTTTGCAGGCCACTCATCCTGCTGCTGCTGCTCTGCGCCAGGGTTGTCTCTTTGTGCCATCTTAGAGCA
Organism: Pelusios castaneus; assembly: GCA_007922175.1. Taxonomy (NCBI): domain Eukaryota; kingdom Metazoa; phylum Chordata; order Testudines; family Pelomedusidae; genus Pelusios; species Pelusios castaneus. The sequence goes on along the minus strand of ML685814.1, from coordinate 15,757,849 downwards.
GTCTGAGGCTTACTCTAATGTAAGCTGGGCTGCAAAGAAACACCTGAGGCTTAAAAAAATGCCAAGGATCAGCACAGTGCAAGAGCATCCAACCCATACTCTTCTGGCCAGGCCTCTTTCCTCACCACACCAGCAGCAGGGTGCAGGGAATGGTATAAGAGCCCCCCCATCAGTTCCACATTATCAGACAAGCACTCCTGAACTGCGGTGATACTCCCTGAGACTATTATGCTGGCTGTAAGACAGGGTTCGACAAACCCTGGGCACCAGGTCGCCATGGCGACTAGGAATTGTAACATGGTGTCTAGCTGCGCTGTGGTACTTCAGGGGCAGAATGCCCCTGGTGCCTTAAAGAAAAAAAGCCATTTGTGCCAACAGTTTCAGCAGTGCTGCCTCCACCGCTAAAAGCACCCTGGGCAGAGGGTTTTTTTCCAGCATGGGGAGTGTTTTACTTTTCAGGTTGGTGTTTAGCGCACCGCTCTATTTCTCGAGCCCTGCTTTAAGACCACTCTCTGCAGGCAGCATGGCACAAAGTAGCCATGCCCTAACAGAGCGTCTGACCCATATATCGTGGCACTTGACCATGAGTCTGACTGACCATTACAACTGATATGTCGGTGTTTTGTGGAACAGGTCACTGCAGGGCTTTCCGTGATGTAACTTTTTAAAAATGCAGCAGACACCCAGCTAATTATTAGTTGCTGCAAAACTGCTATTTAGCAGTATGTACTGCTGAAAGAATGGGATAAGGAGGGCAGGGACAAGTAATCTGAGCTGGAGGAGCCTGTTTGCACTGCCAACAGGAAACCACACGTGGACTTTAGACATAAGTCTGATCTTCCCCATATAAATCAGGAGTGATTCCATTGAAGTTAATGGAGTTACACTGGCTTAAAACTAGTGTAAGGTCAGAATCAAGCCATGTGGGCATCTACTTGTAAAACCATACAAAGGTGCATATAATTGAGCTTGTAAGACAAATATTCCATTATTATTATTATTATTATTATTATTATTCTGTACTGCAATAGCTCCTACAGGCCAGAGCCCCACTGAAACTTAATAAAGAGACGGTCCTTGCCCAGAATAGATTACAATCAAAGTTTAAAGACAAGTGAGAGGCAGATATGGCAGACATACCAAGAAAGCCCGAACCAACAATGAAACAGTTATGAACAACATAACAAGCGGCAGCCACAGCAGCCTCATTGTCTGCCATGATTTTGTGCTGTAGACAACCAAAGGATCTAAGCTGAGACCAGCAGAAAACTTGACTCATGATGACCTTAAAGCAAGATTTAAACACAGCTCACCAAAAGCAAGCAGCTACTGTGTTCCTGCATTGTGCCACTTTCCTTCAGCATGACTCAAGATCTCATGGTCAACAGAGAGTTTAATTTATGGCAAGGGAGAATTTTGAATGCTTGTTTAAAATTTAATAAATAACATAAATAAAAGGCTGTAGGAGAATTTGTACGCTCAGACTCCCTTAATGGGAGTGTTCTATTTTCATAGCACAAGGCCATAGATAAGGATGGCAAAGTGAGTCTGACTGGTAAATTTAGGGATGGAAGACCAGCAGGGGAAAAGAGAGATTGGGATTGATTTTAATGATGGGCACAAGGAAGGGTCAAAGACAGGATGCATGGGTGAATCATTCAGTCATTTTATATCAATATATACTATAAACTTGCTATAGACTTGAGCCCTCTGTGTTATAAATGGCTTTAAGCACATCATTAGAAGGCAGCAGAGATGGTTATAAGCAACTTGGTGGACTCTGTAACAACTGATTAACCATTTTAAAATACCCTTAATAATCATGTATTAACCCTTTATAAACTATTTATAAAGGTACCCTTATTATACTGTGTGACTGATCTTTCACTGCTTGTACAGAGGAGAGGAAAGGGAAGCGGAGGATCCGGACGACATTTACCGCAGAGCAGCTCCAGGAGCTAGAGAAGATTTTCCAGGTCACTCACTATCCAGACATTCACATCCGCAACCAACTGGCAACAAAGATCAACCTCCCAGAAGCCAGGGTCCAGGTACAGTTTGTGCCCCTACAATGCCAGATGCATTACATCAATTCAAACACACACACAAACACTAGAGAAGTGTAAAAAACCAGAGAGGGCGATGGGACTAAAAAGCTAAACCCCGCTATCAGGACTGTCCCAATAAAATCAGGACATCTGCTCACTCTAACACACACACACACACACACACACACACACACACACACACACACAAATCCAGCAGCTATACCTTCTATTGAATGCACATTTACAGTATAATAATAATACCTGTTTTTATACAGTACTATTTTGCAATACAAAATTCTTTACAATGGAGGGCTGTGTCATTATCCCCATTTTACAGATGGGAGGGGAAAATATATTTCATCCCTGATGGGATTTACTAAATGGTTAATAAATAACAGATGTAATAAGCATATCACAGACATAAGTAATGTCCAATAAATGGCAATAAGCAACCTACTGGGCTCTAAAAGAACTGATTGACCACCTGTTAAAATATCTACCAATAATTTAAACTATTTATGTACATTCAGCATTAAGTGTGACCCACATTCCTGTTCCACACCATTTCAAAAATTAGCCCAAATGGAAACATACTCTGTTACCTTAGGTGTTGTTAGATAAATTATGTATGTTTGTTACCATATGTGGCAGACCCCATGGGGCACATTCTCACTGGGCATAAAATGGCATATCTTTGCTGAACTTTAATAGAACTATGCTGATAATTCCACCTGATTATCTGACTCCATAAATTATAACCTTACTGTATATGAGACCTTTTAGATTTAAAATATATCACCATGCAACAGATGTGGATGTTATTTACAGGACACTAGAGGGGAATGCCACATATGTTATACCTGAAACACATTTAGTTCCGATTCTGTATGTAAATCTTCCATTTGCAGGGATGCTGATTCTGGGCCCCCTTTCCTACTCTGTGGGTAGGGTCTCCATGCTACTTTTACCCAAATGAATCCCAGTATAATACATGAAGTTCAACACAGAGGACAGTTTATTGGCTATGCCATAACTGGGACTGACTAACTTCCAACTAGCTACAATTTTATTGCTTAATATTTAGATGTTAAGAAGGCAATAGAGTGGAACAGCCATAGCCCAGACATTGGCAGTGACAATTTACTCACAATGGCTATCGAAGCACAAGAAGAGGTGCTATTTAGTGTTTGCTATAGATCACCAAACGAACAGGATGACCAGCTGCTTAAGTACCCTTCTATAATGCATAGGAAAACAGCTGCACTATCAGGGAGTTGGTCTGGCGTATATTGGAGATCTCATGCTGCCAGCACTAAACATTCTTAGAATTTCTAATGATTATAGATGACAGTTTCCTGACTTAAGGAATGTTGCACTGGCATCCATTTTTTAAATGAGATTATAAATTTAGTTTAACAGTGTGGATGTGATCTACTTAGACTTCTGTAAGATATTTGATTTGGTAGTGCAGAACATTCCGATTAAGATTGATGCAAAATCAACAGGGCACATATTGCCTGGGTTAAAAGATGGCTAACTGACAGAGTCTAAAAATATAATTGTGAATGAGGAATCATCCCTGAGCAGGTATTTCAGGTGGAGTCCTGCAGGGTCCTGTGCTATTTATCATTCTTATCAATGACCCCACAGAAAACGTAAGATTGGTTCAGATAACTTTTTCAGGTGACCTAATGACTGAGGGAGTAATAAATAATGATAAAGACAGGTCACTGATACAGTGCAATTTGGATCACTTGCTAAATTGGGCACAAGCAAGCAACATGTTTTAATACAGCCAACTATAAATGTGCACATCTAGGAACAAAGAATGGAGGCCATACTTATAGGATAGGAGACTCTTTCCTGAGAAACAGTGACTCGAAAAAAGAATAAGGGATCCTGGCAGACAACCAGCTGAACATGACCTCAGAGTGTGACCTGTGTCCCAAAGGATTAATGCATTCTTTAGGCATACAAAGAGGGGAATCTCTAGTAGGAGTCGAGAGATTATTCTACTGCACACTAGTGCAATCACTACTAAAATATTGTATTCATTTCTGGTGTCCACAAGTCAAGAAGGATGCTGAAATATGGGGAGGTCTCAGAGAAGAGCCTTGAGAAAGATTCAGTGATTGGCCTTCTAGTGAGAGACTTGAAGAGCTCCATCTGACTGGTTTAACAAAGAGACCGTGAAAAGATGCTGTTGTCAGTATATAAATAGCTATATGGGGAACAAACATTTGACAATAGAAGTGTCTTCAGTCTAATAGATAAGGGTATAAAAAGATCCAATGGCTGGCAGTTGAAGCTAAACAAATTCAGGCTAGAAATAAAGTTGGACATTTTTAACTCTGAGGGTGATTAACCACCGGAACAACTTACCAAGGGTCATGGCAAGTTCTACGTGAAAAGAAATTTTTTAAAATCAAGATTGTCTGTTTTTCAAAAAGATCTGCTCTAATTGAACCACATCTATTGGACCTGAAGCGGGAATTAATTCAGGGAAATCCTGTGGCCTGTGATATGCAGTAGGTCAGACTAGATGAGCACAATAGTTTTTCCTGGTCTTGGAATCTATGAATATGTCTCAAAATTAGTGCTTTTTTTGTGATGGTACGCATTGGTATGAAGTATTGGCCCCTTTTTTTCACAGCGATACAGCCCCAGCTCCTGCTGCAGCCTGCGGTGACCCCAGGTCCCTGGCTGGGGGCTAGGTCTGGCAGCCACAGGTTTCCAGCAAGGGCCAGGGTCAGGGCTGGATCAGGCTGCCACCCCCGTGGCCTGGCCCCACGTCCCTGGCTGGGGTCAGATCCGGCTCCTGCTGCCACGGCGGCTTGGCCCCATAACCCCAGCTGGGATCAGGGCCAGATCGGGCTGAGTACCGGCACCTTTTTTTTTTAATCAAAAACAAAACAAACACTGCTCAAAATACTGACTTTGGAAGAATCACCATAGAGACTGAGAGGGAAGCTTAGTCTTCATAGCCCATTCCATCTTTGACCGGTTTGTGAGCAATGCCAGACAGGTGTAATTTTATGGTGCTTTTTGTCATAGGAATCCTGCCCACTTGATACTGGACTGAGTCATTTCATACATACATTCCAATACAGGTAAAAACTCACATTCAAGTTGTCCTTTCAGGAAACTCTAGCTAATAGTAACACAGCAGACACCTGACATTCCAAGTCATGTATGTGCAAGAGATGAAGAAATAATTAACCTGTTTTTGCTGTATTTTTTTTAAAGCCCCACATATTCAACACTACTTTTGATTAATAATTTCCTGTGCTCAGCTTGAACTACTTATCTAAGAATGAAAGATTTACATTCCATTCACAAGCTCCTGACACAAAAGAAGGTGGGTTTAAATATCTCTGACCAAGCAATGCGACCAATGATATATCCATGTACCACTGGCCTGATTACACTGTAAATACTAAGCCACGTTTCTGCAACTAGCCAGGAAGATCAAATCAGTTGGCAGACAGAGGCTCTTTGGAGAAAAGTAGGAGTCTTTTTACTGGAGCATGTCTGATGAGGTAACATTTTCAAAAGCACTTGAGTAACTTAGGCTCAAGTCCCATTAAGACATAGAATCCTTAAAGCATTCCAGTGCTTTTGAAAATTTTACCTGGTAGTATAGAAAGAAGTGTCATTGATAGAACTCTGGTTACACTTCCACCATGATCCAGTAGAGCAGTCAACTGAACCCTGTACCAGGTCATTCACTCATCATTATGTCCACTGAAGCATCTGCTCTCCTCCACTGGAGAAAGGGGCAGTGTTATACTAGGAGCTCTGTCCTGGAGGAAAAGCATTAAAATAAGGAGCCCTCAACATGTCTGTGAATGCTGTTGAGTTTCAATTTATCACTTTCCCAAAAGGATAATGGAAAACCCCTCTGTCTTGGCTCACTGACCTCATTCAGTGTGAGCTATTACCGACCAAACAACAGCTGCCATCTGTCCAAACACGATCATTGCACAGCCTGTCCATTATCTACAGTATGAAAGATGCGCTGTGAAAGCAAATTATTTTCTGTAGGTTGGGCTGCACGGGTCTCTCCACCTCAGATGCTTGTCACTCTCCATTGAGTCTTCAAAGAGTATCAGAAATAGCTCTTTGAAACTGCTGTGAACTTTCCTTATGACCTGTTTTATTCATGCCATACATTCATTTGTCTTCCCTCCTTCTTCCCCTGCACCCAGATCTGGTTCCAGAACCAGCGAGCAAAGTGGAGGAAACATGAAAAATTTGGCAATTTCGGTGGCCTCCAGCATCTGGCTGAGGCTGATTTTGTTCCAGCTACAAAGTTGGAAATCACAGTGAGTATGGGGAGGCCATCTGTCAATGAAGTGAGCAAGATGGAGACAATAGCCCTTTTCAGTAGTCTACCTTTGTAGATCTGTTATCCGATGGAGAGGGAAGAAAAGAAAAAAGGAGAGTCTTTGTGCTGCAGAAGAATTCCAGAATATGCTAGAGCAATTTTTCTGAGAAAGAGAGAGACATTGTGCTATTTTTCCTGAAACTAAGACTATTCTGTGGATCTTTGGGGAAGTGTCTCTTTGTGCAAATGTTCTTCCCCTTTTTATTTCCAAGCTCTTTCCCTGAAAACCCTGCATTGAGCCAACCTGTCCTTTCAGCTGTATTTTAATTGGGCACAGGGAGTAATACAATGCATTTCCTTCAGGGACTGAACTTGTTGTCCTTGAGACCTTCATCTTTTTTATGTCTGTTTTTGAGCAATTATATGAGAGGAGGAACACCTTGCAGAATCTGTATGTTAGAAGAGAACTAGATAGAAACTTTGGTGTAGGCAACCATACCACCTCATTTTCATGCAAAATCCTTAGTGTATCTACCCCATTATGTTAGGCTGTGCTTGTTTGCCCTTGTGTTGTTCACTAGATTGGATAGAGTTATCCAGGGTGGCACACAGAATCTCTCTTTCCCTTTCAGTGATCAAAACAAAGGACTTTTCCCTAACCCCCCTGCATGGCAGCTTCTCACTATCTTTGTGGGTGTCCATGTAGAGGTAATCCCAGAAATTTAGTTTTTTTTATTGCTGCACAATGAGAAAATTCATTGAGTGACTCGTGGGCTGCTCATAAATTACATCTAACTAAAGACCTGCATTGATTTTTCTAAGATTTCTCTTCTATTTTGTTTTTTTCCCATTTGACAGAATTCCAGCCTGATGCCCAGAAACATCTGTGCTGCAGGGCCCTCCCTTGAGTATTATGCACCAGACCAAGGGTATCTGACATCAGCCTGCCTGCCCAACACATTGCCTTTTCCTCCAACTCACTTGGACCCACTGCCCTTCCCTAAATGTTATCTGTTCTTTGACTGCATCCCTCCATATGGGATCCCTCTGCCCCAGAAGACTGAAAGGAACAGTATTTGTGCCAGCTCTACATAAAAGAGGATGGGAAGGAGCAGGAGTGGGGGACTGTGGAGGCATCCTTTGTCCATTCTGACAGATCATATTCGTGGGCAAGTGGGGTTGTCTTTAGAACAGGGCCGTTCAGCCTTTGGCTGCCCTTTGGTGTGAAGCCAGTTTGGCATAGCAATAACATTGTAGCAGAAAGCCAAAGTTGAGCTAACACCATACAGCGCCACAGAACCTTAGAACGCATTCTATAACTACCCTTAAGAACAGTTTACTTTGCTGAAACAATATAACTTTTCCAGAGTTCATATACTCAATGGGATAGGGCATTAAACAGCCCTAGTGAAGAGCTGAAGCTTTCTCCAGCCTGAGAAAACACTGGATGATCTTATTGAATGAATAATCTGGGGCACTGGGATTATAGCAGGTGGAATTGCTGTAGCAATGCGGTAGCTACAAATGGCTATTCCACTGACCAAAATGGCTGACCCAAGCAGCTATGAGTCTCTTCTCTTGCAAATTTCCCATTGGTCTGTTCCCCAGGAGTGAAGAAGAACACATTTAGGTGAAAGATCAAACTTAACTTGTCCATGGTGCGGGAGGGTTCAATTTGTTTGTTGTAGTTTCATTTGAATAAAGGAGGATGAATACAACTTGTGCTTTAATATCACAATTGGAGAGAGATATGCATATTGAGTTGAATATTTGATATTGCTGCCTCTGGGATTGAAAGATTTCTGTAGATGGTTCATTAAAATATTTAAGAGGAAACCTCTCTTTTTTTACCTGAAATAAGAAAGCACTAAAATCCCATCAAAAACAGCATTTAAAAAGACACGGGCTAACTGGTTGATCTACTAGGTCAGTGATTTTCAAACCATGGGTCGGGACCCAGTTCTGGGTCACAGACCCTTAGGTACTGGGCCATGGCACCCCCTGGTGCTGTCGGCAAAAGACTGGATTGCATTGCTCAAAGACATAATTGTTGGATCGTGGACATAAATGATTTTTTTCAATTGGGTCCCAAGAAAAAAAGTTGGAAAACCACAGTACTAGACCAGTGGTTCCCAACCTTTTTGGCTGAAGGGCCATAAATGTAATTTTTACAACCCTGAAGGTCCATGAGTCTACTAATTGATAAAAAATGTAGTGACATATACACCATTAAGGACTACAAATCACTACATATTTAAAGTAAACATTTTGATTATACTGTGCTCATTTTTACCTTCAATATTTTACACCTACAAATGACTCACAGATGGAAGGAGTTCAGCAAAAAGGCTATCTCCTCATTGATTTCCCATCCCCTTGGCTGCAGTAGAGAAACTGCACTGATCTCATAACCCTGCAGCAACACACTCTGCCTGAGTCCTTAGGCAGTGACTCTATTCTACCACTGGGAGTGACTTTGTAAGACCACTTGGGCCACTTTTGGCCCCCCACAGTCATGGGTCCAGAACCACTGTACTATACATAATAGGATGGTGATATGCAATGTTGTAGCTGTGTTGGTCCGAGGATATGAGAAAGATAAGGAGGGTGAGATATATTGTTTATTGGACCAACTCCAAAAGGAGAGATGAACTTTTGGGCTTACACAGAGCTTCAGGATCTCCTGGGGCAACAAGGCTTCACGAGTGCTGCATATGCCCAGCCTGTTATGTCACTCTCTCATCAACACAAGTTTATCCAATAGAAAATATTACTTCACCCACCTACTCTCTATAACAGGATGGAGTCACCCGACTGCTTGGCACAATTATAGATCTGCAGCATATGGAGACTGGCCCGCCCAGTTAGGAAATGACTGTGTGCTTTACTATGTACATAATATTACTACACTTCAAAGAGGTGGCTGTTTTTCATGCTTATTAGGCATGGCGTCCTGCTTCACTGAAATCAATCGCAAAACTTCCAGTGGGAAATCAGTGGTGTGGGCTGCATGACTGCCTGAACGCCCTGCCAAATTAAGAGATAACAACATTGTGGCAGGGTGTATAGGCCCCACCCTCCCACTCTGTCAATCATTCACATTAGGGAGGAGGCCTTTAAAAAGGGGGAAACTGCAGGCAGAGCCAGGAAGGGGGGCAAAGGAGCATGACTGTCCTAAGCAGCAGACCGCGGGGGTGACTCCTGGTGCAGCAAAGGGATCCCCTAGGCAGGAGACCTTCATCCCAACCCTAAGGACAGTTCATTCGACTCCCAGGATAAGACAGACAGGCTGAGACTGTCTCAAAGAACCATTTCCCTAGACCCATTATATTGGGGCTGGATTTTTGGAGCACTGTAAACTCACCACCACCATCTCTACCTCTTTTCTGCTGGGACATGGGGATGTGTGATTTTAATTTTAATCCCCCCAACCAGAGAGATATACAGAGGCTCACAAAGGGCAGAGTTCCCCTTTGCAAATAATAGGGAAGTGTAGATAACTGGGCAGGGCAAGGTCCACCAAGCCCATGCAGGAGGGCCATCTTCAGTGTTGTAGCTAGAGTATTAAACCCCTGGAGGTGGAAAATATTGATTTGCAAGAGACATGACCTCACTCCCAGAAGTATCCCTCACTATGGTGGCAAAGAAATAATGTGATCCATTAGCCCAGTGGATTTCCAGATAACCTGTAGTATGCCTCTTTGCATGCAGATAAATTGGTTATCCCAAATAGAGTGTTTATTTGGAGAAATGCCTGTGGATAGCTAGATGCCACCAGCATTTCAGCCTTCTTCTGTCCATTGACTGGTGACCTCATAGTAGATAACATTTAACATTCTGGGTCTGCTGGCTGGACTCACTATGGCTATGTCTACACTTGAAAAGTTAAGTTGACTTTATAAAGTCAACTTCATAAGGTCAACTTTAAGTCGATTTAAAGTGGACCTTATTAAGTCGACTTAACAGAAGTGGACTTAACTTTTCAAGTGTAGTCATGGCCTCCTTTTGACCTTATTAAGTCGACTTAATGTTTTAAGTTGACTTAATAAGCTCCATCTAGCACTATTCCGCATCTCCACTGGCTTAAGTTGAGTTAATCAAGTCGACTTAAGCGCTAGTTCAAATTAAAATGAGGTGTTATTAATTCGAACTAACTTTTCCTTAATTCAACTTAAGGAGAGCCCAGTGTACCCGCGGAGTAAATTAAGTCGACTTAAGCCTCCTTAAGTCAACTTAACTTGTAAGTGTTGACGCATCCTATGTGTGCTGAGGCTGAAATTGGGATGTATAAGCCAGCAGGCCAAGTCATTGGCCAGTGCATCAAAACCACTCCCAGAAGCAGCAGGGTTTCAGGCTTTTCTTTTCAACCCTGAGTTTTCTCTCTCCAAGTCAAAACAGTTCAACATAAATAAAAAAGGTCCAGTTCAGATCCTTGATCTACCTTCTGCAGTTCTCACTCTCAATTGAGCTTCTTGTTGGCCCTTCATTTTAATGACCAGGTGTCCCACGGGCTATCATCTGATTCTTGTTCTCAAGTTCATCTCCCAGGGACAGCTATTTAGTCAAAAGTAGGATCCCTTTACAGGACATCCTATGGGAGGATCTCTATAGTCTATAGGTAATCTCCCAACCAAAATAAGTTTTTCTCTGGTCAAGCCAGAAGTGACTAGATGCTTGGGGGGCATTAAGGATGGCCAGATTAACTGTCCTGTGGACCTAGAACTCTTAGATTCTGTGGGGCCCCCACCGTCTAGGCATCATCTCCCCAGCTGCCCCAGGATGAGGGGATCTGTACATGAGGAATGGGGCATGAGGGCTGGGAAGAGGGGGCCGCAAATTCAGGCTTGGTCCCACCACTCACACTTACATACACACACCCCACAGTACCTGCCTCTTCTGCTTCAGCTTGGGGAGAGGAGTTTGGGAGAACAATGCCCCCCTAAACTTTTTTAAACTCTACCCTCCACGCTGGCCAGTGATGCCCCCTCCCCCTACCCCCCAATCTCCACCGGGCATCCCGGCATCATTTAGAGGTGTACCAAAAGAGGGTACAGGAGAAGACCATGCCCAATGCCCCTGGGCATTGGCTGGGGTGGGTGTCAGCAGGTCCCTCCCTGGAGGAGCCACCCTCACTGATGTCCCCTACCCGGATCACGGGTCCCTTGTTGAGCCCATTGCAGGACCAAGAAGTGGAGGGCCTGGGTCAGCACAGCTGCCATGGATATCAGTGGGGAGGTGGTTCCTATCAGGAGGACCCAGTTGATGACCATCCAGGCTAGTGCCAGGGGTATAGCCTCTCCCCTCCCCAGTATGCCACTGGGCCTTGTGCTTACAGATGCTCACAGCTAGGTGCGGGGCTTTGCCAGCCAGGGGAGTCGGCTCAGAAGGGGCTGCCTCAGCCCCCAGCCTGAGTGGGGAGGGGCCGGACCAGCCCTTCATGATACACAAGGGTCCGGCCAGTGCTCCCTACATCATGAAGGGCCAGCCCGGCACTCCCCACAGGCCAGGTCTCTCCCACTGGGCTGCAGACCCTGAAGTCCCTGGCTTAATCCGGCCCTGGGGCAGGAGGGATTCCATTCATAAAATTGTCATCGAATAAGTTTTAGCGTCTAGTAATGGAATGAGATAAAGGACTGTTGTTTCCAGGAGGCACAGTGGGGAGGGCTGAATGAAGGAAGCCTGCTTATGGCACCTCCTCATGCACTGGCTTCCCGTTTCCATCACTGAACTGCCTCCTCCTCCCAGGACACTCTCCCCTTCCCCTATGGCCCTTGCCAATCTTCAAAATAAGAGGAAAAGTGACCCAGTTGCATCATGTCTGTACTCAGACCCAATATGGCACTTTCCTTTGAACGGATGTGCACACTAGTGTTTTAGGAACAGGACAGTTGGTGTGAAACTGCAACTTTGGGGTGCTTCAGCCTCCAAGGAGTGTCTCAGTGCTGCACTGGGCACAAATGCATCTTGACATTGGCTGTCAGGGAGTTGTCAGGGAGAGGAGGTGTCTGAGGCAGGATGCTGACCCTCCAGGAAGGGCAGATCACAAGCTGTTTAATTATAATGCAACCATTCTTTAGTCCTAATTTCCAAGTAGTTGCCTGAGGTATGCCTAATAATAATAATTAACAAATAATTAATGTCATTTGCATTTACATAGCAGTTATTGTGTGAAGATCTTAAAGTCCTTTATAAAGGTAGCTGGTCGTTTTTAATCCCTGCTTTGCAGATAGGAGATCTAAGGCACAGAATGTTTCAATAACTTGCCTCACAGATTCAGTGACTGGGAATGAGAAGCCATATCTACTGATTCCTAGGCCATTTGTCTACCCATGCTGCCTCACAGTAAATTCATCCAGCTGATTACCCTAAAATTGTCCTAAGCTTGTGTCAGCTGGAAGTTATCCTTTGAAATATCTTGGTCCTCCCAACCCACCTCTAGTAGAAAATATAACCAAAATAGCCCAAAGAGTCTGGCAGAGAACATGGACTCAAAACTAACAACACTAACATCTGTTTTCTCAGAAAGTCTGATTAACTTCTCCAAGGCAATGACGACAAGAAATGAGAGAGAGGAAGATGCAGACATGATGTAGCTGGACTTCCTGAAAGGCCTTTGCTGTAGTACTATAGATCAGGTTACATTATTCTAATAGCATCACAGAAATGAATGGTAGGAAGGACCCAGAGGTGACCTTACCCTGTCTCCTGAGAATGCAGAACCATTTCCTATCGCATACCCTTCAGAGTCGTGTCCCATCTGGTTTTCTCTGACAAGTGATGGGCTTTTCACTACCTCCATAGGGAGACTATTCCACAATCTAATTGTTTTCAGAATTAGACAACTTTTCCTGATATTATCCCTAAATGTTCCATTTGTCAGTTTCACCTTTTTAATCCTATTTAAAATCCTGTTCACCCTGAACAATTCCTTCGCCTCCAAGGGCCCTGATTTTTCCATCCTTGCACTGAGTAATACCTTCCTCTGTGAAGAGACCCGTTGGCTCATTTACAGCTTAAGGGCAGAATCATGCCTTTGGTGTTTATACTCCACAGATACTTAAAAGTGATCAGGTTCCCCTGATTTGTTGTTTGGTTAATCTGTATATCTAGTTTCTTTAAGCCTCATAAATCCATCTGGTGTGTCACGTATGGAGGGTGGCATTTGCAATTGGATTAAAAACCATTGGACTGATGACCAACGTCAGAGAACAACCGTGAATAAGCATGAATCAGGAGGGAGGGCATGTCCAAAATATGAGCAGGGTGATAAATATGCAGAAAGAGGAATGGGATGAGAAGCGTGTGATTTGGGGGCCAGGCTTGTTAACATGCTGATCACTTAGAAGGAAGTGCACTGTAAGCTTACAGACAACGTGGAACGTGAAAAGGGCTTGTCGCTATCAGAAAAGGAAGACTGGATTTAAAAAGGGACCAAAAAAAAATAAGGTCCATTTCTGTCTTATTTATACAATTTAAGTTGAAAACATGCTGTCTCACAAACTGAAATTCACAGCAGTGGGCTGAGCAGGAATGCATGTGTGCAGTGGTGTCTTTCAGTCGCAGGTTGAAACTTTTTGCATAGCTGGAGTTTTCAGAGTCCAAGCAAAAGAGCATTGGGGTTTCAAGAGGGCTTGTTTATTTTCTTTTCACTCTGCTACACACAAAGGTAATCAGGATTAAGGAGAGAGGCTGAGGAAGCTTCTGCAGTCTTTTGAAACCTATGTGTACACACTGAAGACTGTGGGGCAAGTAAAGCAATAAATAAATAAATAAAGCTGAGGATGTCATCCTTTGCACTTCGTATGGAACTTGCTGCCTCACACTACCACTGAAGACCATTCTCTTGTCTCTTTCCTGCTGTGTGTTCTGATCTGCCTTGTGTGACTTGGTGTATATTGTCATTCTAGGCCATAGCTGAGAGGTTAGCCTGGGACATAGGAGATCTGTGTTTTTTCCCACCTCTGCCATCGACTGTCTGTGTCACCTTGAGCAAGTCACTTTCCCTTTCTGTGTCTGGTTTCCCAGCCGTAAAATGGTGTCATGATGACACCGACCTCCTATTGATGAAGAGACATTATTATTACCTTGGGTTTCTTTTCCATGCCAAATTCCTCAGTCTATACAGCAGGTCATGGAGTTTGCTTGCTCTATTCCTTTTTATCTACCAAAATATTATACCATTTTCAAACTCAATGTATAGACAAAGGGCCAGATGCCCTGCCTATACTCCCAGTGGAGGACATCAGTGTTGAATGAATGCAAATGGAGGCCTGATCCAGAGATTACTGAAATCAATGGGATAGTTTAATGGCCTTTGATCAGTCCCTGGGAGCAAAATTTGGCAAAGGTAAGCAACAAGTTCCAATATAGCTTCCAGCAATGCTTCCTCCATCCTGTGTCACCTGACTTCCCTTTTTCTGGTGCTCTTTCTCCCTCAGTCACTTTTTAACCCACTTCCACAGGCTGTCAAACTTTCTTGACTTTGATTGCTGAAACTGGCAATTTTCTGTGTCTGTCCAAGGCTATTCGTATAGCTGGTGTCGTTTCAAGTGACTAGCATTTTAAACATACCTCTATGGCCTCTTGAAACCCAGCAGACCAAAAGAGGTGAGGAAGGGAAATGGCTTTCATTTCACCTCTTCAGAGTCAGTGGTTTCTGAAAAGAGTAAAGTCCAGGGTTGTTTCATTTCTATGATCAAAAATAAACTCAGTGTCAAATCTAGGGGGGGGATTTTAGATTAAATGCTTTAAAAAGAAATCCAAATCAATTTTCTTTATTGGTTTAGATAAATTCCATGTG
The DNA here is from genome assembly GCA_007922175.1 of Pelusios castaneus. Taxonomy (NCBI): domain Eukaryota; kingdom Metazoa; phylum Chordata; order Testudines; family Pelomedusidae; genus Pelusios; species Pelusios castaneus. The sequence continues at coordinate 15,742,674 of ML685814.1, read as the reverse complement.
TCAAACATAGCAAAGAATTCATCATTATGATCCTTGGTTTCATAAATGTTCCAGGGAGAGGAAACCCCCTATGGATTAGCCGGCTTTGGCTCTGAGCCTGAAGCTCCTCCTGGGACCAGAATTTCAGTAGTCCATGCTGGGATATTTGAACTACCCAGTGGCCTATGAAAAGAATGAAAGACAGTTTTCCAGCAAGGGTCTTCATGCCAGGAATCCACAGTGACTGTTCCTTACTGCTGCATTGCTTAGCGAGCCAATAATTTCATTCATCATTGCTTCCACGGCCTTTGCCACATAGCTGATGTCAAGTTTATGGGGCAGCAGTTCCCTGAATCCTTCCTTATTCTTAGATTAAATATAGGCACTGCTATTTGCAGCCCTCTAGATCTGGGGCTTTGTTAGCTTATAAAGGATTTGAACTGTTCTATTAGCTGAAATGCCCGTTTCCTCAACTCCAGCACAACAGGGAAAGCCAATTTAGCAGTTCTCCTTTCTCTCCAGGAAACACGTTTCTGTGTCTCAGATGTTACCTTCTGCTTCATTTGTGTCCACTGAGAGAAAAAAATTGTTTGGGACCCTCAGCAATATCAACCTCATCTGTCACTAATTTTCTACTCTGGGCACACAGCAGCCGACAGTTCTCTCTCCTGTCACTGGTTTACCACATGCAATAACAGAGCAGCGGCTGTTTTTCCTTTACTTACCGTGCCTGTCCAGTTTCTTCTGCTGCTCTCAAATCTAGGACAGGATTGTGGCCATCCTGCCTGCCCCCATACAAGCCACCCCCTTTCTTGCCTGCCACAGTTACTTGCAGCACAGGTAACTATGTGGACGGGAGAAGAATCTCCATACAGCTGCTATGGTCACATGTGGAAGGGGAAGGGACAGGCAGGAGGAGGGAAGAGGCAGAGCCTTGGCAAACCAGTCCCCAACATGCTGGCCAGTGCACCAGGTCTGCGCCAGATCTAAGACTGGGGTAGGGTACAGCCCCCTGTTGAGGCACGAGGAAATCAGGGTGAAGATTGTGAGTCTTCAAACCACCATCTGTGTCCTATCTACCCTTGGGGCAGCACAACTGCCCATGCACAGAGCTTCTCACAAAGCTGTAATTGACCCCTTACTGGTGGGATTTTATTAGGAGCAGCAGTCCTGTTTCAGTTGCTTAAAACTTTGCTGAACTTTAACTGTTTAGGCTGAAATTTTCCATGCCTCACATGGAATTCATTTAATTTAATTATTTATTTATGAAAATTCCCATCCAAATGGCTTAGCTGTTTCCAAGAACAAGGCAAGAGGAAAATACATTGTTTGCCTGTGTTAAAAAAATTCTGATGACCTTTCCTTTGAAAAGATCCAGTGCCCCCATGCTTCAGAGCAAGAATTAAAATCAAGCAGGAGGGGCCTCTGTGTCGGGAATGTGCCTTTTTCTGTCCTCGTGAAAATCTGCCCAAACTGAGCCAAATTATAAACCTGTGAAAAATCATAGTTGTACATCTAAGTAGAGGCTTCTTAGATGTTAGCAAGTGAATTCCACAAAGATTCTGCCCACATCTAGCCTGGCGCTGAACAGCACTTCCTCTGCAATTGCAGCTCTGGGCTGGGGCATGACATTCCAATCTGTGAGCATGTAGATAACAACTGCGCCGATGCACAAGGAAGCCAAATGAAGGTTGCACAGGCAATCTTCATGCTGCTATTTCCTAACTTTGGAGTGTTTGACTTTGCAGCCTTAATAATGTTATTTTAATGTAGTTTTTGTGTATGTTTAAAAGGCAGTAGCAGAGCATGGAAACTAATCCTGCTCCAGCAAGGTGCTGACTTCCCTCAGCTGTCAATGACTCAGATGCAAAGGATTGGGATTGGCTGGCCCAGAAGATACTTTCTGACCCTATCTGGGGTTCTATGACTGCTTCTTAATAGATTTGTTTTCCTTAAAAGAGTTCTTTCATGTTCTTTTGGGGAAAAAATGATCCTATTGGTAAAATAGCCTCTTTTTGTAGAATTCTGGGAAGTTTTTCCAACTGTTAAATATGTAATTGCTTGTTTTTAATCTGTCCTCCCACTGTTGAATGATAGAAGCAAGGGGAGTGCAGGGAGAAATGTGGAACTCGGTATAGGTTCTGCACACAAACTCATTAGAGCACCAATGGTGCCATAGCTATTTGGATGCCCATAGAGACAGGTTTATAGTTAAGCTCCATGCTGTGAGTCTCTGCTGTTTAGAGTTGGAAGAATTAATTTTAAAAAAAAATTCACCTTACTAAGCTGGACTTGGACCTGCAGTGAATAGGAGATGGTATAGATTCTACCCCCCTTACTCAAGCTGAATAGTGGGTTACTCCACATGTAGAGTGAGTGCATATAATGGGACTGCTCATGGAGTAAGGTATTGTTCGGAGCAAGGAAGGGCAGTAGAATTGGGTCCCTTTACTGGTAACAAGACTTGAGTAATGTTTTTCAATCACACACTGGAACACCTTGTTCTTCCATGTTGGCTTTTGTTCTACTATGCCATGTGTTTAGCTAGCTCGTGCAAACAATTGACTGTGTCCTCATTTCTCCACGGCAGGCTGCCAATCTCTCCCCTCTGCATTTCTTTTTAGTTGTAACAGCTTGTTAGCCATGCCCATTCTCAATCATCAAGAGTCCAGAAACCCAGAAAGACTATGATTGCTTTCACCACAATTTCCCCCTTCCCTTTAGGTTCTCAGTTGCATCCTCTTCCACTCCCAGGTTGCTGAAGAATAAGTCTTTTTCTGCTCTATTTCCACTCACATTGATGTACACATAGGTACTATTCCAGCTCCCACTGAATTCAGTTACAAAGCTTTCATTGGCTTCAGTGGAAACATGGCTGAACCTATTGAGAGAAGAAAGCAATCCTAATGCCTATTTACTAAATGGACCTACAGCCTCAGGCCCTGGTCCTGCACTGAGAACATTGGGAAAGCATCCATGCAGGTCTCAATGTGGGACAGGAGGCTTAATGTCCCTTCATCCAATTCATTGTGGCCTAGCAGTAAAATCACTGCACACACTGAAAAGAGCAGAACACCCAAGACTTTTGACTTTGAGCCCAGCATCCGAGTAGTTTTTTAAAAAACAGGATTTTCATTAAAATTTCGAAATCCAGCTCTATAAATTGAAGGCAGCAAGAGATCAAGGAAATAGCTCTGGCTTCATTTCAGAAACCCAGGTTCACAGGAGTGTCCCGCCTCCAGGTTGTTCGAAGTAATGTTCAGATTTTTTCATGACACCTAATTGCTTTTTGGTCTTTACACACTGCTCACTTGCCCATAGTATGTCACCTCAGAGGTACAAAAGACCAGAACCTCCAGGATGAGCCTGAGTTCAAAAAACTGGGCAGCTGGCAATGTGTAGTGAGCAGCACCCTGACAGATTTCCAGAGACAGCTAACTCACAAAACAGAGAGTCCTGGGAAACCGTGGACAGATGGTATCCTATTTGACTGGTCTTTTACTCCATTGTCTTTTCTGGCCAGGGGGTTTCAGGTACAATGGATTTCTCTAATAGATTTATGTGGCAATGCTTTGAGCTATGATTTGCTATTAAGAAATAAAGCAGTGATTACTGAAAACTAGAGAGATGCCCAAACCAAACCTTAAACCAAACTCCCCACTAACTCCCTATCTCTGCATTGTTCTAATAATCAAATCTAGGGGCCAGATTTATCACTGACAAGGCTGCTTTACAACATTCTGGCAGCACATAGGAGACTGCAAGCTGCCCTAATTGGCTAGCAGGGGATTTTCCTAGGGTGGGAGAATCCCTGGTTGGCATAAATCAAGCCCCGTTGTCAGGGAGGGCAGGAAGGACTGTGGTGTAGTAGCATCAAGCTCTGGACATCCCTGTCAATGGACCTTTTAGGGCGCTGAAGACTATCATAAGTTAGAGCAGCTCTGAGTCTGCTCTAACTTGTGCTAAGGACTGAACTGACAGCCCTAGGTATTAGGGAAACTCAAAGGTGACGTACAGCCATCTTTGCCCCCACCCACTTCCAGTCCCTCTCAGGTCCTGCACCAAACAGAGCTCAGCCAGCCCTGTGGTTTGCGTCTAGGAGCTGGGTGGATGATCCAAGCCTGGACTTTAACTATCAGGTTCTGAGGTGGTACAAAGTCATTGTAGTAAGTCCATGGGAGAAGGAAGCACCACATCCTGCTCTCAAACAGCTTCCTTTGGCCATCAGGCAGTACAGCAGTGTGAGGATCCAAAGAGAGGGTTACTCACCATGACACAAAGGTCTCTCTAAATAGGAAGAATGAAAGAGGGGATTCCTAGACCAGCCCTCCCTCTACCTCCCTGTCTCCCCAGAACATCACATCATCACACTCAAATCAAACACACCTCTCTAATTCAGTGCTTTAGGTTGAATGCAACATTGGATTATAAATGCCAAGTGATTATTATAAACATATTTAAGGACTAGCAATTGGATAATAAAGCAGCATACCTGCTAATTAGAAACGTGAACCAACCATAAAGTCTAATGCCACAGCAGCAGTGGTATTAGACACTATACCCATTACTAGTCAGGATTTAATTCAGACACTTTTAATAGTTGATATGAAAGAATGACACAGCTTTTAGTCCTTAATGCTTTTAATTATCATCTGTTATTTATTCAACAGCCACTGCTGATCTCAATAGACTGAAATGGAAAGTGTATTAAGGGGTTTTCTGCCTTTTGGTTACAGTATGCCACAGCTCCTGCTAACCTGAACAGGAGTTGCTCATACATATTCAAGGACGCAATTTGGTCCCTTTGCATATAGGAGTATCTTCCCTTTTAGGTTTCTTTCCACCAAGACTTTGCACCTAACCTGTGTCTCCTCACATACTTTCTACGTGATTTTGGAGCCTCCCTCCTCTGCATCTCTGTCCACCTCAGTTATTTTATTTCATTGTTTGTTTGTTAAAAGAAAAATCTTGTAGTGAATTTGGTGCTCCTGAAACTGATGGATTGTCAGAACTAGCTAGTGCTTTTCAGAGGAAAGTCGGGTGCTGTGCAAGCTCCTTGCACACGAGTCGCTTCAGTCCTGCAACACCCCATGTTCTCTCAATCCTGGGCCTCTTCCAGCACATGGACCGCCCAGGCTTTTGAACTGGCTAGCACAGCAGTTCTCAGACCCAGTGATTATTTAGCAAGAACTGGCAGGTCATTTGGTGCTGGCTCCTTTTCATTGTCCCCAGCTACAAAATTGCATTGAAAGACAACTACATATACATCAAATATTTCCCTAACATTACTCTGCCATTTGATCAATGCCTTTCGCTGCCACATATTGTTTCTTGCAAGGGTGGGGAGGTGGGCTGTTCTATTATTTCTATTTGTTTGTTTTACTGCAACACCTAGGAGCCCTAGTCATGGAGCAGGACCCCAATGTGGTAGACCAGTACAACCAGAACAAAAAGACAAAACAAAACAACCCCTACTCTTTACAGCTTACAATTTATGTATATATAATTGCGAATACTAGTATGATAGAATGATAGTAACCACTATACAGTCCCCTTATTATTCTAGGAAGATGTGCTTTGAGAACCCCCGATATGGTATTATGATGCAGACAAACACCTGTTAGAGATGAGTATGAAATGCGCCAGACGTGTTACATGTTTGACCTATTCTGCAGTAGCATTCAGGTCTCCATCCATCCCACTCACAATCACTTCATTGCTGAAAGTTCCCAAGAGGAAACAGACTGTGATTATATGAAGTAAAATGTCCGCATTACAGGCTGAACAAACAAGGAGTCCTGTGGCACTTTTAAAGGCTAACAAATTTATCACACAAGCTTTCATGGGGGAAAATCACACTTCGTCAGACGCTTTGAAGATGGGGAATTTACAGAATGGGAGGAAATTAAATGCAGGGACGTGTATGACACAGGATCAGGTCAGGCTGTAAACAGCAAATCAGAATAGGTACTGAGATTCAAACACTGGGGAACAGCATATAGAGGACAGTGAGGTCAAATCACCTGTTGTAATTAGAAAAAAAATTCATAGTACTTGTACACAGAGGCTTATACCAGACACAGAAAAGGAAATGTAAAAGGAAGATTTCTGTCTAGAAGATCAGATTAGATGATCTAGTGGTCCACGCTGACCTTCAACTCTGAATCTATCTTCAGCTGATAGAGCTGGACTGGGACACAAACATCTGAGCTCTGTTTCCAGCTCTGCTCCTGACCAGCTGTATGACCCGTTGTTTCCCATTCTTTGTCTTCTAGTCTATACAGATGTAAACTCTTTGGGGCAGAGACTGTGCACAGCATTGTGCCCCCGGTCTCAGCTGAGACTTCTAGAGCTTACTATTTACCACTATGCCTGTAACCCTGCCCAACATCTCAAGATTCTGCGAAAACTTGGTGTTGCCATAGATTCTGAGTCAGAGGAAAACTTGGCCAAATTCTATGGGTTTTTTATTATTTTTTCAATTTTTATCTTTTTAAATTTTCAAAGTTGCAGGAAATTAAGGGGTTTGACCATTTTTCTCTATTTTGATTTATCTCAGTTTTCACAGTGGCAGGAATGAACAGGATGGTGAGGTCAGGCAATAATGACATAACAATAGTATATGCTGAGATTCAAAAAGCTAAAGCTTTATAGCTGATAGAACACAAATTGTCAACTGCACATGCCAAAATATACAAATATCCTTAAATCAAGCTCTAATAAGCTCTTAAACAACATTTTTCTTACTTCGCCTAGCTATAAATTTTGATTATAGACGGACATATTTTTTGTTGGTTTGTGCGTCTGCAGTGAAATCAACATCTGCTGACATTTACTGATAAAAATCTAATCCTTCCAAGTATATCTATAAGAGCTATAGTGCTGTAGAATTAGTTTGTGAGGCCCACAGAACAGCTGCCACCAAACTATGCATGGGGAAGAAAGAGGACAAAAATAAACAAAATAAAACAGATTAGAATGGCTTAATTAAAAGATAAACACACACCAAATCAAAGCAATCAATGGCAGTTCAGTGCTGATTGAATTTTGTCATCAACAGCTCTCCTTTCTTCTCCAGCCGGAGGGCTCTGGAGAGGGAATTTTCCTGATCAAATTTCACATTTAGGTGCATTAGTTTGGGAATCTTGTTAAAAACTTTAAAGATTAGATCAGAATCTTCAATTCCAGCCAGGCTCTCATACCAATCCATTTGCAGCCGGATCGTCAAGCAGAGGACCAGAGGTTATCAACATCATTCACTGACTGCTGTTTTCTGAGGGTAAATTCAGCATGTTTCTGTGAGGCAAGGGAAGAAGACTCAGGAGTCCTCCATAAAAGTGTATTTTAATTCTAATAAGATGGGACTGGCTAATTAACAGCTTTAACAAATTTCACCTTAAGCCCTCTTCTGTATCTTCCCTCAAGTGTGCAATAAGAGTGCAGTCTGCATGATGGGGTAGGGAGGGAGCTGTTTGAGGGTCATAAAACCTCAAAGAACAAAAATGCCTACAATAAATAATCATAAGGTGTAACCTTTACACAGAGGAACACTACATGTTGCAAAGAGGGATTAATTAACAAAAAGGTACTAAAATGGGATGGACCCAGTGACCTTTCGCTGGTCCTTGCATAGGGTGGAAGGTGGCAGTTACAGAATATCATGATTCCTTTGCAAAATAGGTATTTCTGCTGGGTTCTATATTGGGGGGAGGGAGGGGTTGGCTCTAATGTTCCTCTTGTACCTATCACGCAAAGCCACAAGCACGCTGTTTGCCACAAAAGCAATAATCATACTTGTAAGCCAAGGACAAAAAACTCTCTAATTACTGTTATTCTCAAGAGGTTTTTCCTATGAGCTCAAAAGCTGGGTAGTTGGGGTTTTTTTTTCTTTCTATACCCTTGGAAAATCCTTGCGTTGAAACCAATCAAGTCCATTTTTCCTTGAAATCGCAGCATTTTACAAATGCCATAGAATTGCACAGAATTTTTCAAATGCTATAAATGCAGACAGAAAAATGTTGAAATTGCAGCACCATCTCTATTAAATCTCTGGGACAGCCCTTCCACAAAACAAAGTCTCCCAAGAGTCCTCTTTCTACACAAAGCCATGGCGCAGATGATGACACCAACAAATGCTCCATGCTGATGCTTAGAATAATAACTATATAAAAAAAAAAAAAACCAGCACCCCATGCTAAAAAGCACAACTTCAGCCAGTGGCTTAATCCAAAATATGTGTTTACCCTGCAAACATACTGGGCTGAAAAATACAGCTAATAAAATAACTAATTTGCCTGGATAGTACTTTCAGCATTACCCACAGTCTCCATCTGGGCAGAGGTCCAAGAAGTGGTGAAAAGAGTTTTCTACTAGGTAACAAAGAAACAGTGATACTAGCAATTGGAGTTTTTCAGTTTCCTGTTGATTAGTTTGGTCCATCTTTGTTTCTTTTCTTCCTTTAAAGAAGAAGAGTTGCCTGGAAAACTCTGATTTTGAAACTGTAAGGCCCAGCCAGGCCAGCCCCTCAAAGGTATTCAGGCGCCTAACTCCCATGGAGGAATTTGAGGAACTGGATTGAACTTTCTGTGAGTTCTTGAGGTGCCAAAACCAACAGACTCATGCACAGAACTCCTACTTTCTCAGTAAATTTCAGCTTCTTTTTACAGCTCACAAATGCCAGGCAGAACATTCAGAGTAAGGATGTGTGACAGTTCAACTCCTTTTAGTCCCTCTTCTTACCCTATTCAGGCAGTACTTCAAGGCCAATACACTATGTAAGTCCCACATGACTTAATGAAAGTTTGAGAGCTTAAGTGCTGCATATAAACCTTGTGCTTGATCTCTGGATAGAGTTGAATTTCCCCTTGTCTGGTACAAAAGCAGGCAGAAAGTTCTCTGATGGTACATAGACACTGGAAGACCTGATAAAGGAGGACATGGTCTTCTTTCCATAGACAGCTCCTTCAGGATCTCACTTCTCCCCCTCAAGACTGCTCACTCAATTTCCCACCAGGAAGTCTGCAGCAGAACCCACCTTGACCAAAGGAAGAGCCTAGGAAAGGAGCAGCTTCTCTAGAAAAGACAGGAACCCACATCAAAGGGATGTATGACTGCTATATACTTCCCACCTATCATTTTATATGTATAGTTGGGATTATGTTTTCCAGTGTGCATTTCAGAACATTAACATTTATTAAATTACTTCCAAAATACAGCTGCTGAGGTAATTGGGTACACCCTGAGCCCCTGCAGATATGCCCCGTAGGACTGCAAATCTAAGACACACCCTATACACTTGCTGGGCAGAAGTCTTTACCCCCATCACCCCAACGCAGTCTGGTAGGCAGAGAATGTGATGGGGAGGGAGACTACACAAATGCTGGGTTCAGTCCCCAGAAGCTTCCTTGCGATCCTGCTCTGCCATTAGCTGGCACAAATTACTTAGTTCAATGGGAGTGTGTGTTACCAAGGCACTCCCCCTGTCTCCTAACTGGGTCATTGTTCATGCCCATTGACCAATTGGTTGAAAAATGCCACTCCATGCTCCAAATGAGTAGATTCTGTTCAGTTTTCTCCATAAAGGGCTTCCTTTCCTAGGCAAAGTATCTGGGGGTGTTGATCCATTTTCAGGTTTCTACCAAACCTCCTGTGAGTCAGCAAGTTCCCAGCTGAAAATATGCCTCTGGTCTTTCAAGCATAGGTCCCTGTGGAGTATTAAGGGGTTAACAAGAATCTGGGCGGTCACAAAGGCTATGTCTACACTAGAAAAGTTAAGTCGACTTTGTTAAGTCAACTTAACAAAGTCGACTTAAATTTTCTAGTGTAGACATCGCCCCTTGTTGACCTTATTAAGTCGACTTAACACTTTAAGTCGACTTAATAAGATCAATTTAGGCGCTAATCCCCATCCAACTGGCTTTAAGTCGATTTAAGGAAATGCTTAAGTCGACTTAATAAAAGCCCAGTGTGGATGCAGCTTTGTTTAGGTCGACTTAATCCTCCTTAAGTCGACCTAACTTGCCAGTGTAGACGTACCCAAAGACAGCAGAGAGGTAGTTCATGATGGGAAACCTAAAGTAAAATCAAGGAAATGCCCTTCTATAGTGGTCTTGCTTAGGCACCCAGCCTTTCTTTATCTCTTGGAGGTATATTTTTCCTGGTTTTAAAACACTGACACTTTGACAAATGCTTCCTATATATTTCCATCTCATGGTGTATTAAATCTTTCTGTAGAAGCAGAGATGAGTCCTTTCAAGGGATTCTCTCTTTCACTCTCACACCTGGTCACCTGGAAATCTAAGGGGAAACAGCACAGCTGCATTCTCCATTGGCTCTGTGATTAAAATGATCTATCTTGCCATGACCTGAAGCAGTTGTGAAGCATCATAATGAGCCACAAGCCAGCACTCCGCACTAAGCATGAAGGGCAGAGCTGTGTGAAATCCAGCACATGCGAGGAAGTTCCTGCAAAGTATGTTTTTCTTTCTATTTGTGCAAGATGGTGATACACCCCCTGAATTGTGCTTTGAGACTAGAGCAAACCAGAAACTCAACGCAGAACTCAGATGAAACAAACATACTGCATGGGTGGAGACAATGTAAATACCATTCTGTAGCCCCACAGTCTCCTTCTTGGTGAGACAGCACAGACAGATCCAGTCCCTGCAATGAGGACACCAGACATGCATTATACCGTAGCTGGCTTATTACTGGAAAGGTGGGTACAGAAACAACGCCCTTGCCACTGCTAAGGTTTCACAGTTACATACTGTTCCCTAAGGCAGAGAGAAGAAACACTCCCTGGAACTTCCTCTCTGAGCTACTTCCTGAGCCGGGGGTAGAAGGTTGGTTCTTCATATAGGACTGGTGCACTGGCCCCAGGGACCTGTGTGTGCCAATATGCCAAGGATCAAACACAGCACAGGGCTCTGTCAGTTACAACAGAATTATCAGCACCCACAAAACCATACCCTACCTAGGCTCACCAGAAGGTTTGCCAAGTTTCACCAATTTGTCAGCCAACTTGACCCAAGCCTCAAATTTGTAACAGGCCATCAGAGACACATGGTGCGACGGTTAGGCCTGGAGTCTGGGAGGAGTGGGCTTCATCCCCTGCTCTGTCAATGATTTCACTGCTGCACAGACAGGAGGGGAGCTTGGAAGTCAGGCACTTTGTCACCATGTGATTTCACTTCTGAGAGCAGGGAGAGAAAGTGGCCTAGCAAATATCTCACCACATTTTGTTTTTATTTTAGGAAGGTAGTTGCACAACTTTCTTTCAAGGACAGGTGGGCTTGGCTCCCCGCATCTAGTCCAGAATTATTTATTTGTATTGCTAGAGTCCTAAGAGTCCATGTCCTGGATCAAGATCCCACAGAACAAAATGATGGACCCTGTCCCAAGGAGCCTCCAATCTCTCTATATAACACAAGAGACCACAGGCAGCCAGAGATACACAGACAATATAAGTGAACAATGAGATAATACTGGTCAACATGAGCTGGGGTGAGGAAGAAGCTATTCCAGGTATAGGGCTCGCACAATTTACTTCCCCCAAGAAGCAAAAGGGAAATAAAAAAATTAGACTGTAACTCAGCAACAAGCCAGTCAGTCCCTCCTTGGCTCCTGGGGCAGCATAGCTCTGTTCTGTTCTGTTCATTACTTGGGTCAGATTGTAAGGTGCCAGGTTGGCCCTTTCTAAGATCACTGTGAGCAGAGCTGTGAGCGGAGTGCATCTCACAAGCCTAACCAGTGGGATCAGCTTGAAGGACAAAAAGCCTCCCATCCTGCATTCATAGGGAGAGGAAGAAAAAGAAGCTTGTGGGAAAGGCAGTGAATCATCCAGAACAATTTCTAATTAGAGAGAGCAATTTAGTGGTGACCTTTAGTGCACAGTTAACATTATGCTGTGGTTAAGGCTCATTGGCAGGGCTGTGTAATCAAGCAATAAAGGTTTTAAAATGCAATATGTTTTGTGCATTGCCTTGGGAACTTAAGAGTAGGTAGGGAGCATCCTGTGCCTCTGCTCCAATTCACCCCACTCTGGCAGGGAAACTACTCCCACTGCAAACCCCACCACTCCCCTGCAATTCCCCCACAGTAAAAACAATGGCATGGGCATATCACTGGCTGGCTGGCTAACTGTCTTGAACATACTTTATCAACCACCTGTGTTGTGACCGCTGCACAACCCCTGCTACAGTGTGAGCCTACAACTGCTAGGAGGGACCAGGCTCACTATCTCTGGGAGACAATCAAGTCATTTAGCAGTAATTAGAATCTTAACCAATTTAAATCATTTACAGCCCCCAGGCAATTATGCGATGGCTCTTATCAACCCCAGAGGCCCAAGATGTCATTTGAAGCAGGCCATAAACCATCTATGGGGGTTGGCAGGCAGGACTGAAAGAGGGGGTGGAGCTGAGTAAGGAAACCTGGTGCCCCTCTAATGAAAGGCAAAGTTTAAACTGAAAGGCTGCCCAACCCTAAGCCATCACCTGAAGAGAAAGAGAGAAACACACCCCCACCCTCACAGTTCCTGTTTGAGGAAAAAGACATGTTCAGTGAAGTGAATAATCTTAATCTCCACTGCAATGTCCATTTGTGAATTATCCCATGATAAGAGGACTAAACAGCAATTCACTGCCATTTCTGCTGATCAAGAGGGCAGGCTGGTATTCTTAGGATGGGAGAAGTCTATGCCTCAGAAGTCATCTAAATGTAGAGTGGACAACGCACTGGAATGGCAAATGTGTTGTAAAAGAACCAACCTAGTGGAGCTACTCATGAGACTAATGATAAGATGTGATTTAACACTGTAGCTCTTTTCCCTTTTTAATTTCTATAGTTCTGTGATTACCTCAACTCTGCTAATGCAGCAAGTGGCAATTACTTTAAATTAGCCAAGAAACACTGATGTGTGTGCCCATTCATGTTTTGTTAGATTTCCTGTTTCAAAAAATCACACATACTTTAAAGTTAAACATTTTAATGGATTTTTTTTTTTTGGTAAAAAAAAAAAGACACTAAAAGCTTTCTAAAGGCCTATTAAAACATGTCTTCCAAAAAGGATAGTCTCTGACTGGTCCACTCTGCTTGTGTATAAGACTATCCATAGTCACATTAGATAGGTTACAAAATGTAAAGGATATAAGCTTTAGGGCATAGACCAAGCACTAATTGGTGGAAGTAGGAAGGTGCTTGCCCTGTGGGCATATTATTCCATCATTGCCCATTTAAGGGCTTCTTACAACTTCCTTTGAATTTTAATTTTGGGTACTGGTCAGTGTTGGAGATAGGACGTCAGATTGGAGAAGAAGGAGGACCCAATGGTTAAAATTGTAACCTGGGTCTTAAAAGATCTGGTTCAACTCCATTCTCCACCTGCATTCTTCAACTCCATTCTCCAGACTTCCTGTTTGACCTTGATAAGTCATTTAGCTACAACAGATCCTGCATCATGGCAGGTGATTAGCTGAGAGAACCTTTGTGGTCTCTTCTAACCCTATGATTTAGGACTAGCCATTTTACATTGACCAACTGCGTTTCTCAGCGATGTGAAAAAACCACACCCCTGAGAGATGCAGCTAACTCCCGATGTAGACAGTGCTAGGACAATGGAAGAATTCTTCTGTCAACCTAGCTACCATCTCTTGGGGAGGTGGCTTACCTATGCCAGCTGGAAGACTTCTTCCATCGATATAGGTACTGTCTACACTGAAACACTCCAGTGGCATAGCTCTGCCACTCTAGCAGTTTAAGTGTAGATATTCCCTCAGTCCCTCTAGAATGGGAAGATAGTCCAGCAGTGCCCTGCCTCAGAGGGTGTGGTGAGGAGAAATGTATTAAAGAATGTGAGGAGCTCAGATACTACAGTGAGGGGCCAGATAAGTACCTAAGATAGACAGTTGTACTGCTGGTGTGGTGTGATGTAGTAATTCCTTTTTTATTAACTGCAAAGAACCTCACAAACATGAGGATCAAGGATCCACCTGAGCACAAGGGACTCTCCTCTACCAACATATGTCTTTCTGTGTCCATGTAGATGCTAAAGATCTGTGTCCATGTAGATGCTAAAGATCCCTTGGTACTTTACACAGGTAGTAAGAGAGAATCCCAAGGTCATGGATTATATTTCCAATCTCAATAGCCAGGTCCAAGGTGATACGGGAGCTATTGCCAAGCTTAAGGGCAGATGTCTTTACCTACACAGTCACTGTACTTCCAACACTTCTCTCGTTTCTGTGAAGAGCTTTGTGGATCAGGAGCATGGATAAAAAACACTAAGAAGTACATAAGAGCAGTTAAATGCTAATCAGTTTGATTCTGCACTAAATTTATTATATAAACATTTGCTTTGTGTGCTCTAGTTACTGTGCTCAATGGCATATCTTGTTTCCTGGATGTTATTCATGAAACAGCAGGAACTTTATTACCATGATTGCTGTTCCATCAGGGCTGACCCTAGGACTGAATGAGCTGAGAGGCACACAGAAGTATCTGGCTAGTTAGGGGTCCCAGAGGAAAGCAAACGACTGAAAGCTAACATCATATTGACAGGAGAATGTGCATGGCTGCCTTTGCTTCTTTTCTTCTTCTGGGGTATGTCTTGGGGCTTCTAGCTTAGTTCAGGAATCCCAGTCACCACCTGGAAGAAAAAATAGGCTCAGAGCAGAGCAAAGGCATTGGTGAGAGAGAGTGAAACTGACTAATACGCCAATAGCCAGTGAGCAACAGAATGTGAATGGTGCTGGAGATACTACTCTCAATCAGGGATCTGGCTTAGAGTTTGAGGGGTGGGAGACAGGTTTGAGGCCAACGGGCTGGTCTCAGTCGCTCTGTTGGTTTCAGTGTTGTTTCATCTATTTATACCAGGAGAAGGACTGGGCCTTTGAACCTTGACCTGGAAACTAAACATTAAATGGAGAGGGATTTTAGCTATATATTTTCTTCATCCAAAGACTCTTTCAGATTCTTGATAAAACATGTAGGAGAATCCTGTCACAATCAGAGAAACTTTTCAGTGGCATAGTTTTAGCCCTGGTCTACACCTTTAATTTATATCATTATAACTATATTGCTCAGGGGTGGGGCGAGACCCAGTTATATCCACCTAACATCCTATGTAGACAGCACTATGTCAACAGGAGGGCTTTCCCATCAAATAGTTACTGCCTTTCAGGGAGGTGGAGTAGCTACGCCAATGGGAGAAGCTCTTTCATTGGCATAGGTAGCATCTTCACTAAACTCTAGCTGTATTGCTATAAAGACAGACAATCCTTAGGCTAGTTCAGACAAGACATCAAAACCTCCAGTCATAGCACCATCCCCCATCAAATCTGCTCTCTGTAGGAAGTATGAAAAGCCTGAGATTTGCTTCTGGATTGCCCATTGGCTCATCCAGTCTTTTTACGTGTCTCTTTTTGTCTTCCAAATATCAAAGGAAGTCTTGGGTTGGAGGAGAAGTGAATGGCAGCTAAGAAAAAAATCTCAGGTTTCTTATTTTCTCATTGCAGGCAGATGTGAAGAAGACTCAGAAAAAGGGTCAGAACATCCTCACTGTTACAAAGCTAACTAGTTCCCTGGTGGCTGAAATCCAGTTTTGCAAGGTTTTGTTGTGCTGTGCAAGGGAAGCGGGAGGCTTTGAGGGGAGAAAGGGAGGTTATAGATTCCAAGACCAGAAGGGACCACTGTGATCATTTATCTACCACAAACATTTGGTAAGTTAACAGAGTCCTGTGGCACTTTTAAAGACTAACAGATTTATTTATCGCATATTCACTTCAAACGGCTGTTAGTCTTTAAAAGTGCCACAGGACTCTGTTGTCTTTCTACAATAGACTTTGGAATTTGGTAAGTTGTTTGTTTAAGTGGTTAATTACTCTCACTGTCAAAAACTTATGCCTTACTTCCAGTCTGAATTTGTCTAGCTTCAACTTCCAGCCACTGGATTGTGTTATATCTTTCTCTGTTAGACTGAAAAGCCCATTATCAAATATTTGTTCCCCATACAGGTACTCAGAGATTTGTAATCAAGTCACCCCTTAACCTTCTCTTTGTTAAACTAAATAGATTGAGCTCCTTGAATCTATCACTATATGGTATGTTTTGTTATCCTTTCATCATTCTCAGGATTGAGCTGCACTCAGGAATAGAGCTGGGCAAAGTTTTTTCAGTGAATAGTTTATTTGCCAAACAATTCACTTTTGAGTTGAGTGAAACCTTATAACTTCTAGTCAACTCCAGCATAGTTTTGGACCAAAAAGAAGGGAGAGTGGAGAGAGGAAATTCTGAAAAAGCCACAACATTTAGCCTCCAAAACAAAATATTTCACCTGTTGTTTCTAAAGACATCTAGATTGAACTTTTTAGAAGGGTGGAGGGGAGGAAAACCACCTGGAAATGGAATGTTTCATATAGAATGAAACATCTGATTTGACCCAAAAGGAATCTTTATCATTTCTTCTTTCAGTGAGGGGGGAGACACCAAAAAATGATGTTTTGGGTTGACCCTAAATTATTCTTTTTTACTGTTTTTGGTTCAGCCTCCAGACCAAAATATCACTTATACACTCTGCTCTACTCAGGAGGCTTTTTAAAACTGCTTAATTGTCACGGAGTCTATAACACGTCTTGTAACCAATTCCCTGAGAGAGACCCTTTAAGTGTGCCAGGACCCACATAGTTCCACCAGGGGAGGCCTGTGGCATCCATGAGGCTGTGACTTGACTTGCAGTGCCCACGATCCTTGCCTTTCTCCAGGGCTGTCTGCAGCAAATCCAGCCAAAGAGTCCTGCGGGAGACTTGTACGGTTGCTTTCCAGGGTGTAATGTTCTGTGAGTATTTATAGTGACACAGGCAGCCTTTTCAGACTGAGGTAACTCTTTATTAGTCACCCAACAAAGAATTGGAAAGTTCATAAAGTGAGTCAGAAATTAAGACATAGTCCATCCTGCTCAAACCAGGGCCCTGGTGAGCCAGCCAAGATGTGATGAACTCCACCTCTGACTCTCCTCATTTTTCCAGGGTACTGAGTTCCTCCAAAAACTCCCCTCCTTCTGAACACCTGACACCTTGTTTTCCAGCTTAGTTCCCAAGTCCAGTCTGCTGGGGTTTCCTGCTGTTAACGTGTTGATTGTTCAGTTGTTGGGACATTTTTGTCTTCCCAAACTGTCTGTTGCTTTACATTGGGTTGTGACAGTCTTTTAATGACTGTATTTTTTACCCCAGACATCAAGATGACCAACATACATTGTTGGGCTGTTCCTACAATGGTGTTAACTCTTTTGCACCCATTGGGTAGCAATGCAATGTAGGGAAGGAAACCGAGGCATGTTTTAGGATCCGTATTATAGAAAATTCCCACTTCATCACAATAACAATTGTACTGAACCTTGAAACTTCTCAGTCAATCTGCATAGATACATGTGCATTATGGGTGGGGCTGGGAGTTCCACTTTTCATTAAGGTTGTCTGACACTTCCTTTTACAGAACTGTTTTCAGCTACTTATAACTTGGTGAAACTCTAACTGTTTGGGCTGAAATTTTCCATGACAGGTGTCCACCCGAGGCTGAATATTTTTGGAAAGTTTCAGTCAAAGCAATTCATCTGTTTCTAAGAACAAAGGCAGAGGGATTTTTTTTCCCTCCAGTGTTTAAAATATCTTTTTGTTTAAAATGTTCTAATACCCCATGAGTAGGAGTATGAGGGTTGAAAGTTGGCAAGAAGGTGATATTTATCTCCAGGATTTGGCCGGGGTCGTGTGGGGGGGAAAATTAGTATGTGATCATGTAATTAAAGAGTGCATATGCAGAAGAGAGGCAACTTAGGGTGCATGGGCAACATTCATTCTAGATTTCCTACCTTTTGAATGATTGACTTTGTAACTCTTAACAATGTTGTTTTAACATTGTTTTTTTGGCATGTGTAATCTCTTATATAGAGCTCCCAGAAGAGGTTCCTCACTGCTGTGAGATAGGAGCAGTTGTTTAGGATTTTTGCCAAGAACTCCTTTATTCTTATCTGTGCTCGCAATATGACCCTGCTCCTTCTCCTGCCAGCTCTAGATCTATCCGTCAGGTATGGCTACTATGGCTCAACAGAGAAAAGCAACTTGAGTCAGGAGATAAGGCCAAAGTAAGAAATGGCATGGAGCATAAGAAGGAAATGCAACTGTGAGGAAAGGGAGAAATAGGCAGAAAGGATACAAATGTTTGCCTGCTTTTACAGCTAAAACCTTCATAGATATTTTTAACACATTTTAAAAAGAGAGGTTGGCTATGGGAGGTATTTAAAAAGAAAATCTTTTTTTTTTCCCCTACACGGTACCCATTAAACACAATGAGCATAGAGTTACCTTGTATTTTAAAAGTGATGAGTTCCCATCTATACACCGCTGGGAGTTTGATGATATCACAGTCATGCATCAGAAATCCTACCCAATCAATCAGAATGCAGCTTTTAACAATCACTCTCCCTTGCCACACTCTGAGGCAGAGCAGTATGCGGAGAACAATCATACACCTATACGAGCAGAAGGATTAATTGGATTTTGTTAACAAATTAACTTTTGTGATGTCTGTTGGAGCTCAGCAGGGATTCAGGGATACTAAAAATATCATGGTAATGAAATGTCGGTCTTTTTTAAGAATGAGGTGTAAAATGTGTAGTTGGTATAGGTTAAATATGAGCTTCTGTTGGAGAGAAGATACCAGGCTGGATGGACCACTGAACTCTCCTGGTAACGCAATTCTTCAATTCCCAAGGAAAGGACAAGATTGTTCAATAGAAGTTTGGTAAAATGTAGAGCTTTTGGGTCCTTCAGAAATATAGTTCTGATTTTCTATAAATAATCTAAATCATAAAGGTGTTTGAAGTTGAAAAGTGCTGAGGCCCTAGTGAATGACGAAGCATGCACCTGGGTATCTATCAAAAGCTAGAGCTGTTTGAACAATTTATGTTTTGGATTGGTGGCCAAATACAAATAACCAAGGGGAGGGGAATTCAGTTAATTTCAAATCTTAATTGAATGTTTCCACCTTTTTCCTCAATAGGGGGATTCATTCTGGCCAAACAAAACATTTTGAATGTTAATTAAAACCATTTTCTACATGAACTGTTTTGACATATTTTGAAATTTGTTTTCAGTTTTTGTTTTGGCTGGGGGGAAGGGGCGGAAGCGGGCAAAAATATTTGCCAGATTTTACTGGAATTTGCGAATAATTTTGATGTCCCCAAAAATGCGTTTTTGGCAAATTTACTATTTGAAGAAAAAATTCACTCAATTTTAAGCATAGCCCTCTGCTTTCCTCCATCCCAATGAGCCATTCTCCTAGAAGAAGTGGAATCGTTGCTTGTTACCAAAAGATAAAGCAAGTATAAGGGCACTTCTCACATCCTCTAACAACTTCTTTTTTAAAAAATAACTTTGTTCCATGCTTCATTTAATAATTATCTTATCCAATGACTAACATGGCTTATATGATCAAGGATCAAGACAAAGTTCAGTTTGGATATTAAGTAATGCAGAAAAGGAACTTGATATCAATATGACTATGGATTTCCCGTTGATTCGTTTGTGGTGCCCACTGTCTTGGGGTGGGATGGAATCGGATGGACAGTGTCCTCCATAGATTAAAATAATGATTTGGAGTCAGCCCTGTGGCCTTAGTGTTCATGCCATACAGAAGGCCTAGATTTGATTGTGACCACAATCCTTTGTTCTTTGGGCCAACAGTGTAAACATAAGGATATGTGTCCCTGAAGTGGAACAAGGGTGTTTCATGTTTCTTCATGATGACCGCCTCCCCCCTCTAGCAAAGCCATTGTGTCTGCCAACTAGTAGCCACTAGTGATAGAAATGGTATAGTATAGACACAACTTTATTGTGTCATCTACTTCTACTTCAAGCAAGAAAGAGCTGTGAGCCCTGTCTACCCCACTACTACCATTGCCAGTATTGGTGAAGCTTCACCTAAAGTCAGCTGGGGTGGAGGGTCCTTATTGTCCTGATGTTCCTTCAGACCTGCACAGAAGAGGCTTGCACAGTTGCTGCCCGTAACTGTGTCCATTCTATGAGCAGAGGACTTCCATCTTCAGCATTGTTTAATGGGATACTTCCAACTACATAAAACTGACTTTCTAAATTAACAACAAACCATGTGCTAGGAAACCTAATGCATGAACTACTGAGAGCATTCCAAGGCTTTCATCCCTTGCACCATGCCAGTGTGGGACTTGCTGTTTGTTGAGGAGGCTACAGGGAAATATATTCAGATGCTGAACTTATGAACTTCTCCTTTCACCTGCAGTTGAACCCTGCTAAATGGTTTTATGACTGTTATTGCTTTATAACCCATGACTGTAAATTCTTCCATTACATTTTATTACTTGAGGATAAAAATGTGTGCCTGGGGTTTATATTTATGTATACATATGTGTACGCACTCACACACAGAGTGATTGATAGATTAGATAGAGGAGATGCAAAACAGTGCAAGTTAGAGGTCTGCGCAGGGCACTCTTAGATTTGAATCCATTTTCAAGCTCCAACAGGTTCAGCCTGTAGCTAGCTCTGCTCTGCCTTTTTACAAGGCAAAGCACAGCTATGAAACTTTTCAAGGTGTGGAAGGGAAGAAATCCATGCCCTTACAATTGGGAGCCAGGAGAATTCCCTCTCCCTCCCACAGCATTGCCAAACCTAACTGTTAAAAAAATCATGAAGTAGGCCCCCAAAAATCAGGAGATGAGTTCTTTTTTAAAAACTCATGAGTTGTAAACCAATTGGTGTTCTTTTTACTTGCTTTCTAGTGTTTTTAGTCAAATTCCAAAGGGGTAGCCGTGTTAGTCTATTGTAGAAAGACAACAGAGTCCTATGGCACTTTTAAAGACTAACAGATTTATTTATCGCATGAGCTTTCGTGGGAGAAAATCCGACTTCATCAGACCATTTCTTCACAATCCTGATGACTTCAAATGTCCTTTTTTAATGAAAACCGAGATGCTAATGTAACCACATGCCTCTAAGAGCTGGGGCTTTAAAAAAACACCAAATATTGCAAGACTCTCAATAAAAATCATGGTAAGGGGTCATGCCACTCCCACTGATCTCTGTCTAAAGGAGGAGAATTTCTCTAAGCCTTTGATTTCTCCTTTCCATATTATTTTTCTAGATTACTTTACATTCGGAGTAACATAGAACCCATATTTTATTAAGTAATTGGGGGCTGAGGACTTCATAAAATTGACTATCTTAAAAATTAGTCAATTTATTAATCTATGATAGTATACAAAAGGAACAGCAACAAATTTATACCTCGAGCCTGACCTTTTGGGTCTGAGAGAGCCACGTCTCTTCTTTGCCACCAAATCTCCTTCCAACCCTGTACAGCCACTTGAATGTTGGCTGAGGGATTGAAGTAATAGTCCGTAGCAGGAAAATGGTTCATAACAATCTTATGAGTGATTGGTTTTCATACAACTGGGATTCTACTGTAGCAAGAACATTAGGTTCTGGCTTTGGAGGACTCTGCTAAGCTATTTCAAGTACTAGTTCGTGAGATCTCAGGAGCTTGAAATCCAAGCTGCCTTCCCTTAACCCTTGGGATAGTTAATTGGCAGAGTGCAGGCCAAATCCAGACAGCCAGATGCTTACGAATGGACTGTGAAATATTTTTATTTACTTACTGCTATCTTTATCGATGTTTTTGTTTTATTTTCTCTGGAGTCTGGACCTTGACTATACTTTGACCAAGAAATTTGGACCGTGACAAAAATAATCGATTACCCTGCCTAGTCCCTATTGAGAGGAAGTTTATCTATAATCTTACTCAATAGAAACCTCAGTGTTCCTTACTTTCTCAAGGGGTGTCTTGTAAGGGCTGCAACTGAAATTACAGTCTCCTTTGATACCTCCATGTAGTCTCCCAAAGATCTTAGTAGCAATCTCCAGTAAAATGAGAGATGTCAGGACACAAAGGGTATGTCGCCACAGCATTCTGGAGCCCAGAGAAGCCAGCATCCCAACTCCGGTTGACAGTCTCAGGCTAGCGGACCTCAAAACTAGCTGTATGGATGATGCTTTAAAGTCACGAGTCAGGTTCTGAAGCCTAGAGGGAGCTAGGCTTCACCGTCTGACCTCCAGCCCACATTGCAACTTCAAAACACTGTCCATACAGTTATTTGTAGACCGCTAGTGTGAGCCCCTCTACCCCAAATCTGCCGCCCAGGCTGAGAACCCCCTCCCTCAGGCTCTAAAATGCTGTGTAGACCTACCCAGAGAGGGGGGACACACTATTTCTCCTTTGCGTTTCATCTTTAACAGCAGTATCAAGATCCCTTGATGCAGCACCTCTTTGTATTAATGATATAGGTGAATCTCAGAAGACTCAAAGTTCAAGGGTTACTTTGAGTGAGAAACCAAGGTGTTCCAGTGCTTATCCCAACTATCTGAGCCTTTGCAAGCCTGCAACATTTTAGCTGGAAATCCTGTAAGGACTGGCTTTCTCAGAAGATGTCTGATACTTCCTGCTTTGTCAAATTTAAAAATAATGGGTGGGGGAGAGGGAGTTAATCAGATGTTTTAGAAGTTTCAAAAAAAGTTATTCAGCTCATTTCTAGAAATAGGCAACAGTTAAAGCAATGGGGTTTCTTATTCTATCTAAAATAATTCTCTCATTCCCATGGACAGTGCTTTATAGAGACAGGCAATACTAAATTTCAGTCAGTAGAAAAGGAAGTGATGTATGATTTGATTTTAAAAAGGGTAAGTGACTCAGGGCATTTTTGGTGGCAGTCAAATGGAGATACGTAAATTACTTAAAATTATTTGCATAACTCAGTTCAACTGCCCTATGCCCAGCACATCCACTGTGCTGAGTCGAAAGGAGGGGCCTCCCTTTGACTCACCAGCACTGCTCCAGTTGCCAGGGTGGTCTTAATTGATTGGCTTCCCAATTGACTGAGCAGGTCTTCACAGACCCAATAAATCAATCAGGAAGGTCAATCTGACTGTGGTGATTTTGCTGCCATCAGTAAAGGACTAGCCCTTAGAGGCTCAGAGGGTGCGTCTACAGTTGGAAATTAAGTCGACTTAAGCTTGCTTAAATCGACTTAATTTAATCCACGTCTTCACTACACTTTCCTTAAGTCGACGTAAGCAAGCTGCTTAAGTCGATTTAAGCAAAATAAAGTTGCCTTAATGAAAATTAAGTCAACTTTATTAAACCTCCTTTTAATTCGACTTTAGGCTTAAGTCGACTTCCTAAAGTCGACTTAAGCCAGTGTAGACCTGGAGAAGCCCTATGTCGACTTAAAGTGCCAGGAGGGGCACAGGGGGAACCTGGCATGCACCCCCCAAAGGGCAGGGCAGAGCCCTGCCCACTCTGCCCCTATGCCCTACCAGGGTCCCTGTCCCCCTTTGCCCCATTGTACCGAGGTACAATGGGGCAAAGGCTGAGCCCCCTGGCACTGGGCAAGGGGTGTCCCCCCTGCCACCGTGGACCTGTCCAAGGTCCCCCTAACCTCTACAAGTCGACCTAGGCATCCAGTGTGGACGCTCTATGTTGACCTTGTAAGTTCCCCCCTAAGTCGACTTTAAATTTAAGTGTGGACATGCTAAGTCAACTTTAATTTACAAGTGTAGACATAGCCAGAGAGACTGGGGAAAACCCACTGCTAGATTGATGGAGCCCAACTAAACAGAAAAGGGGCCGGTATCTACACTGCAACTTTGGAAAGTTGTTGACTAGAGTTCATAATCCCTAATACCGCCATTATGCTAAATAATAATGAACTTGTCTTTCTCAATTCGTCTGTATCTTGTTCTCTGTTTCTTGGCTTGATCTGCCTCCCTGGCTTACCTGGGAAGACTCCACAAGCTTTTTCCTGAAAATGAAGTGGCTTGCAAGACCCCAAAAGAGAATTAATATGCAGAGATGTTATTTTAAAAATAGAATGATCATTCTCTTTCAACAAAGTTTGAGACAATTAGTTTCCTGAGGATCTCCAGAATCTGATTTCCTGCTTACTTTGCCAGAAGGAAAGGCATTTCAACCACTGTACTAAAATTATCTTTCACCGATTGACTGGGAGAGCCACTGTAAAGCCTTGGTTTTCCTTCCTCATCACTTTCTTAAACGGCTGTCTGACTGGAGCTGAAATGTTTCAGGCTTCATTTCAGCTGGGAGCTAGAACCATAGTAACATATCCATGATTATGTAGGGCTAGTGTGAAGAGGACCAATGAACACATACCAAAAAAAAAAAAAAATGTGTGTCCAGACTGCATAGTTAAGGACTGAAGTCTGGAAGGAACAAAGTTATCGTTTCTGCTCCACCACGACATAAGATATTGACATTACCATGTCAGACAATTTTCACTGGCTAACGCGAAGAACTGGATTCACTACTGTCTCCAGCAGTGAATTATTTCATTTGGGACAGCAGAGCTGAAATATGACAGACCCTCTCCATGCCAGGTAGGGTACTGTGCATATTGACATGTCAGTCCAAGCAGAGACAAGGTGCGGGAGGTAGTATCTTAACTGGACCAACTTTGGTTGGTGAGAGAAATGAGTTTACAAGCCACACAGAGCTCTTCCGCTCAGAGATCTGAGTAGTTAAGCAGGTGACAGATCTGAGTATCCATGCATGTCTAGGCAATTAATAAATCTGTTTCTGTGGATGGGTCAAAAGGATGTCTAGAATCTGACTTTGCAGCAACCCCAGTCCTTTCTGCTGGCCCCTCATGCTCTCTGGAAAGTTATCTGAAATGCACAGACATTTGTCTCCTGCCAAGTAATGGCTGTGTGTATTGATTCTGAATGCATGCCATCATTTCTCTCTTTGTTCCTGTTCCAGGGTGATGGAGGATTTAAACTTCAAGCACGTTTCCAGAAGTTGTCAAGTTCTTCTGTCTTTTTGATCCACACATCCATGGAAAAAGTGGAGTGTTGGGGGTACAGGAGACAAGGGTATCTGCTTCTGGTACAGGCTATCAACACTCCAAGTTGTTGATGTACCAACGGGACGGGAGGCCATGCCTTCAGGCAACAGCCTGAGGGGGTGCTAGGCGGACCCTCCTTGGAGGAGCCGCTCCCCACTGTTGCAGACGGCCAGGGCCCAGGGGTCAATTGGTCATGATGACCCCAGCTCAGGCCTGCTGTTGGCCGAGGGCTCCCATTGGAGGCGGGAGGGGGAGCAAGTGTTCTTCTGGTCCTTCCACTCCCATGCTGGACACAACGAGGGAGCTGTGGGGGACCAGAACCCATCTCTTCCCCTCACCCGCCACCGGGCAGCCTAGGGGCATCGGCCCCTGTCACTCCATCTTCCAGCCATGCCCCCAGTGGGGGGATGGGGAACAGTGGGAAACAAGCCAGCAGATCTCCCCCCCCCCATGCAGGGCACAAATGCAAATCTTGGTCCCCAGGCACTGGAGACCCACAGTATGCCATTGATCCCAGTTGTCACATTTCCTTGGTTTCCCTGTGTTTTCATGTTTATCACACTCTTTCAGTTACTGGCCATAGGATATACAGCATCACCATCACCACAGTGCTCCTGGCAACCCTCCCATCCACACATCCCACTAACTGGCTGGCCCAAAACCAGAATGTGTCATCTGCAATGTAAAGTTGAGCCCAAAAGAGTTCCCATCACCAGCAAAAGCCATGGTGAATGGTAACAAAAAAGGTCTCCTTTTCACTGTGTGACGGGATCTGTCAGGCTGTCTCTGACCCCTGCTAGAGGGGTTGGCACTCTGAGGCTCCTGCTTAAGGATAACCCCTCAAGCCAAGCTACCAACAAGACAGTCCTCCAGAGGCCTAGAAGGGCCATGGGGAGGACACTGACCAATCAATAGCAAGCAGGCTATTCAAGAAGGCTTGTTTGCTTCCTCTGAAGGTCAGTAATGAGTGAAGCTTCGACAGGAGAGAGTGCCTCGGTATAAGCCCTTAGCTTAAATAGTGAAGATAAGCAGTCACCTTCTGTGTTTTTAGTTTAAATATGCAGACAGTCAAATCTTGAGATGGTTACTGTTAATATTCCAGATTGATGCCAAGTTCAGAGCCTTAGCTGTGCTACTCCAGCCTGACTGCCATGCACAGGTTTCTGCAAACACCAAAACATTTTACAGCTTCACTTTGAATTTTTCATGCACAGAAAAGATGATGTTTATAGTTGTTTGGTGCAAGAACAAGGAAATTTGGCATGGAAGGCAGTATGGTCTGGAAGAATTTACCACAAAGCTGGAAGACAGGAGATCATGAATTCTAATCATGGCTAGGTCACTGATTTATCTGGCCTCTGGCAAGTCACTCTACCTTTCTGGCTCAGTTTTCCTCCCTGTAAAATGGGTATTATGATGGTTACAAGATTACTAGCATGTTTTATTAGTTAAAGTTTGCAAAGGGCTAAGTATGATTGGCTGCTTGGTGGAATTCTGTGGTTTTCATGTCTGGGCATGGCTAGCCTTGAGGATCAATTCAACTTCTTCAGCATTTGTGACCATTTTGCCACAAAATTGTTAAGGTCACATGTAAGCATGGTTAAAAAAGCTGCACACACCTCCTGCTTAGCAGCTAAGCAGGGAGGGGGCAACTGATCTGCATGGACTTTATACTTGCATGAGTACAATTGGATGCTCAGCATAATTTCACCCGGGGCTGGGCATGATGGGAAATGGTATGTGTGGCTGATTCAAACCCTCTGAATCTGGTGGGAAATATTGCCTTTTCATGATATGCTACCCTTTGATTGTATATCTGTTTATAGACTGAGAAGCTGATGGAAAAGTCACCATTAGCAACAGAGAACTTGGAAAAGTGAGCAACCCTAGTTTTCAGTCTTGTAAAACTAAGTGGGGAGGGATGTGAGTATTAGCTCTGTTAGAGCTGTGCCTTACGCAAATGCTCACCTCCCTCCCATTGTTAAAGGATTGACTTAAAAATTTGTTGTGTAGTCTTTTTGGTTATTTTAATTGAGCTGAAATCACCAGAGAAGGGGAAAACTTCTCTAAAAGCTGAATTCACTGACTAGCTGACTGAGATCTAGCAGGAGAGCATTGTGCAAGCAGCTAGCAGGTTGGGCAGGAAGGTAGTGCCAGTAGACAGCATGAGTGACCAGCAGGCAGAGCCAGTGGGCAGTGCCAGCAGATGGTGTGAGTGACCAGCAGGCAGAGCCAGTAGCCAGTGGGCAGTGCCAGCGGATGGTGTGAGCGGCCAGTGGGTAGCGTGAGCAGACCCAGAGGTGGCAGAAGATAATTGGAGGGAAGGGGAGGTCTGAGGGCCCCCCTCACCCATTTAGAGGTGGACACTAAAACTATGATGGTCAGTATGGGAGTAATGAAGAAGTGAAGGACGCACTCTATGTACACTGGGGGTGGAATGAGTTCTGTCTATTGGGTTTTGTGGAAATCCTGCTTTGCACTGTATCTCAATCAGTGCTGCTTTTGATATCGCCTCTTTGTAGTCTTTATTAAAAGTTGTATGTGCTACACTCAGACTCGTGCTTGCAAGAGGGGAAGTATTGCCCTTCTAGGGCGCCCAGGGAATAGTGTGTAATTTCCCAGGTGGGGGCTCAAGCTGATTGGTATTGTAACATTGTTTGGGAACCCTTAGGTATAGAACCCGGCCCTTTGTTCTGGCCGTCTTGGCCTGGCAGAAGGGTTACACACAAAAAGGCAAACCTACAGTGTCAGGAAACTCATCTGACGATCCTGAGCAAGAACAGGAGGGATAAACTAGGGACTAGGGCACACAGAAGATCTGAGATCTGCTGCTGGCTCAGCCACAGGTGCCATGTTTGCCCGGGAGCAAGTGACTTAATTTACCTTGTGCCTCGGTTCCCAATCTGGAAAATGAGGCTAATACTTCCCCTGTGAAGCAGGATGTTGTGAGAGGCTAAAATCCATTAATAATGGGGAGGTGCTCAGATAGGATGGGGATGAGGGGCATATGGATACTTCAAATCAGCTGACCGCACCTCTATCTATCTGTGATCAGTTGTGCAGGATTCTAAAGTTGCAAAGTGATGATTCACAGCAAGAATCCTGCCTCTGGTCGCACTTGGGTGCACAGCAAAAATCCCTCCGAATGCAGGACAATCATGACACAAAATGGTTTTATTATCGCCCCTGGAAACAACTCTGAGCCAAACACAGTATGAGCGTTACCCTGCCACTAGAGCCAGCACCAATTACATTTTTCTAAATAAACAAGTAACTGTTCATCCACTACTGCACCAGTCCATATGGGTAGATGAGTACCTCCTCTGCTCTGATTGCTGTTGGTGGGTGGACGCCTGCTTCTGAAGCCTCTGGTTTGTCACCTTCCGCTCAGTTCTATGGCTGATCAGACACCAGTGGCACACTTGGACCACTTCTCTCTGCTCTTTAAAGTTGCGGTGTTTGCTCCCTTTCGAAGGAAATATTTTCATTAGAGATTATGATTTATGTAGGACCAATAGCATGCTTGGTGCTTTGTTACGCTTAATTTAAACTAATGTAGGTACAGGGTTCCCTCTGCTACATTGATGAGTGCTGTGTTTTACTTAATTTCAATATTGCAGAAGCACCCAGGAACTTGAGATATGGACCATTACACTAGCCTTTGTGCAAACACAGAACAAAAAAGGCAGTCTTTGTCCAAAAGAGTTGCGTAAATTATTGTCATATCCTTACAGGTTCTCTGAGATAAGCAAATATGATAACAAAGTCAGAGGTCAATATAGTTTATCCAAGGTCACACAGCAAGTCAGCAACAAGAAAAGACTAGAATTACTGATTCCCTGAGCCATTCTAATTTCTTTAGATTTATGCTTTTCTGAAGAAACCCAGGCACCAGCCTGCCAATTGCCCACAATTCTCTTTTTTGTTAAGAAAAATTGTGAAGTTTCCATTTCTGAAAACCATTTACAGCTGAAAAATGGGCTTTTGTTAAAAATTTTCTGTCTGAAATCCCAAAACTGAAAATATTTACACAGTTTTAATTTTACTAAAAATATTTGTCCTGTTTTTTATCATAAAACTAGATCATTTCAACTAAAATGTTCATTTTTCACAAACGTTTTCATTTTGGCCAAAAAAAACCATGGAGGGTTCAGGAGGGAGGAGGAAAATGTTTCATCACAAAACTCATCCAGCTCAGCATGCGAAACGTACCTGCAGGATTATGAAAATGCAGCTTTGCACCGGCCATAACCATGAGCACTGGCTACATGTGGCATAAGCTTAAAAGGAGAAAGTATTTGCTGAGCCATGTCTTTGTAGTGACAGATCTGAATTCAAACCCCTTTGTTTTCATAACAGAAAAAAAATGTCTCCCTTCTGGTGCATGTCAGTGCATTTGCTTTCTGTTTTTTAACCTCATTTTTGGTAACTTGAATTGGTTCCCGCTTCATCCCCTCAAACTGTGAATTAGGGCGACCATTGGTCCAGTTTAAGCTGGACTGTCTTAGTTTTGTGGCACATTGTCCCTGGTAGCAACTTAGAAACCATGACTTTGTCTGGTGGAAATGAGGCAAGGAGACTGAGGACACTAGTGGAGAGTGGGGGCAATGCTTCCCTGCAGAGTGACACCGGCAGGGGTGGGCCGAGGTCCATGGGGGAGCGGGGAGGAATGTTCTGTGTTCTGGGGATACACCAGTTGCCACCTTAAAAGAACTTCACTTTGCTCTGGTAAAAAAGCCAAAGGGAAATGGATGTCACTCGGAAAGACTCCCTCTCTTGTTTATGTGAGGACATAAGACTATTATGAGACTCTTTCCTATTGCAGCCCTAGTAACCACCCATTATCCTAATTTCTGAAAGAGAAACAAACACACCTCCCAGAAATATACTGGTTCTTTTCCGTGTGCACATCTGTGAGAAAGAAAAAGGCTGCTCTGAAGGGTCTCTCTCCCTAAACCCATCACTCCCTTTCTCTCTGTGCTTCTCTCTTTCTCATTGTTCTCTCCACACCTGGAGCTGCATTTTTTTCCCCCTTTGTGTTATCAACCAGGCTATAGTGCAAAGGTTGTTCACTTGTCATCTGCTCTGCTGTAGAACAGGTACATCCGGAAGTAGTGGCGTGACATCAGAAAGTAAAGCAAGAAGGCCACAAAATTAATTGGACTTAATTTGCAGGAAGGGAGATTTAGATTAGATATTAGGAAAACCTTTCTAACTATATGGGGCAGTGAAGCTTTGGAACAGGCTTCCAAGGGGGTTATGGAAGCCTCATCATTGGGGGGTTTTAAGAACAGGTTGGACAAATACCTGTCAGGGATGGTCTAGGTTTACTTGGCCCTCTATCAGCGCAGAGACTGGACTTCATGCCTTCTTGAGATCCCCTCCAGCTCTATGATTCTGTGGAAACAAAGAGACAAAGCATAGCTCCAACTTAGAGAAGAGGGCAGAATATTCACAGAGATATTTGAAATGCTCAGAATTGTAGTATTTTCTCCCCCTCAGAGATTTGAGATTGATCTCATTTTTGCCACATGATCTAACTGAAATTGGATGGCTTTTTTGGCAGGGAACGACCATGCTAACTGTGACAATTTTGCATATTTTTTGTCACGTGAGTTCTCATGGAAACTTTAAAAAATAAAATCCAGTTCGAAAAAGGGGACAGTTTCATGAAGAGTTTTGGACAACTTTACACTATCCCAATCCTCAGAGGCAGATAATGATCAGGCTTATTATAGGGTAGACCAAATCCTTCCTACTCCAAAGATGCTTCATTGCCCTACCTTAGCACACAGGTTCCATGGCCACAGCCTGTTCTCTTCTAAACCCTGATCATGCTATCTGATCTGTGCAGGTGGACCTGTGCAAAGCCCCACTGACTGCAGCAGGATTCTCTGCATGCACAAAGGTCCACCTGTGCCAGCTCAATGCCTTCATGCACAAGCCACACATATGGCCTCTGCCTTGCTATGGAGCACCACACTGCCCTTTGCACTTACTGCTGCTCTGCCACATCCTACAGGCATACTCTCATCCCCAGAGAAAGGATCTTTGCATTTATGATTTGTTTTGATTCTTTTTAGACTCCCTGTTCATCCTTCCCTCAGCTGGGGCCTCTAAAGCAAATACATTTCGTTTAGACTGAAGTCACCACTGCCAGTAGATGTTTGTTTTTTAAAATGTGGTTAACATTTAACTTGACCAAACGTAGGGCTCACTCACTCCATCCCACAGTTACAGGGTAGCTGGCATTGCCCGCACAGACTGTCATACATCCATTAATCAAATGGGCATCCCCATTTCAGAGTTTTTATGGACCCAGGCCATCCAGAAGCACTACAATCCCGTGATGTGTTTTTCTTTCAGTCTCAAGCTAAAATTCCAACTTTCTCTGGGCCATGGCATCTCCTTTGTCATGTCCCCCCAAAGAGCAACTCATCACTTAGTCTCTCTTTACCTTTTCACCTCTGCTTGCCCTGTTTGTAATGTGGAGTTTATGATGTAATTATATCTCACACAGCTGAGCTCGGCCCCCTTATCACCAGGCTGATTACACTTAACAAGGCCTAAACTCCCTCTCTCGTTCTCTGCCAGGAGTCCAATTTTAAGCTCTAATTGTTTTACAGGCCTTTTGCACTCAAGGCAGGGTGGGGTGGGGGAACTGGTTTCCATTTCAATATGTTGGGGAAAGCACATTTCCCACCATCCCATCCACATAAGCACATCTTGGGGTGACTGCCTGCAAAAAATGACCAACAGCTACCATGCATGTGTAACCCATATGCCTGAAAAGGCTATCTCTGAGAGACCTGCTGAGGGTGGGTTACTGTTGCTGGGCAGATTAGCGACCCACAACTGGAAACTTCCAGAAGCAGGGAGTGGTAGCAATTTGAGCATGCTCCACAGTGTACCCTGCTGGTGTGATCAGTCAGATGACTGGAGAGCAGCAGCCTGAGCAGACAGCAGGCAGGAGCTGCCTTGAGGGGAGACCATGTGCTCAGTGTTCTGGAGAGGAGCTGAGCCAGGAGCGAACAAGATGTTTTCTCCATGTAAAGGAGTCATTTGCACCAGACCTTGCAGACATGCATATGGGACTGAGGGCTGGTTGCAGAGGAGAAGAGAAAGCCTGCATGTAATGCTACAGAGGATCCCAGCAAAGAAAGAAGAGGACAGCGATTTCTTGCCACTCAAGCTTCCACACTGGAACAGAGACAGTAGCTGAGAGTTGGGTGAACTCCACACAGACTTTGGGACTCTTGGGTATCTTTCATGCAAGGGAGTGTTCTTGGTTAATTGTAGTTTGTTTTCTTAGGATAAGGTTCATTTAGTTAGTAGTTAATAAAGTTCATTGTTATGTTTGTTTTTAGTAGTATTTTAATGTGTGAGTGTAGCTCTGAGCAAGCTTCACCGTGAGTCCTGTACAGACTGGATCCTGGGTCTCCAGCTGCTTTCCCCATAGGGGTTGGGATTGATTTCTGTGGGGCACTGGAGAAGGGCAACTAAATGAATTTGGCCCACCCGAAGGTTACACATGCATCTATGTGCCCTGAATGAGCATTCAAAGACCCTGGCTTTTCTCCAGCACATAGATGAGCTATCACTTAGAGGCAAGATGTGAAGACCCCTCTCCACAGATCCGCTGGTGTTTGTTGCAGGCTTACTTAAGCAGATGGAGGTCACATGCAAAGTTCCCACTCGGCACACCTGCGAGATACTTGTAGGACACCCCAAGCACTAATTAAGGGATTGCCCCCGGGCACCAGCCTCAGGGGTTGGTGTGGGGGGGCAGCGGGCCCTTGGAGGAGGAGCTGCCTCTGCTGTCACAGATGGCCAGGTGCCACAAGGCTTTGACATCCCCAGAGGCCACACCGACCCCAGCTCAGGCCTGCCGGTGGCCAAGGCTACCCCTGTGGTGGTAGCAAGTGTCCTCCTGGCTTTCAATCCCCATGCTGGGCACAATGACACCAGGGAGCCACAGAGATTCCGAGTGCACAGGGGTCAAGTAGCCAACCCAACAGTAGGTCCAGAGCAGAGCCACCACTGCTGCCACCAAGCAGCCCAACTGCATCACTCCCACTCGCCACTGCACCCACCACCCCCACAGCGGGAGAAGGAGTTGGAAACGGACTTGCAGACCTTGTGGGGCTCTGCCACTACCGATGATGACAATGGGGCACATAATGAAAGTATTGGCCCCCAGCTGCTGAAGATGCATGGTATGCCACTGTTAACTAAACTGCCCTGTCTCATCTTCCCACAGTGTCTCTTACTGAATCGAACCTGCCTCTCGCTGACAAAGAAGGATTTTAGGTGATCCTACTGATTTCAGGAGGTATTTGTTCCATTTTCCACTCTGGCTACTGAGATGAATGTAAAGGAGAGGCACAAATGAAGTTTTCCCAGCACTAACCAGAATGGGAACACTTTATTCCAGTGGGGTTATCAGGCACTGCCCTTGAAAGATTGCTTCCTTCATTGCACTGGGCCAATTCATGGTGGTGTTGACATAAGCTGACTTTTTCTTACTTTCAAATGTCACTCTTGGGACTGGTTGAATTATTGTTATTAAAGTATATTGCAGCAGTGCCTAGAGACTGACCACAAATGGGGCTCCATTGTGTTAGGCGCTATGAAGACACAGAGTAGTAGATGGCTCCTGCCCCAAAGGGCTTCCTATGATGAGACAGACACAGAGTGGAGAAAGGGCTGTGGCACATAAACAGAGTGAACAAGGCGACAGCAGCAAATGTCAGGTTACTGGGTTATTTTGGGTTTTTAACATTTTGGGTGGGCTTTTAACTAAACGGAAAAAAGAAGGGAGTAGGGGAAGTAAAACGGGGGAATAAGGGAGGGCACCTGATGAGAGACTGGGATGAAGAGATTGTGAAAGGAGGTTCCAGGGGGTGGGGCAGAGAATAGCCACCTAATCAGCACAGAGTAGATAGCATCCAGAATGAACTCTGAAGGGAGTGATCTGGTGATATCATAGGTGTTTACCAGTCCTTGCTGAGGCCAGCTCCTGCTGGCATCTGTTTCTTGAACCTTGGGATTGGCTCCTTCCTGAATTTTTTCTTTTTCCCCAAATCCCCTTTGTGGGTGAGGTTTAATGCCCTGCTAGTTGGGATTCGCAGGCCATTTAAATTTGACATTTGAATGCCCTTTGGAAATCAGAGCCAGCTCCTCAGATGACTGACATAAAGAAGTGTAGCTCTGTTGACTTCCCTGGAAGTATGTCATTTTATACCAGCTGCAGGTCTGGCCTCCACAGTGATAATAAGCTTTTAGGGAAACCTAGAAGAGCGGGTATGTGGCAGGTCATGTATGAAGTGCATTTGTATTGCTTCATAAGGAAATAGGACTGGGTCTGCAAGTAGGGTTACGAACCCTCCAGGATTGTCCTAGGGTTGTGCCATGTGATGAAACCTTCTGGAGTATCTCCAACCAAAATTGGCAACTCTGTTTGCAAGGAGTGCAGCAAAGCAAGGCTGAGGTGCATTAGGAAATCTGCTAAGAATACCCAAGCCAGGAATAGGAAGGAATCGGTAGGTCAGGGACAATGCCCATTAACATCGGATCTCAAGACAAATGAGATCACCTTTCTGACAGAATTATTAACATGTTGATGGATCAAGGAAACGCAATTGATGTTTTATATCCAGATGTCAGAAAAGCACTTCACACAGAGTATCATGAATTCTGAAAGGTGCAAAATTAATTCAGATTATTCAGATTGACTTAGGTATGGAACGCTTTATAGCAGAAATGCTGAAAACTTGCTTATGACAATAAACAACAATGTACCAAGTAGACAAAGGTGTCAAATGTGGTGCTACAGTGAGTTTGTCATTATTCCAGTGTTCCAGTTTCATTAAGATCCTCACTAAAGATCAGAGGTGTAGCTAGAACTGATTGAGTGGCAGGATTTGTGGTTGACACGGGTGGGCATAAGCCTTGTGTGATAAGTGAAACGGGCTGATAAAAATGTGGGATGAATGGTCCCCCATAGCCACACCACTGCTAAAGATCTGGACAAGTTGGGGTAATTAACCGATCGTCTCTTGGGTTATGTCTACACTTACCAAAGTGAGTTTGAATTAGTTAATTCAAACTAACTAATTCGAACTAACTTTAGTTAGTTTGAATTAACTTAATTCGAACTAGCACGGTCCTACTGGAATTGTAGTTCGAACTAAGCAAGTGCCATAATCAAATTAGTCAGTTGCATTAAGCTCAATGTGCCGGTTAGTTCGAACTAAGCAGTTAGTTCGAACTAACATGGCCACATTGACTTAATTCGAACTAACTAGTTCGAATTAAGGGTTAGTTTGAAAGGCATAATCAAATTTATTAGTTCAAATTAAGGAAGACCTTAATTCGAACTAATGAAAGCCTAGTGTGGCCAAGGCTTAAGTTAGTTCGAATTAAGCTTCCTTAATTCGAACTAACTTTCCAGTGTAGACATAGCCTTGGAGGCTGTTTCAAACAGCAGTTGAGGTCAGAAAAATAATTAGAGGTGGTTGGGAAAAAAGAACAAAAAGTGAAAATCTTGAAGATTTTTGTAAATCAAAATTTTTTTTAAAAAATGGTTTTCAATTAGTAATATTTCTTTGATTTCATCTTTTTATATTTAAAAAGTTATAAAATAACACATTTCTAAAGTAATTTCAAACTGAAAAAATCAAATGTTTCCTTCCACCCCATTTGACATTTTTAAAACATTTTTTTTCCAATTTTTTTTCTAAATAAAAATTGTTGAAACTGATGTGTTCCCAAACAGGAAGTTTTGGTTTTGATGAATCAGCATCTTCTGACAAAAGTTTCGTCAAAAGATTCCCCAACAGCTCATAGAAATAATCTAATGGGACATATAGAAATAGGCAGAAATTAAGAGAATGAGATATTCAATTTGAAAGAAATTGCTGTGGAACAAATCTGGGAGGAAAATAACTGAAAACACAGACATTAAATGGACGAGAAAATGCTGAAAAAGATGTGGGGTCTGTAGCGGACGGTAGATTACATATGACTTTGCAAGGCATTGTAATGTTGGCCTCCATACACAGAAACATCACATAAATTACTCAGTAGGGAAATAATAGTCTTTCTTTATATGACTCTAGAGAGGCCACAGTATAGGGTGGCCAGCTGCCCAATTTTCAACTGGAAAGTCCACTCAAAAGAGGGGATCTGACAGTGATTGGTCATCTACTGACCAGACAGACCAAAGTCTGGTTATTGTGGATGTGAGGGGCAGGATGGTGCTGGGTCAACATCTGCACCAGCCCCTACTCAGCCAGTGCTGCCCCCTATCTACAGCAAGCAGTTGAAGCTCCCAGCTCATTGCTCTGCCTGTGTGTGTCTACACTGGCAACTTAGGTCAACTTAAGTCTCCTCAAGTCAACCTAAACAAAGCCACGTCCACATTGGGCTATTATTAAGTCGACTTAAGCATTTCCTTAAGTCGACTTAAGGAAAGCTTAAGTCAACTTAATAACACCTCATTTTAGGTCGACTTAAGCCTTAAATCGACTCCTTAAATTGACTTAAACCAATGTGGACAGGAATTAGTGCCTAAATCGACCGTATTAAGTCGACTTAAAGCATTAAGTCCACTTAATAAGGTCGACAAGGGACTATGTCTACACTAGAAAAGTTAAGTTGACTTTGTTAAGTTGACTTAACAAGGTCGACTTAAAGTCGACCTTACTAAGTTGACTTAACTTTTCTAGTGTAGACGTAGCCCCTGCGAATCCCTCCTGACCTGGGCAGAAGGGGAGGAATGAAGAAGAAAGGAAGTAGGGAGAAGACACTCAGGCTATGTCTACACTTGGCCAAATAAGTTGACTTTGCTAAGTCGACTTAACAAAGTTGACTTTAAATTGACTTTGTTAAGTCGATTTAGCATGTACACACTCAAAAATTAAGTCAACTTAAAGGGGACCTTGCCAAATCAACTTAGAGTGTCCACACTGGATGCCTAAGTCGACTTCTAGGGGCTAGGTGGACCTGGGACTGGTCCATGGTGGCAGGGGGGGCACTCCTTGCCAAGTGCCAGGGGGCTCAGCATTTGCCTCATTGTACCTGGGTACAATGGGGGCTGAACAGGACAGGGACACTGGCAGGGCATAGGAGCGGGGTGGGTAGAGCTGTGTCCTGCCCTATGCAGGGGGCACGCCAGGCTCTGGCTGTGCCAGCCACCCTGGCAGGGAGGGCAGTGGGGGAGCCCTTTAAGTCAATTTAAAGTCGATTTAGGGCTAATCTACATCCACACTGACTAAATCGACTTTATAAAGTCAATTTAGCCAGTAAAGTCGACTTTAAACGTGGTTTTATAAAGTTGACTTTAAATTTCCTTAAGTTGACTTGAGCAGCAGTCTAAGTCGATTTAAGGAAAGTGTAGTGTAGATGCAGATTAAATTAAGTCAACTTAAGCAAGCTTAAGTCGATTTAATTTGTAAGTGTAAATGGACCCTCAGAGGGGAAGAGCAGAATGATGTGTGCTTGGGAGGAAGAGGAGTGAACAGGGGGCAGGGCCTCTGGTGGGAAGAGGTAGGACAGGGAGGTTCTAGCACTCTTTCTCAAAAGTCCATTTTTTAAATATTACAAAGTTAGTAGCCCTAGGCCACACCTACAATGTTGTGTTCAGTTCTGGGCACTTCCAATACCAAAAAGCTATTGACAGAGCAATATAAATTGATTACCAGAATAGAAGGATCTATTTTTGAGGAGGGGTTAAAGGAGCTTTATATGTATCACTTGAGTAAAGAGTGACTAAAGACAAATAAGTGCAAGTATGTAAAGAAGATAAATACAGAAGAGGGACAGGAATAACTTAGAGAAATGTAACTAGTACTAAAGGAAGGCACTAATTTAGACTGAATCTCAGGAAACCCTTCCAGGCAGTGGTATCTATTAGACAGTGGAATAGTTTCCTGAGGGAAGCGGTAGATCCCTGTGACTTGGGGCATTTGAAAGTGTGGTAGTATGCATAAATCACTAGAATATATACTGTAGGAAAGACCTGTACCTGCTAGGAGGAGAATGGATCATATGACTCGAGAGGTGGTGTTGAGCTCTAATGTCTCTGACACAAAGACTAGAACAGCTATTGTTGCTGTAGGTCAGAATCAAGGTGTATTAGCAGATTTGTGCAGAGGGGAAGCTTGCACAACGTCTGCTCACATTTGCCCCATTCTAACTAGTGCTCTCAGTCTCTTGCTTTCACAACACACTATGCAAAGTCTGCACATCCATATCACATAGCTCTAATTCTCTCTCACTAAGCCACTGTTGGAGTGCCACCCAGAGGAACCTGTTTGAGAAAAGTTTAAATCCAACCTCAAAGCATTCTGATTCTGTGAACAGACACAAAGGGGCCTGATTCGCCCCTCCCTTCTACGTAGCTTGACAAGGGGAATTCATCATCATCACTGAACTGTAGCCAATTTGTACCAGCACAGCTGACACAGAGGGAAGTATATTCCACCCCAATTGAGCTCTCCACGGTGCAAAACATGCCCCTTATGCAGCCTCCACAGAAGCTAGCTGAGATGTGGATCAAAAAAAAGGCAGGAGTGGGCCAGAAAAGAAAGGAGGGCAGATATGTGACAGGAAGAGTGGGGGCTAAAGCAGCCTGCAGTTGGCTGATTCCTTTACTGCTGTAAACCCCATTTGGGCTATAGCAATGGAGATCACAACTCACACTGGGGGTCTGATCTAGCCCCTGAATATGGCGGGCATGCGTTGCCTCCACTCAGTCCTTGCATCAGAGCGTAGGCCAGAATGGAATAAATAAGAGGAGAAACCAGCCCGAGGCGTGGAAATGCTCTCAAATGTCACCTTGTACATTGCTATGCCCTGGCTTACAGTTCATGAATGATTCAATGGTAGTCCAACCTTATTCCACACTTTTTACCCAAGAATCTCAAAGTATTGTACAGATCTTCGTGAATCAGCTCTCTCAGCACTTCTGAGAGGCACAAGGGTAGTAATAACAGATAAGCCCAGGATAGAAAGAACACTGAGGTTAATGGTGACCTTCAACAAAAAAGTGTGTGTGGTTTGTTTTTGTTTGTTTTTTTTTTTAATAGCTTTCTTTTGCCTGGGTCTTTGTTTGTTTGAGGGTTATTAGAAATACCAAAAAAACAAGTGTTAGCTTTCCTGTTTTCACTAGAGGGCTGCCTGAAGGAACCTGGGAAGCCAGGTGGGGTGCATTCTCAGTCCTCATCTGACAGGCCAGAAGTGCAGACTCTTTGGCAAAGAGGGCTTTTCTTCCAGATGCTTGTTATGAGTTAAATAGATGTTAGCAAAAGGAAACAAACAAAAGATTTTAAATGGTCTACATAAAAGTCACTTCCCCTCTGTTATCTAGGCCTCACTTCCTTGGAAACTGTCATGTCATGAACTTACAAGTTGTCTAGTCATCCAAAGAGCCTGGCAGGAAAAACAGGATAGATAAGGCTAGAATTACTAATGTAAAACAGCAAAAGGAAACAAAGGTAGGACCTCTTATCCAGCCCAGGATATTCTGGGTTGATTTAGTTATTTTGATCATCTAGGTTTTCTTCATATATCACAAGGAAAGGGGGAGGGGGGGAGACGACATTTTTTTTTCCTTTGCAGGTCACATATCTGAGGCCATACAGCAAGTCTAGGGCAGATCTAGTACTACATCATGTCTCCTTAGGTCAGTTCTCCTCCAACATCTACTTCACACCAGTTTAACTGCATTGATGTCCATAGAGTAATTCCTGAATTATACTAGTGTAGGCAAATGGAGAACCAAAGACCTGATTCTGCTCTCGGTTACATTAGTCAGTAAAGTTACTCTGGATTCGTCCCTATGCAACAAAGAGCAGGACCTGTCTTTATCCCCTCAGTATCCCCTTCTTTCTCTACAACAGGACATCTGAAGGGCAGCAATCCTACCATTTTCACCTTCATAACTGAGGCACCATCTGTCCAAAAGGAAATTCCCTTACGATCCACAAATCCCCATCCCCTCCTCCACATTCTTTCTTTCCATAGCAACTGCTTCTCAGTAATTGCATCTAATTAAGAAATCAATAATTCCACTCAGGCTTCCCCAGACACCTCCATTTCTAAAGGCAAAGGGCTCACTTCACTCATTACCAGCATGTGCTGAGTACTGGAAGCAAAGAGAAATAGCAGAAGCCAGCCCCCTGGCCTATTGCCAAACTCAGCCCAGTCATGAGCACACACAAACCCCATGGAGTTCACAGGCACTTGCACCCCCTCCTGCAGAGGCTGATTTGATTACTGATGGATAGGGATCAGAGCTACCATGGGTAAAACACGAATGGAATTCCTACTTCCTTGTTTCTATTTGGTGGAGGAGGCAATAAGACAGCATCCCTTTGGTGAACACAGCAACCCTGGCTGCCAGCCTACAGAGCACTTTGGATGGGCTTCAGAGGGCATCTAATCCAGTCCTACTGCTCCCGTGGGGTTGTGGCTGCAGCCCACAGTCTAAAGAGCAGAAATGTGATGTAGTGAAACATGGCCCAATCCTTAGGGCTTTGATAAGAACAATGCTGATGTAAGGTATCTAGTACTCTATATACACTCTGTGTGGGTCTAGTGAGGGCCCATTAAGTGATAAGGATTTTAGTGGGAGTTGAATGGACTCTCATGTATCAGGAGACACTCATTATCTTGCAGGACTGGAACCACAACAGCCCATTCCAACAGTATCCTGGAACAGGTAGTTCAACCACAGGCATGAAACAGAAGGTTAATAAGCAGCTCCCATTCTGTGCTGTTTTCAGGCATTTTGCATCTTTTGAGTCCTTCTCCCTTATACCATTTACCATGATTCTGGCTTGAAGAGAGAAGCCAGAAACTGCTGCAACCTGTTACCTACCCCTTGGCTGTGCTATGTGCTCAGCCCATCTCAAATAAATGGTATCACCTGCCATATCGTTGAGCCAAACTACATTCAGTTGGTAAGTGCTGTATTTATCCAGTTTGCTAGGTGACCTTGAGCCCAAGAGCGGCTGGAAGGTTTGTTTGTGTTTGTATTAGTGGGAATGCAGCTGGAAACTGTGATTTGCAGCTTAGTGGAAGCCTCAAAGGCAAGCACCATCGCAGCAGGGCTACAGAATTAATAGTTTACAATTGCCTGAGAAAGCAAGACTTGAAAGAACCCCACCACTGGGCACATGAGCTTCTCCAGTCAGCAATAACTTGCAGGGACTATTTCTAGGAGATCCGCCTGTACACAAAGCTCTTTGGATTAGGAGGCATGGATATTTGCAAATGCAGCCTGATATGCTGAGCTGCCAAAACATCTGAAGCAGATTCAGCTACCCAGAAAACTGAGCTTTTTTTTAATGGTTCTGTGTTCCCAGCCTCTGCAGGATAACACTGGGATTTTTTTAAAGAGATGCAGTTAAAGTTGTTAGACCAAACGTCCAACCAACATACTGAATCTTACAGGTATCATGTTACCATTGGCACCAGCCATTAAGCTGGTAATATTTCTTTTACAAAGCCAAGTATCTGAAGAGCTTAAATAGTCAAACTGCTGCTGAGCAACCCTACATAAACAAACAACGCTGTACTTACATTCACAGAGAGTCCTAAAGGCAGAAACATTGCAAGTAGCAGTAAGGAGACTGATATAACACAAAGAAGCCTAGAAAGGCTGGAACATAGTTAAATGAGATTCACATTGGAGGGGGGAAATGGAAACTAAACTATCAAGGAAATATAATCTGAAACACTCAAGGGGAGGAAGGGATCTGGGAAACGCTAAACCTGAAAGTCGTGTATCAGTGAATGTACACAATAAATTGCATCTGAGCATGTAATGAGCTGTGGTAGGAAGAAAAGTCAGTGGAACATCATACTATACAAGCAGACCACATCTAAGATAGGAAAATGCCTCTTTGATGGGAGTTGCTGACAACCACTCATCTCTCCTGCCACCAGCCTCTTTCAGCTGCTGTTGGGAGTAGCTTGGATGCTAGCATATAGTACCATTACACAGACATGGTGGAAACTTGACATCTATCATGCTGTTGGTAACAGTGCTGAAAATGGTTTTGTTCTGTCTACATTAGCATTTCTCAATCTTTGGGATGGGGATCTTGGGGAATGGGAAGAGCTGACCAGTCCAGGGTGGAGAAGGTTGCAGAACAAAGAAGAGGAGTGAGGACTAGAAGAGCAGTATGACCCTGACTCCCTGGTACAAAGTGCTCCCATTGCCCTAGCTCAGTGGCTTTCAAAGCTGGGTATGTGATCTCCCAGGCATCTGTAAACTCTTGTCAGAAGCTATGCCAAAAAAAAATCCTGTAATGGAGGACAACCCATTTTATTTAGTAAGACTTGGGACTCTCATCATAGGTATACTACCATATTTGGGACAGGGTATGCAGCCTAAAAAGTGTGAAAACTACTGCCCTACGTAAATCAATGGGTTGCTCCTATGGGAGCAACTCCATTATATGTAGCACAGGCCTCAGCTTTTCTTCCTTGCTTCCACGGTGCTTAGCTCAGCCTTCAGAGCACATGGTATCTGGCCCTATGGAGCTTTCAATGGACATCCTTTTTTTCCCATGCAGCCAAAGCAAGTAGCCTTCTAGAGCGTGGGCGGAAATGGAGGGAAGCCACTTGGAATGGAAGGAAAGAGAAGGATGTGGAAGAAGAAGAAAGCAATGCTAGAGTAAGAATAAAAGAGCAGGAAAGACAGGAGAGAGAAAAAATGGAAAGAGAAAAGGAGAGATGGTGGTAACTTTACAGGTGTCTGGTATGAGAGAATAATTAAGTGAACATGCGAGCATTCAGCCTCCATTTTGTCAGTGGGGGGGGGGCTCAAACAGGACAAGGAGGTGAACCAGTTAGCTAAACAATTTCCAACAACAGTGGCTATGAGGGAAGCAGAGAGAGCTGGTTCTCACAATCTCTGTCAGGATGGGTCATTTTCCTAGTGCCACTGAGGCGTGACATCAGACACCAGGAAGCTGATAGTCTTTTATAGGCCTGAGGCAAGACTACAGCTGGGAACTACCGTATGTTCTGCTTCAGGCACCTCACTACCAGAGAGATGGCAATAAACTGAGAAGAGTTGAGAGAAGAGCAAGGACAATGAGTAAAGAGACGGGGGGAGCGGTGATTTATGAGGAAAAATGAAAAGAACTAACTAGTATGTTTAGCTTATGTTTTGAGTATGTTTAGCTTGGCTGAACAATGGATACGTGGAGATTAGCAGGCAACTTTCTAAACCTATTTGAAGGGCATAGGCAACAAGGAGAAAGAAGGATGATAACGGGCTGAAAAAAGGAAAATGTAGACTGGGTCTCAGGAATAGTTGGCTGACAGCGAGATCTATTAGACTGTGGAATAGACTTCTAAATAGAAATGGTAGAAGCCCCTAGTTCGTGTTATTTAAAATCAGATAGGACAAAGGCCTGGAAAATATAATGTCAGGAATAGGTCTACACTGGCTATAGTTCTTTCCCATCTCTGTTTCTCTGAAGCCAAGGAAGTACTTTGTTATGTGCTATCATTGGGGCCCAGGGAACACACAAATGTTTCATTGCGGTGGTCTGCCTTATTTCTGTGTAGGCTGGTGTGTTTCCACACACAAGATTTCTCTGCTGAAGGTTATCTGCGGCCTTCCATTGATAGAAGCTAATCAGGTTACCAACTGAAGTAACTCAGTGAAATCCTGGCTCTGTTTGCCATTGACTTTGATATGGGGCCATGATTTCACTTTCTATAGTGGAATGAATTACACCAAGTCAGTGGCAATATGGTTGCATCTCATTTTCAGTCTAACTAAATCAGTAGGAGAAGCCCTCCCCCTCTTCCCACTGCAGAACTGGCTGGTTTACCCTTATGAATTCCACTTCTCTGTCAGGGAATGACTAGAATGCAGCAAGCTGTAGTACAGCGCAAGGCATGCTGGGATAGCTACCCTCATTGCAATGCACTACAACCAGTGCAGTGAAGCTCGTGCAGACACATGCCTTGAAAGGACACACATGCCTTACTCTGGTGCAAGATCAGTGTGCTCTCACTGACTGTTTAGTTCCAGGGCTTCAGATACTTTGTTGTAATCTATATTGGTGCTATGCAGATAGGAGGCACAGGGGCTTTTCCACACCTCATCCACCCCTGGCTGTGCCTGCGTCCAGGCAGTACACTGAAATTCTGAGAGCAAAATTCTTGTAATTCAATTTGCTGCCTGTTGACAAGAACAAAGCAGGCAATCACAGCATGGGAAAGCATTCCCTGCAGTGTGTACCTGCTGTGATCTGAAACTCCAGCTGGTGCCGTAAGTCATATTTTTTGACCAGCCTTGCTTGACAGAGTCCCTCTATTTCAGTTCAGCTGAATGGTGGTTAGAGGCAACGCAACAGGAGGGGATGTGATATGTGCATTGTTCAGCCGCATTGCTGCTTTTGTGAAACAACAGCGCTAATTGTGCTTTTTATGCCACTTCATTCCCTCCTCTTTCTTCCTTCAGACAGCTGGCGAGGTTGGAGAACTTTGAGTCAGAATTTGAGGCATACAGAAAGTATTCTTCATGCTAGTTTGTTTAATTTGGCCAACATACAATAAAAAGGTGCTGGTTTCTTCCTTATCCTCACTGACCCATCACATCACTCCACTTGTTCCCACCATTTAA
The DNA here is from genome assembly GCA_007922175.1 of Pelusios castaneus. Classification (NCBI taxonomy): domain Eukaryota; kingdom Metazoa; phylum Chordata; order Testudines; family Pelomedusidae; genus Pelusios; species Pelusios castaneus. Next base: position 15,698,098 of record ML685814.1, on the reverse strand, counting down.
AAGTTTTAATTCTGGGATAAGAAAGACTCTGCTGACAGCTTTACCTATGAACACCCATAGCCCTAGCACATACAGAGATATCTCCATATTGGCCACGTTGATGATATCCTTTTGCAGGACAAGGAATCTTATACCAAAGAAAGTCAATTCCTAGCTGAGGGAGACTGAACTGAAGGGGAACTAGATCTTTATCTGTGAACGTAACCAAAAAACTTTGCATTCCAGCCAGGAGGCCACAAGAAGCAAGAGCTCCCACTTCACACTTGGATCCGTGTGTCTATGCAGAGACCTATAAGAGACAAGAACACCTTAACAGGAAATGTGGGATACATAGAGAACCATACATGTGACAGTATGTAAAAGAGCCTCTTGGGAATGCATGCTGTATCTTTCCATATACCTAAGTAGACACACCAGTACCTCGCTATTGAACAGGTGGCATATCTATAACAACAAGGGGCTATACAAGAGCCTCTGCACAGAACATATCACATGCACGCTGTACATCAACAGAGCCACAGAAGAGGCCCTTGCTTGAATATATGGATGATATATTAATCCAGAGCACAACACAACATGCCGATAAACTATACGCTTCCATAAAAATCACCCCTTTCCCTTCACAAGAAAGATAGCGGACCAATCAAAGTACCCCATTCCCAGGACTACAGCACAGTGAATCACACCACCAGACCTAAGGTACGATATACCTAGATGAGCTCCATGTAGGGCTGCCATTTCATAGGATCTATAGCACCTATAGTGCTTCAAAGGTCACTTTGTGTTTCTTACAGGAGGAAGACGGTTGTGGCATCCTACAGGACCAGAGAGAAAGGAGGGGCTTTGGGTTTGTGTTGTGCTGTGGCAGTTACTTTCTCACTCAGCTTTTCCTATCATAAGGCTGAGCCATGTGCCTGAGCAAGCTAAGAGGCCATGAAAAGACTGAGGTGAGGGTCCAGTGGCACGGTTTGATATTCCAGCCCTTAGAAGGCAACGTGTTCCTAGCTTCCTACAATTAGGAGGTCTGAGTGAAATGAGCATTGCAAGTGTGAAAGCCACTAGCTTTCCTGTTTTAAGACTCGTTTTCATAAAAAGGTGGGATGTATTGCTTGCAGACCTCTGCCTCCCAGCTATGACCTGAGCAAGAGTCGAACACAGAGGAATAGGCTGACATAAGGGTATGGTGGCTTTTGAAAAGCTGGTGGTTCAAAGACCTTCTGCATGGGACTGAAAGGCTTATGGGATTGGGAATGGAATCCATTAGTCTTTTACTTCTGGGTCATTTGCTCTGAATAAGGGCCACATAACTAGCATCCAAAATCTGTTCTCAGCTGGCAAGTGTTTGGTGGCCACAGGAAATGAATTGGGGGTCTCAGTCCATTTCCCATGGGATTCATGTCGATATCACAAAGCTCATCACACATGGCCACAACTGGCTTGCTTCTTGGCAGTCTCAGCAGAGAGACCAAGGATTGTGGAGAAGGTTGCATTTATGTGCCCCATACTGGGCCTGCTTTGCAGAGAGAGGAATCTAGCAGCAGTTAAAGCAAGTCAAATAGGAAGGGGAAGTGAAGTGTTACTGCACCAGCCATGGAGGCAAAGAGTACTAAGCCAGGGGAGAGGAGAGGGCAGTCAACTTCTTGTGTTCAGCCGCATTCCCTCTTCCTTCCCCTTACTGTATTTCAGTCTCCAGAGCTTTCAATCTGCCACCAGTCTCAGGTTCTGAATTCTCATCGTAAATACGACCAAATCCCCAGCTCTGTAAGTCGGCTCTCTTCTGTTGAGGTCAACATACTGAAGATCTGGACCCTGACCGTAAAACTTACATTTCTTCTAAAAGGGGAACTTTGATACTGGGGAAACTGCATCCAGTGTAAATGGCTGTAACTTCACAGACTTCAGTAGAATCAAACCTATTGACACCGACTAAGAATCTAGCTTGTCAGACCTACTGTTCACTTAGTTTTCAGATTCCAAAGAGGTAGCCATGTTAGTCTAGTTCAGCAAAACAAACAAGGGCTGCGTCTACACTGGTAAATTAAGTCGACTTAATGAAAATTAAGTCGACTTTATTAAACCACCTTTCTACTAGACCTAAGGCTTAATTCGACTTAAGTCGAATTAAGCCTGTGTAGCCCTGGGGTAGCCATAAGTCGACTTAGGGCCACCCCAGGACTACACCAATGCCCTCCCTGCTGGGGGGGGGGCACAGGGGGAGCCTGGCATGCCCCCCAAAGGGCAGGGCATATGGGCAGGGTGTGACACTGTCTGGATTTAGGGACGCATTTATGATATTATTTTCAATGGATATCTCATAAATGCTATAATCCATAGGAACTATGTCATGTTTGGTATCAATAGAAAGGTAGTAATTTGCTGGGAATGATTATATAGTTTATGTCTAGGAATTCTATTTCGATTAGAAGTTAGAATTTGATGTTATATCTATA
>ML685814.1:15672535-15695248 GCA_007922175.1 Pelusios castaneus | reverse complement strand
TGTGGCACTTTTGAAGACTAACACATTTATTTATCGCATGAGCTTTCGTGGGAGAAAATCCCACTTCGTCAGACAAAGTGGGATTTTCTCCCATGAAAGCTCATGCGATAAATAAAAGCTCATGCAAAAAATAAATTTGTTAGTCTTTAAAAGTGCCACAGGACTCTTTGTTTGTTTAGGTTTCACAAATATTCTTGTACTGGCCACCTACTGGTATCAGAGCATTCTGTGTTCACACAAGCTCATTCCTTCCTATCCTGTCTTTGCCTTCTACTCACTCTGGCGGAGAAGTCAGAATGCTAAATCTGTGCCATCCCATTTATTTCCACAGCACAAGACTGTGATGGGCTGTAGGTTGTAAGTTCTTTAGAAGAATGACAGTGCTTTGCATTATATAACCATCCATCTGTGGGGCATAGCACATTTTGCAAATCTCAGTTTGACTTCACAAACCCCCATGGGTGTTGTTATCCCCACTTATTACAATCTCCATTTTAAAAGAGGCAGGAACAGAGACACCAAGGTAAAGATCCAGTTTTCAAAAGTGCTGTGATGTTTTGGATGCCTCAGTTTTTGGATGTCCAGCCTTAGTTACCTAGGTGGATTGCTAAACACCTAAACTGACTTGGAGTCAATGGCTGCTATGGGCAGCTGTCAAAACAAAGCCCTTCACTGCCCTTACATTTTCCCCCCTCTTTGGAGAGAGTGACAGAAAGAATGAAGCACATGGGACAGATGTTTCTCACATTGCTTAATGCACTGCTTGAAAGCACACAGATACAATGGCGACAAAGTTGGTTCAAGAACCCATACAGAAATAGGTGTCTAAAATTCTTGTACCCAAAAAGTGCCACCCACCCAGAATTAAATGAGCTTTCAATCAGTTGGGATGGAGCCACCTGCTGAATGAAGATTGCATCCAAGGTTGGAACAGAATGCAGATCTCCTGACTCCCAGACCTGCGTTATAACCACCAGATCATTCTTGAGGCAGAACTCACCTTTCCTCCTCATTTTTTCAGAACAATCTTCTGACACCATAAATGAAGCAGGTTTATTTCATTGCCCTGACAATGTCCTGAAGCTCAGCCGTCCCTTCCCAACATAAGGTCACCTTGCCAGCATCTCCACCTAATGACCTTGCATGTTCTCGAGAGGTTATTTAGGGGCAGCTGAATGTTCCACTCTCTGGGTAGAGAGTGGTCCTGTGACAATCAGTGTCAACCTTAAACTCTCTGGATTTAATTTCAAAGAGAAGAGACCAGACTCCTGGTGAAGGAAACAGCTTATCATATAAATGCGAGCTTTCAAGTTTGCTTCTTTAAGTCACTCTTTAAAAGACTCTTGCATAGCCCGCTATCCATTTTTAGACACTGCCTTTCCCTTTGAAAGCTGTCAATGGGGATTTTGAGCAGCCTTCCTTCATCTGCTGACTGGAGATGCATGCCAGTAAATACACTGCATCCCCTGATGTATCTATATCCATCAAAGAACAAGTGTGACTTCAGGCAGCATTGAATTGATTTTGTATTTTGTATCGTTCCCTTTAATTCCCCCTGGTGTGGCCCGTTCTTGCACGCACCCACACAATCATAGGCACCCACATGCATGCTCTTCGATTTTACTCTTTAAAGGCATATAGTCATCTCCTAAGAGCTGGAGTTCAAATATGGCTGAAATAAATGCAGAGCTAAAGGTCATGCAGGCTGCTAATCTGTGCAAGGGAAGTTCAACGTAATATCATCTCAAGTAAGGAAACAGCTCTTCTGGGCATTGTAGAGAATATTTTAAAAATACATTTTACTGGAAGGAGTAAAACCACTGGACACATTGTACACACACAAGCCGACTGGTATACGTCATCGTCACCACGTGACCCACGCTCCCTATTTGGTTGGGATGCCGAGCTCACCTGCTCCTAAGCCAACCAGGTGCAGGCAGAGCTTGTTCCTGTCCCCAGTTGCTTGTTCATGTTCCCTCAGACTGCACCTTGCTATGGTATCGCTGAACGTCTCAATTAACCCCTTGGGAGACAACGTGGCAAGTGAGCAAGTAACATTAGCCGAGTACAGGAATTTCTTAGCCATAGGTACTTCCTATCCTCAAGGGGGCACTAAAGAGTTACGGACCCTTACAAAATAACAAACAGTCCTCTGTGCACATGGGCACACACAGGTCTGCAGGGCCGTCCCTAGGGGGGAACCAGGGGCCAATTGGCCTGGGGGGGCACCACCCCACCCCACACTGGAGGGGGGAAGGACAGAACGGGTTGGCCCACTCTGCCGCCAAGGCCTCGCCACCAGCGAGAGCCGGACCTGGCCACAGCCCTGAGGCTGCCACCAGGAGCTGGCCCTGGGAGAGCTGGCCGTGGCCGGGGACCCCAGCAGCCCCCCACCAGGCCGTGCTTTGAGCAGCCTGTAGGCTGGCCCTTGCCCCGCCCCCAGGGTGGAGCAGCAGGCTGGGAGCGGGACAGCGCGGGGCCCACATAATTGCAGGGCCCGGGGCGATTGCCCCGTTTGCCCCACCCCCAAAGGACGGTCCTGCACATCTGATCACTTCTCATCTGTGAGTGTGAATTCTGGTACAAGTGTCAGGCAGAGCAGACCTTCCTGTCTTATGTCTCCTTAGTCTGAAAAATCTTCTCTGACCCCTCTGGTCAGGGTGGCCAGCAAAAGAAACAGCAGCTCTCCCAACATGTGCTTTAGCTGGGAAATTCCAGCTCCTCGGACTGCTGTACCATTGCTCCAAGGGTTGACCAGCCTCTTAGAGACAATGAGAGCTTATGAAGTACTCAATGCTTTTTTTACTTCAGTCTTCACAGGGTGGGCCAGCTCCCAAGCTACTACACTGGGTAACGCAGAATGGAGAGAAGAAGAGCGGCTCTCGGTGATTGCAGAGCCGCTGGCCATTATCTTTGAAAACTAGTGGCAAACAGGGGAGGTCCCAGAGGATTGGAAAAAAGCAAATATAGTACCTATCTTCAAGAAAGGGAAGGAAGATCCGGGGAACTACAGACCCATCAGCCTCACTTCAATCCCTGGAAAAATTATGGAGCAGTTCCTCAAAGAATCCATCCTGAAACACTTGGAGGAAAATAGAGTGATCAGGAACAGTCAGCATGGATTCAACAAGGGCAAATTGTGCCTGACCAACCTGATTGCCTTCTATGATGAGATGACTGGATTTGTGGATGCGGGAAGAGCTGTTGATGTGGTATACCTCAACTTTAGCAAGGCTTTTGATATGGTTTCCCACGGCATTCTCGTCGGCAAGTTAAGGAATTATGGGTTGGATGAGTGGACTGTAAGGTGGATAGAAAACTGGCTAGATGAACAGGTTCAGCGGGTAGGAATCAATGGCTCAATGTCTAGTGGGCAACCAGTAATGAGTGGAGTGCCCCAGGGGTCATTCCTGGGGCCGGTTCTGTTCAACATCTTCATTAATGATCTGAGTGATGGGATAGATTGCATGCTTAGTAAGTTCACGGATGACACCAAGCTGGTGGGAATGGTAGACACGCTGGAGGGCAGGGACAGGATTCAGGGAGACTTAGACAAATTGGAACACTGGACCAAAAGAAACCTCATGAGGTTCAACAAGGACAAGTGCACAGTCCTGCACTTAGGACGGAAAAATCCCATGCACTGCTACAGGCTGGGGAACGATCAGCTTAGTAGCAGCACTGTAGAAAATGACCTGGGGGTTATGGTAAACAGGAAGCTGGATATGAGTCAACAGTGTGCTCTTGTTGCCAAAAAGGCCAATGGCATATTAGACTGCATCAATAGGAGTCTTGCCAGCAGATTGAGGGATGTGATTATTCCCCTCTATTCGGCACTGGGCAGGCCGCATCTGGAATACCGTGTCCAGTTTTGGGCTCCCCACTACCGAAAGGATGTGGACAAATTAGAAAGAGTCCAGTGGAGGGCAACAAAATGATTAGGGGGCTGGAGCGCATGACTTATGAGGAGAGACTGAAGGAAGTAGGCTTATTTAGTCTGCAGAAGAGAAGACTGAGGGGGGATTTGATAGCAACCTTCAGCTATTTGAAGGGGTGCTCCAAAGAGGAGGGAGCTAGGCTGTTCTCGGAAGTAACAGAGGACAGAACAAGGAGCAATGGTTTCAAGTTTCAGATGGGGAGGTCAAGGCTGGATATTAGGAAAAACTTTCTCACTAGGAGGGTGGTTAAGCATTGGAATGGGTTACCTAGGGAGGTGGTGGAATCTCCGTCTTTGGAGATATTTAAGGTCTGGTTAGACAAAACCTTGGCTGGGGTGATTTAGTGGGAGTGGTCCTGCTTTTAGCAGGGGGTTGGACTAGATGACCTCATGAGGTCCCTTCCAGCCCTAGGATTCTATGATGAGGCTAGACTGATTTGGTTTAGCTTCACAGACAGACTCATTCCACTAGGTCCCAAGTCGTTACTACCAAATGGATGCTCTAATCCAAAATGGAGGTTGCAACACATGAGGTTTACTATTTGCATTATGATAGCAGCTAGAGGCCCCAGCTGATATCTAGGCCTCCTGTGCTAGGCACTGTACAAAACAGAATGAGAGAAATTCCCGGCCCTGAAAACCTTATGATCTAAATAGACAAGACAGCCAAAGAATGGGAGGGAAAAACAGTTGAGGGACCTGAAGTGACTTGCTCAGAGTCACACAACAGATCATTAGCAGAGCTAGGGATGGAGTCAAGTCTCTTGATTCCCAGTTCTGTGCCTGACCCACTAGGCCGTGCTGCCTTTCTATGTTTTCCTCCTATCACTGGCCCCACACTCAAAGTTTCTAAGTTATGGTGATCCACTCCTTGTCTGAGAAGGCCTGGCTAGGCTAGGGTTCATTGCGTACAATGGGAAAATGTAAAGCCTAAGATGTTCCTCTTTTCTTCACAGCCTATCTTGACTCACTACTTCTCTTTTGGTTATAATATATATTATAGCACTTTCACCTTTCTGGCACCTCTAAAAGCTCTCTGATGCTGGAGGCTGGCCTAAGCAATCTTGTAATAGTCTGAGGGAGTCTTGGTTTACTGAGCTGCCCATTACCTTTTCCCACTAAAGCCCCTTAAAAAAATCTGCTTCCATTCCACCAGCCTAGGGTGTAAAAATTCCTGTGTTTGAACCCACCTTTCCTATCCATGTAATGTAGCATAGACTGCAACACCACCGCCTGTTATTTATCTATTTATTTGTATTCTCAGAGCTGTCCATTGTGCTGGGCACTCTGTAAGCCAAAAATCAAAGTATGGTCCCTCCCTCAAAGAACCTCCCTTACCTCAAAACAGCACCTTAAATTGCAGTTTATATTCATTCAGATGGGTTTGAAATTTCTGGTGTTCCTAGTGCAGAAATGCTCTAAAGAAAAGATACAGCTTCAATGACACCAGAACATAAGAATGGCTGTTCTGAGTCAGACCAATGGTCCGTCTAGCCCAGGATCCTGTCTTCTGACAGTGACCAGTGCCAGATGTATCAGAGAGAATGAACAGAGCAGGGCAATTATGAAGTGATCAATCCTCTGTCATCCAGTCCCAGCATCTGGCAGTCTGAGGCTTAGCCATCTTGCCTAATAGCCACAGCTGCACCTATCCTTCAGGAACTTACCAAATTCTGTTTTGAACCCTGTTATACAGTGGTTGTGCAGTTTTGTGCCCCTTCTTCAGCCTGATCCCACGCCAGCTGAACCAAGAAAGAAGCTTTTTCCATCTTGGGGTACTGCAGCTTGCTAATCCGGGCTGCCTTGCCAAATACGTGGGATAGGAGAAAAACAAAACAATTCTGAAGAACAACAAAGAAAAGCAAAAAAGACTGCTGGGAGGCGGAGGGGAGGAGATGGCGTGAAGCTCCCAGTGGACAATGTGATTCTGTAAGTCTCAACAACACTAATCAAGCACTGCAGATTTTAATCTTTGCTGTAATTAACTTTATCCAAACGAGCAGCAGGCTGCCTGGCTTTGTTTGGGAGTCTTCTGGCAATTTAATGTGTCTTTAAAATGACTTGGCACTCCTGAAGGAAGACGGAAAGGAGAAGAAGATTGATGCAGTGCCAAGCATTTACTCCCACTAATGAGAAGGAATTGCTCAGGCTGTTTGATCATACATTGTAGTCCTATTCACTGAGTTATGCTCAGATGTGCGTATTGTTGTAACCATAGTATTTCCAAACCCATCCGGAGAATAATCTATTTTCTGACACACATGTCCCGTGCAGCACCAAATGAAAAGTAAAGGTACTTAAAAGTACAGCTGTGATGTGTAAAAATGTAATGCAGCGTGAAATCAGCTTTCTTCAGAGCAAAGCAATGAAATAAATGACAGTTCTTGCACTTTTGGGGTAGCTCTTGACTGGAATTTGCATCGTCCATTGGCCAGACAGTGCCCAGCTTGTTGACATTCATAGGCTGGGTGCAAGGTCTCTCTGTTTGCTTGAGCTTTGCACCTTGTTAGAGACTCAGCTGCTTTTTTCAGTAACAGAATGCTTTCATTGCCTCTCTACCGAAGGCGAAGTTTAGGTGTGGGGTTGAGATTATCATTTGAGAGAGAAGGTTTTGTTTGTTGTGCCTGCAGCATTGTGAGATCCTTTTTGTTCACACCGTGTCAATTTAGCTATAAAACTACCTGCATTTATTTCTGTACATGCCCCCCGAGCGTTTTCAATAGGCAGAGTTTATCAGTGTCAAAGCAAATACAATCAAGACGTGGGTACAGTATCTCTTGTGCTGTGAGCCTGTGAGATCTCACTAGATCAGCAAGGTAGAGCTAGGAAAGTACTTAGATGGGGAACTTCCCATAGAACATAAGTGCTGCAGGAAGTGGTGTTGGTGATGGGGGATCTGGAGAAGGCACATCAGATTTCAGGAGGGACATAAGCTGGTCAGGAACCAGAGCAAAGGAGTGCAAGCATGGAGCTGGCTGGTGAAAAACAATCAGCCTCATCATGAACCATTGACCTTTCAGCATGAAAGCTCTGTTTCTTGCCACGCTACCTGCTAGCCACATGCCCACATCAGTTACGCCAAAAAATCATGGGCTCAGCTACTGCCTGAAGCACTCTTCTCCCTTGGACAGTACACTATGCTACAGCCTACTTAAGTGACACTGCATTGCAGGGCATGCTGCCTTTGAGATGAGATTTAAAAATGAGGAGTTTTTGTTCAAGATCCGGTGGCACTTCCCACTAGTGTTCGGGGTATTATCCCTGTCATCCTGGCCAAATTTCAGTTGCCCACTTGCACTCCCTTGACATTTCTGTGGAAGGTAGTATAAACCATTCCATACTGCTGTGCAGTTAAACCCTTGCTGTGCAGTTAAACCCAGAGCTGGCTGCCTTTCAGTGGAAGAGGCTGTCTATAGTCTTGTAGGACAGGGATCCTGGGTCTGAACTCACACTGGTATAAATCAGGAATTGCACCACTGGAGATGCACTGGTGTAAACCTACTGTAACTCACTTTAAAATTAGGCCAAATTTTTTTCAGGGTTTTACTGATTTTTTTTTTAAGTGGGTTAGAGAATTGAGTGAAATAACGCCAGCAGCAATTTTGAATTTTTCAAATTGTGACCGTGGTAGCTGGAGAGCCTATAGAAAGACTGTTCAACAGTGTGACGATCCCCCAAATTGGTGGTTTATTTTATAAATAGATTTTACCAAGCCAGTAACAAAATAGCTTCTGTAATGCCTTACTCATTACCAAGAAGCCAAAATGCAGTCCCCTTTAAGCAATCCAGCTTTTGGCTCCCACCCAGATAGCCAAGTCTATATAGTGGGGTTATTTAAAACCTTATTCACCATATATAAAGTTCTACCAATCCCAAGAGAGATCTGATACATTACCCACCAGATCAGTGAATATTTCAGCTCTTACCCAAATGCTTACAGCCAATTCTTATTAACTAATGTAAGAGGTATTTAAAAAGAAAAGAGAGTTACTGTGGATAAAAGAACACTAGGTATCCAGATGTGAATAAAGTTCTTAGGTCAGTTTAATAGCAGAGATGGTGAGGCTTTTGATGTTTAAAAGCCCTTCTAGAATCAGTTCAATAGGTTACAGTCCCAGTGGGCAGTCCATGCGCTGAGTTTGTTCAAATCTGTCCATGAAAATTTGCAGGGATAATCCAGAGTAGACCTGGGCCATGTACACACGATCACTTTATCGCGCATTAAGAGTCATTACCGTGCGATAACAGCAACAGTGTACACATGTGCAATAGGGCTCTTGCGCGTCAACAGCCCAGTTGTAGCGCAATACAAAAACCACCTCGACGAGGGTGGTAGCAGGTAATGTGGAACAGCTGTTGCGCCTTTCCACTTGTGTGTACGCTTACCGCGCAATGATTGGCCTCCGGAAGTGTCCCAGCATTCCAAAGTCGTCCTCCAACGGCGGTTTGCCTCCTTCGCTCGGTGATAGGATATTCTTAGCTCCTTCACCTTTGATCTGCACTGCACAGTGTCTCTATCATAACCTCTATCTGACATGGCCCGAGAAATTATGCCAAATGTATCATAATTTTGCTTGCTGCCACGTAGCTGCGCCTGCACAGTGGACTCTCCCCAGATGCTGATCAGGTCCAGCACCTCAGCCGTGCTCCAAAGGGGTGCGCGTCTTCCACAATGGGCCGCCATTGCTAGGTAAGATGGGAGCTGCACTCCACTCCATGAGGAAGAGAACAGGAAGTGAAACAGACGAGAAATTCGAAAATCCCGGGAATCTGATCAGGGTGGGGACTGTTTCATCACGGCCACAGAGGGGATTGGGGGAAGACCAGAGAGGACGTCTTTGGAATGCTGGGACACTTCCGGAGGCCAATCATTGCGCGGTAAGCATACACACGAGTGGAAAGGCGCAACAGCTGTTCCGCGTTAACTGCTACCACCCTCGTCGAGGTGGGTTTTGTATTGCGCTACAAGGCAGTTAACGCGCAACAGCCCTATTGCACGTGTGTACGCTGTTGTTGGTATCGCGCGGTAATGACTGTTAATGTGCGATAAAGTGATCGTGTGTACAAGGCCTAACATGGCTTTGCTGTCTGTAAGGAATGGCCCCATTTACCATTTCAATGCTCTTCTAATATGTCCTTACAGCTTGTTGTGAGGCCATGCAACTTGCTGGTTGCTTAACCCTCACTGGCTCAGCATCTCACAAATGAAATGTCAAACTGGTGCTTTTTATATTAAAATCTTTCAGGTTTCCTTGGTGGGGGAAATGGAATTGGTTGTGCAGTTAGTTTTATGAGCTATCGTACCTCATCAATTGCACCTTCATTGTATATGTATCAGGGTTAAACACTGCAGGCCCAAGCAAACAGGTGCCATTTCCATGGAAATCTCTGAGCCAAATTCATTGGTTCTGTGCGGTGGTGCACAGAAGGCAGATTCAGAGTTCTAGCTGGTCCTGGGAGTATTTTTTTGCTGCTGTTGTCCTTTTGGGGCCTTATCAGGTAATTTCTGTTAGGAGGAGAAATGGATGACTCAGGTCTGGTATATTCTTTATTGCAATCCTGTTTATTTACAAAGCATGGAAACAATGTTCTGTTTCCCTGAATACAGTAGAAACAAACATTGGCAGGGAATTACTTTGCTCCTAATTGCAGGCCAGACCCACTAGCCATCTAGTCCTGTGCTCCAAGGAGAGTTCTGCTCTCTGATCCCACTCAATTGCTTCTCCCATCTGCTCACTTCCTCCCAGACCTCAGCTTGCACAACCATCCCCTAGCCCTACATTAGCAACCAATGCCAGGGAAACACCTCAGACAACATGACTTAGCCCTGCTAAGGCCACACCATGTGGCCAGCTACGGGCAGTAGCTTGTATTGTTTTCAGCCATCTCACACCACACAAAGGCTTAATTTCTCCATCCAGGAGGAAGGGGCTTATTACATCCATTTGCTTTCCTCAGGTCTGTGACTGATGGCAGCTATTAACACCTTCCAGCATAACACTGCTAAAATGCTCACTGATTTCCAAAGTTATTGTCCAGTCAACCCCGCCTAGGTTATGCTTTCCTAGAGACCGTTCAGCAGGTTTTTACAGCGCGCCATTGCCCCCATTATCCACTTACCCTCTGCTTTACAACATATGTCACAACTGCCTTGCAACTACTTCACTGCTGCAGCACCTGGAAAGCTGCCCCTCTGGAGAAAATCCCCTTCCTTCCCTGAACAAGTGGCAGTAATGTGAGGGCTAAACTACTCATTGAAGAGTGATGAGGTTTACATGTGTTGAGTTTCCTTTTATTTTACTACGGGAAACAGAAGCACATGGCTAAAGCAGACACTTTGTCCTGTACAAGTCGCCAAGAGAGCTGTTATTTGCATTGATGGGATTGCAGTGAATTCCCTCCTTGTGTTTAGTTTGGTATGGAATACGCAATGTTCACTCTTCAAGAAACAGGCCTGTGGCAAACATAGGCAGCATATTTATGTCAGTAAGTCCTAGTGTGGCTGATTATTTATTACTGTATTATCTTCTCAGTGGGTTAGTGCAAGTTACCGGAGGGCTTTAGATAATCCATGGTTCTGTGTTAGGCACCATGATGTGATCCTGAGCTGGTAAAAAATGCCTTTCTTAACTAAACAGAACACACACGCCAGACCACACAATAATTTTACAGCTATTTTTAACCCACATTTAGGATCTAAAATCTCACCCAAAGAAAAACTATCAGGGATTAACTGAGGAAGTATGTGGCTGCATCGTGGGGTTCTATCCGTCTGTTGGGATTTCATGTTTATTGTCACCATGCTTTATAATCATGTAGTACCCTACATGCCAGCAAACCAAGAATTGCACCAATCAGAAAAAAGAAAGAGGTAGAGACACTTCTACTTGTTTTTTTTCTTTTGCACAAGTGAGTTTTGTGAGGGAATCTCAGCTAGCATGTGCGTTGTCACACCATTCCTTTGCACTAAGGACAGAAAACCCTGGCCACGAAAACTGCACCCACACACATTACCACATCACCACCCAGTGGCACTGTGGTAGTTGCACAATGGAAATATTGCCACCCTACCTTCTGTTGGAGAGTTCAGAGAAACTGCACTGGAATCTACAGATGTGGATGTCATCTACACATCTACGCATGTCCCTGAGCAGTGACAGCAAAAAATAACAAGAAATCTTCAGCAATGTACATATCCCCGTACTGCTAGCTAGTGGTGTCACGGGGAACCCCACAGGGTACTCTACTAGTTTGCATGGCCCTGCATTGCTGAGTTACTCGGTGACACCTCACATCTAGCCATCATTGAAGTACACGTACAGCTTGGATTGGAGACCACAGGACCAGTGTAGATAGACCGGGTCATGACTGCTGTAGCCATGATGCGGGCAAGCAGACATGCACACTGATTCACAGATAAACTAAGGCCCCTACATATTACTCTGGTAATGTAAAGAGCTCTAAAGTGGGCAGCAATGGCCCCCTGAGAATACCTTTTGTGTAACTGGTCGCCCTTGTTGGAGCAGAACTAGTTTAAGGCTCTGTGCTGTGTTCCCATCTCTTGGCGTAACTGGTATGTCACAGGCATGGCCAGAGTGCCCAAGGCTATGGCTATTCTCTGCTTCCCAGGGTCATGGAGGGCCAGGGGAAGCAGAGCATAAGTTAGACCATCCCTGAGATTGCTCTAACTTACATCAGCAAAGGAGGTGAATAGACCCCTGTGCCCCCAGTTTATGGGAAGCACTCATTTGGCTGTGACAGTCTTTGGGGTATCCAGGACTGTGAGCCACCTTGTTACCCATTGAATCCAGTTTGAAGGAGTTTTGTGCCTGGGTGAGTGTTAACTCCCTGACACCACCACCCTTTCAGCCACTCAAGCACTATCCTCTAGGCCAGGGGTCGGGAACCTATGGCTCGCGAGCCAGATGTGGCTCTTTTGATGGCTGCATCTGGCTCGCTGCCAGTGTTCCCTCTAAGCTGCGCGGGCGCGCGGCCACGCAGCGGCTGTCACACCCCCCGCGCAGCAGTGAGGGACCCCCGCGCAGCCCGGCAGCCCCCGCCGCTCCCTCCAACCCCCGGGGCCGCGGCACACCCGGCCTGTGCCCGGCCTCTGGGCTGGCCCTCCCCGCCCCCAGGGTGGGACAGGCAGGCTCAGATCAGGAGCGCGGGCCTGCCTGCCTGCCTCACACAGCCGGGGCAGCGGGGTGGCTGCGGCAGCGGTGGGATCCCGGGCTCTCACCCCCCGACCGCCTCCTTCCTGGGGCTGGGGCCGGGCTAATCCACGGCCCCAGCCTCCCAGCACGGGGCCGGGATCAGCCTCCGGGGCTGGGATCTGCCCCACCACCACCACCACCAGCGGCTTCCCAGGGCCGCGGTAGGGTCCTCCCCCGCCGGCGGCCTTGGCTTGCTTTCTTTCTTTCTTTCTTTCTTTCTTTCTTTCTTTCTTTCTTTCTTTCTTCCTTCTTTCTCTTCCTTCCTTCTTTCTCTCCCTTTCTCTTCCTTCCTTCTTTCTCTCCCTTCTCTCTTTTTTCTTTCTCCCTTTTTCTTTCCTTCTTTCTCTCCTTTGCTTTCCTTTTTCTTTCCTTCTTTCTCTTCTTTGCCTTCCTTCTTTTTTCTTTCTTCCTCTTTCTCTTCCTTTCTCTTTTTTCCTTCTTTGTCTTCTTTTTTCTTTCCTTCTTTTTTCTTTCTTTCTCTTCTTTCCTTCCTCTTCCTTCTTTCCACTTCTTTCCTTCTTTCTTTTTTCTCTTCCTTCCTTTTTCTCTCTCTCTTTTCCTTTCTTCTCTCTTTTTCTCTCTCTCTTCCTTCCTTCCTCCCTTCTTTTTTTCCTTCCTTTTTAAAAAAACCCAACCTTTAAAAATTAATTTTAATTAAAAACCTTTTTTAAAGGTTTTTTAAAAACCTTTCTAAAATTAAATTTCAATTAAAAGTAATTCAAATTCAATTAATTAAAACATAAAATGCACACATTTACTTGTATTTAGTTTTAAACATATTGTATGGCTCTCACGGAATTACATTTTAAAATATGTGGCCTTCATGGCTCTCTCAGACAAAAGGTTCCCTACCCCTGCTCTAGGCTATGCCAGCCCTGACTTTGCCTTGCAGCTTAATAGGTACATCCAATCACTTGACGCAGTCTCCAGTGATAGCCAACCCCTGACACAGGATACTCACAGAAGCCCCAGATCATCTGCCCCCAAAGCAGCAGTGTACCCCATTTTACCAGTTGTACCTTCAACCACCTGTAAACCACACAGTACTTGTGAGCACTTATAATAAAATAAAATAGGCTCATTTAAGAAACAATAAAAATGTAACTAGAAACAAGAAATATTGGTGGAAACAAATTATTACAATACAAAACAAAATCACAGAATACGAACCTGGGTTTATACTTATTGGCTATGTCTACACTTGCAAGTTAGTTCAAATTAAGGAGGCTTAATTCGAACTAACTAAAGCCATGGCTACACTAGGCTTTAGTTAGTTCGAATTAAGGGCTTCCTTAATTCGAACTAATAAGTTCGAATAGGGTATTCGAACTAAGGGGTTAATTCCAACTAACTAGTTCGAATTAGCCAACGTGGCCATGTTAATTCGAACTAATTTCTTAGTTCAAACTAACTGGCCATTGAAATGAATGGGAATCGCTAATTTGAACTAAGCAAGTACCATAAATGGCACTTGCTTAGTTCAAACTAACTTTTTCTAGTTCGAATTAAGCTAATTCGAACTAACTAAAATTAGTTCAAATTAGTTAGTTCGAACTAACTAATTCGAACTAATTTTAGCAAGTGTAGACATAGCCATTGATAGTTACCTTTCTTATCTACTAACTTAGGTTTTCCCCCTGAAGTTCAGTCTGTGGCAAAGGTAGCTGGTTTCCCAAGAATCAGGATCCAAACATTCATGAAAACATGCCCTCATCCCAGCTTCACAAGGTGTTTCCTCACTGAATGGAAAAAAGGAGACTGAGAGGGGACATGATAACAGTTTTCAAGTACCTAAAAGGTTTTCACAAGGAGAAGGGAGAAAAATCATTCTTCTTAACCATGGATGATAGGACAAGAAGCAATGGGCTTAAATTATGACAAGGGAGGGTTAGGCTGGACATTAGGAAAAAAATTTCTAACTGTCAGGGTGATTAACCAGTGGAATAAGTTGCCTAGGCAGGTTGTGGAATCTCCATCATTGGAAGTTGTTAAGAGCAGGTTAGACGAACACCTGTCAGAGATGGTTTAAGAGGATACTTGGTCCTGCCATGAGTGCAGGGGACTGGACTTGATGACCTCTCATGGTCCCTTCCAGTTTCTATGATTCTATGATATCCTGTAAGATGTGTTTGTGGTAGTCAGTTTGTCAGATCTAGGATAAGAGTTATTTTCAAAGTAATTTGCCACGGGGTCTCTGGGTATCAGTGGCTTAAAGTTCCCTTTGATTCCCACCCCTCTGGCCAAATCCCACTTTAGGCTCAGAAAGAGACCAACTGAAAATCAGTGCCATAAAATTTAAAATGGGATAAAATGAGGGGAGTAGTTGATCTATGAAAAAGAATCTGGCTGAGTTATTAGCTAATACTAGAATCAGAGTCAATCCAGAGATGAGCTCCAGATTTCTCTTAATCTTTTCCTTCTTCCATAACCCCGTTTGGAGAGGTGGCAAGGAATCTGACCAGGTGCTGGTCTTTAAAAACATACTGCATTAATATCAGACTTTTGTTCAGGATTAGCATATTGCCCACAAGCACCCCAAATTTTGTGAAAGTGAGAACCACACTAACAACTTGCTGACACTAAGGGTACGTCTACACTGGAGCCTTAGGTTGACTTAAGAACGGTTAAGTCGACCTACAGACCGCTGCATCCACACTGGGCACTTATTAAGTTGACTTAAGCGCTTCCTTTAGTCGACTTAATAACACCACCTCTTAAGGCGACCTAAGGCTTAAGTCGACCTTATTAAGTCAACTTAGGCCAGTGTAGATGGGGAATAGCCCTTAAGTCGACCTAATTGGCCAACAGGCCCCTCGCAGAGTTCCTGGCCAGTCCTCCGTTGACCTAGCACCTGCCAGTGTGGACTCTAAGTTGACTTAACAAGGTCGACTTTAAGTTGACTTAAGGTCAACTTTGGTTAAGTCAACTTAACAGAGCCTCCAGTATAGACGTACCCAAAAAGATTTATTTATGCTCACAATTTGTTTTAAAAGTCATTCAAATCATAACTGCTAACTCCCATGGAGCAGATTGCAGCTGTTATTTGCAGTTATAGCTGCTTTCATCTTCATCTCACCTTTAACATCAAATGGCCACTTGGTTCAAGATGGAACGTTGTTGGGAGGATATGGAGTCTTTGAAAGCTGCATCTCCCTATTAAATAAGTAGGAGGGCAGCTCCTCAGCCACTGGCGATATACAGGAGCCTCAGCCACAAAGCCACATTATGGCCACCTGAGATATCAGTGTGTAAAAAGCCCTGCCCACTTTAACAACCACTTAGCCAGCACCATCCTGCTCCAGAAAAGGCATATAAAAATTGCATGATGCTTTATGTACTACTTCTTTGAAAGCGAGCAACTTTAATTCAAAAGCCTGATGGGCACCCCAGATGCCTGCTCCATCCTTCCTGGTTTATGATCCGTCGCCCAGAGATTATGGCTTTCTGTGTTTCACCTGCTTGCAGGTTCAGGGGCAGCCGGGTATCACTACAAATTCAGTGGACAGCCAACTGACACCCACTTGCAGTTAAGCAGTGACGGCAATCTGTATGGGTCTTGGTAGTGTAAAGCGCAACCAGGGAAGTCTTCATGCTGCTGTGTTCCCTTCACAAGCTCACAGCTTGGGTGTGGGACGAACGTCTCTACTTAGTGAGTGGAGTGCCATTTGCTCTGTACACAACAAAGCATGATATGAAGGAAGCCTGGGGCAGGGTGGGTGGGTGTCCAAATGTCAAAGAAAACTTTGAATATCAAAACTTGAGTGAATCATCAAGGCTTTTACTTTATTCAGAATACGAGAGCACTCACGGGGAGAGAGCAAAGACAAGTCTCCGCCCTCGTGACGTAGCACAGTATCTTTTATAGAATTTCAGTATTTTGCAAGAAAAAGTAACAGCTCCTCATTGGCACAACTACAATTCCTCCTTTTAGGGCAGCACAAGGACGAGATAACATTTCCCAGACACAGGCAAACAGGCAACAGGGCCGTCCCTGGGGAGGGGCGAACGGGGCGATCGCCCTGGGCCCCGCGGGTACGTGGGCCCCACGCCCACGCCGCAGCCCCTCCTCCCACAGTCGCCCCGCTGCCTTTGGCACCCAGCAAAGGCAGCGGGGCGGGGCGGGAGGGCTATGCCTGGCCCCTGGGCTGGCCCTCCCCGCTCCCAGGGTGGAGCAGGCAGGCCAAGGGCAGAGCACGTGGAGCCCGGTGTCTGGGCCGGCCTGCCCCACACGGCCGGCTCCCTTCCCTGCAGCCGGCTCCGGCTCCACCCCCACACACAGGCAGCCCTGGCCTCCTGGCCGGCTCCAACTCTCCCCCCCCACACACTTTGGCCACTTGGCCCCAAGCCCAGCTCCCCCCACGGGACAGTGCTGATAGGCAAGCAGCTTTAATCGGACAGAACTAGTCTTCAAGGATATGTGGCACTCACAGAAACAGTGACAGCTCTTATCAATGCTCCCTAGCCACATTCTTCTACACAAATAACCATATTTACTTGTGACGTATACACTCCGCTGTGCCACTCCGGGCTTCTAAAACGCAGAACATAGTAGGCACCATTCGAGAGCTTACACGTTACTGAAAGGGATACTGCCCAACTCCTGTACAGGACAGCAAGGAAAGTCTCACGGAGAAAAATTCAAACCTGAGAAGGGTGTGAGTATTCTGAGGTAGGGGTCTTAGTTGCTTTCTGGCTGCTCTGTACAGGCTGGTGCCATAAAGCAGTGGTAAAGATGGTGGATATTGATTCCTATGCCACCCCTTCCCAGCATGTGGCACAGCACTCATGACCCAGGGAAAGGATGTGGCATGTCTATGCCCTGACAATCCCTGGCTACTGAAACAGGTCCTTGCGTGCCCTGAAATTGTCCTGCTTTATGCCAGGGAGCAGGCCAGTGCTGGATCTGCCTCAGGATTGGGGAAAGGGCTAAAGTAGCTGCAAGGCACTGTTGATTTGACCTCTGAGCTTGGCTTAGGCTCTGGGCCCTAATGATGGTCTTGGTCAGGTTGGTGAGAGGTCTTGTCAGTCAGTCATTGCTCATTCTTGAGAGGGATCGGCTGCAGCTGGAACAGATCTTCTGCTAAAACTCGGCATTCTTTTGCCCAAAGGAATTGCATACACGAATTCTCCTGCCTTCTCATTTGTCCCCTCTTGTGGTTAATGATGCACTGACTAATACAGTATCAGTTACATCACCCTTTCATTTTAAGGGTTTATTGCTATTATGGCAGAAGAGCTCAACCACTCCTAAAAGAGGAACAAGCAAAAGCTGAACAACCTTGAGGGCTCAGACGAGTAGAGAAAAGGTGAGTTATGGAAGGAGAGAAATCTCAAAGGGACACTTAGCCCTGCCCAGGCTTTCCTGCCTGGCTCACCTACCTCCATCCCCTGCTTCCCACCAGATACACCTAAATCCCCCACAGGAATGTCCACTTTTTGACAAGCATACTCCCAAAGCCTTTTCTTAGCTTCATTAGCGTTACTGACTTCCACTACATAGCTGGATAGCTATGGATGTATTGGTACAGACTCCATTATTTGTTAATTTTCCTCTGGGTGGAAAGGATCTTTCCCATACCTACCCCAAACTTCTCAGCCAAATCTTAGGACTTGTCTACACAGCGAGTTAGTGTGTGGCAAGCCAGGCAGGAATCTACAGCGTGCTAGCCTGCCGCTAACTAACTCATTGTGTAGACAAGCCTTTAGTTCACACATCCAGGTGTCCCCTTAGTATGTAGCATGAACAAATTCTTTGTCAAACTCCCCACCCCTTTGCTATTTCTAACCCATATCTACCACAGCTTCCTATATAGTTTCCGGACTGAACATTTTTATTCATAAAGCATTTCCTCCAAAGGAATTTCCTTCTAAGCCAAATTAGCCTTGTTGTCCTCTCTGGAAGCAGATACTTGTATGTCCTTTTTTAAACTTTATGACAAATATTGCAGTTTATTTATTAGAATCAGTATTACAGCAGCATCTAGAACCCTATTTTGCTAGTTGTTCAAGTACGATGATCTGCATAGAGACCTCAGCTGCATTACATTAATTGCATTGCTTGTATTTACAATGGTTTAACAAGGTGCTTTTCAACCTGTGGTCCACTGACCCTTGGGGTCCTCAAACTATATCTTAGATTTCCAAAGGGGTCCACAGCTCCATTCAAAATTGTTTGGGGGTCTTCAAATGAAAAAAGGGCTGAAAACCACTGGTTTAGCAAAGGCACATCGCCACACTGGTTTGGATAGAATTATTTTCACGTGTGCATTAGAAGCATATCTTACAACCAGGGTCAATGCCGAGAGCATTAGAAGAGCCATAAAACACCTATCTAATAGCACCATTGCTGGGAGCTGAAGCTTTTGCACAAGACACTATGTTGTGGGTTGAATTAAGAGGAGCAATTATCCTGGTTCAGTTCCAGTGCTTTGGGCTTCCAATCTGCAGTAGGCAGAAATTTCTGTAGGCTGCATTGGTCCATCCAGACCTGAGCTAATAACATTTTCCTAGCGGTCCATGTCCTAAGAAATTATGCTGCTGCTGCTAACAATCATCAGCAACAAGTTTCCCTGAACAGGTGCTGGAAATGGTTTAATTGCTAGTGTAGATGGGATGTAACCATTTTCAACACCTTCATGGAAAGCATGACTGAGATCAGCTGGAACAAAATGGTACAAACGATGTCTGCGACAGCAGTTGTATGAAGAACAAGGCATTGTATGCATGTTGTGAGCTCAAGATGGTTTCTTGCAAACCCTTGTCACCAGAGGTAGATGAAGATCTGCAGGAGAAGCGATTATGGGGTAGAGAAAGCTACAAAAAACGTTTGTGCGTCCCACTAATATAGTCTATGTCTATACTACCGCACACCACTACACCACTGCAATTGTAGCGCCATAGTGCAGAAATTCCTGCAGCAACAGAAGGGGGTTCTCCATCAATGTAGGTAATCCACCTCCCTGAGTGACAGTAGCTTGTTTAAGGGAATAATTCGTCCCTCAACCTAGCAGTGTCTACACTAGGCATTAACTCAGCTTAACAATAGTGCTTTAGCTATGTCAACTTAACTTCTAAGACTTGGTTTACACTGACAATGGATGCTGAAGTAACACTGCTTACATCAACTCCCTAAAGCATGCGTTTCCACTGACACATCAGCTACACTGACCTAAACCACAGCAAAATTTGGCTTAATAAAACCACCCCCGCAAGGGGTATAACGCTGAAGTCAAATTCTGTAGGTTGAATTAGCATCATTATAGGCAGAGCGCAGTGTGAGTCAACATCATTGGCCTCCAGGAGCTATCCCATAATTCTCTGTTATGACTGGGCATTCATGCTCTGCTACACCGTGGCCATGTCAGCAGAACATAGCTCCTCCCCTCATGCCCCAGGAAATTTTCAATTTCCATTTCCTGTTTGGTCAGCATGGAGAGAGCTTGGTAGCTAAACAGCTTATGGCAACCAGACGCCCCAAACCCGCCCCAGCGGGGAGTTGATCTGTGGTCTTGGATCTCATTGGCCTGTGGGGACAGGAGTGTGTTCTTGATCAGCTCCAAGCCAGCAAAAGAAATCATGTTATCTATGAGACGATATCACATTGTACAGTTGAAAAGGGCCACAACAGGGATGCATAGCAATGCTGTGTTAAAGTCAAAGAGCTGAGGCAGGCATATCAGTCACGATTCTAATTTTAGGGAAAAAAGCAGTGTGTGCTTCCTGGGGATGGCATTCCTGGGTGGTAGATAAGCTTCAGTAGAGGGTCACTCCAGGAACAGTCTGTTGATGTGCACAGGAATGCTATGAGAATCTTCCATGGAAACTTTCATGAAGGTACCCTGCAATCCTTTGAAGAAGGTTTCTGTGGAGCCTTATTTCTTTCACCACAGTAAGAAAATTTACGACGTCATGCTGCTATTAAAAGAGCCAGCGTCATCATGGAACACAGCATAGCATCATAAGGACCAGGGCTATACCCCGATGCTTGCAGCAAATCTTCCCTTTCTGTCTGCATCACTCTCAGGAGGCTGATGTCACACATGATTGCCTAGGGAAGATGGCACAATTTTTACAGTAACTGACCAATGCTGTCTTCTTCCCCGTGCCCTGGATGGTGTCCCTTGGGCAGAAGACATCATGGCACTGTTTGCATGGGCTTTAATGGTCCCTTTACTGATCACCCTATGTTTTCTGCAGCTACAATTAACCCATAGCTTCCAGTAATCTGTTTTGCCCACCTCCACCCAGAGTACACTTTGGGATATTAAGGGGGGGCATGGTGGTCCCTTTCCTTGGTTAACTGTGTATTTGGGAGCTGACTGCTGGAAATCTCTGTAATAGATGCAACAGCCCATTTCTTACCATGTCTGGAATGGCAGTCTGACCCATGCGGTATGTGCAGATTGGAATGTGGCTGTGGCCTCGTGTTCTGAATAGGAAAGGGAGTTCTTATAACAGTGTAGCATTTTTAAAGCTACTTGGGGTCATCTAATGATGGGAACTATGTGCTTGCCTGCCTTACAGTCAAGTCTTCATCCTTCAGCCACCCAACCCTCTCCCAGATTAAGAAGAGGGGGGAAAAGCAAGGATGACATGTTCAGTGAACTGAAGAATGCCGCCACGACAGCTGATACAGAGCTCAGAGCCTGGAGGATGTTCTTGTCAGAAAAAGTGAACATGGACATGGAGGACAGAAGCGTGGGAGCAGGAGCGTGCAATGCAACAGGAGATGTTGTGTATTATGAGGGATCGGTCTGACATGCTGAGGTGCCTGGTAGAGCTCCAGGAACAGCTGCAACCGCACAGATTCCCTCTGCAGCCCCTCCAAAATGCACAGCAAGTCTTGATACCGACCCCCACCCCAAGCACTCCAGGTGGAGGTTGAGCAGGGTGCAGTATGTGCTTCACTCTATGACTATGCAGATGAGCAAGAAGAGGTGACAGCCCCTTTACGAACTGCATTATAGTGTTCCTTTTTGCGTCCTTTCCCCCCACTGAGATGAGTCCCAATAAAACTGAACTGGTTTCAGAAAAATCTGTCTTTATTCTCTCACTGCTTGGGTGCTGTCAGCAGGGAAAGAAAGGGAGGAGGAGGATAGGGCATGGGTGGGGGATGGAAAATAATCAGATAGTGCTGAAAGCCACATACATTACTGCTAGACATTGCAAAAATGGTTTTGCAATACTTCCCTGATACGCAGCATGCCGTAGTTCACTCTGACCGCAATACTAGCATCTGGCTGCTAGTATTTCACCATGTGTTTCACACAAATTATAGAGCACACAGAAGGTACAGATAATCTTTGGTATGTTTTTTTCACTGACCTCAAGTCTAGTGAGGAGACTTTTCCACCTTCCTTTTAAATACCCAGATGCACATTCCACCACCATTCGGCACTTCCTGAGCCTATTAGTGAAATACTCCTTATCGCCATCAAAGTGGCCAACGTACGGCTTCATTAGCCAGGGGAGTAAGGGGTAGGTAAGATCCCCAAGAGTCACTATTGGCTTTTCAACATTCCCAGTATTTACTTTTTGACCAGGGACGAAAGTGTCTGCATACAACTTTCTGAACAGACTGGAGTTCCTACAGATACTCATGTCATGCAACTTTCCAGACCACCTCACACTCATGTCTGTGAAATGCCCCTTGTGATCCACAGTGGCCTGCAAGACCATTGAGAAGTATTCCCTGTGGTTTATGTGCTCTGTGACAAGACGGTCCAGAGTTAAAATAGTGATATGCGTCCCTTCTATGGCTGCCCCACAGTTTGGAAACCCCATTGTGGCAAATGTCCCCTATGCCCTGTACATTTCCCAAAATCACTACCCTTCATAGCAGAAGTCTATTAATGCCCCTGTACACTTGCATCACAGCAGCTCCCACAGTGGATTACCCCACTCCGAATTGATTTCCACCTGACCAGTAGCAGTCCAGCATTGCTAGCTTCCACAGAGCGATGGCCACTCACTTCTCCACTGTCAGAGCTGGTCTCAAGCAAGTATCCATGTGCTTCAGGGCAGGGGACAGCTCTGTGCAAAGTTCAAGGGAAGTGGCCTTCCGGGTATGAAAGTTCTGTAATCACTGCTCCTCATCCCTCATGGTCAGCACAATGCAGTCCCACCAATCTATGCTTCTTTCCCAGGCCCAGGAGCAGCTCACCACTGCCTGAAGATGATGCATGACTACCTGCAGGAAGTGGGAATTGTTTCACTCTATGGCTTGTAGAATGACAAATGGAATGTGACAGGGATGTGACCATTGTTCTCTCTAAGATTTGGCAGCTTGTGTGCAAAATTTTCAAGCCATGTGCAAAACTTTTTCTGAATAAAATTTTTGTGTAAACTCACATGACAGAAATTATAGGCATTAACTGAAGTTAAAGTGATTGTAAATAGAATTAATTAATTGTGTTTAATTAATTGAATTGGAATGAATTTTGAATTGAAATTTAATTTTTAGAAAGATTTTTATTTAAAATTAATTTTTTAAAGTTTTTTTAGAAAGAAAGAAAGAAAGAAAGAAAGAAAGAAAGAAAGAAAGAAAGAAAGAAAGAAAGAAAG